>JAUYWG010000040.1:13054474-13069511 GCA_034779775.1 Enteromius afrohamiltoni
ATTGCTAAAATAATTGCTGAAAATGTACTCACCATTTGGTCATCCGAGACATCCGTACAAGTGTTTCTTTATGGGAACAGATTTGGAGAAATTTACACCACTTTCTCAATGGATTCACTGCAGTGAATGGGTGCCATCAGAATGCGAATTTAAAAGCGTCACAATAATCTGCCCTGTTGTACCCTCACATAAAAATCCACCAAAGCACTTGTTTGAAACTGTATTATAACTGGAGTTGTGTGGGTTACTTGTAGATTATTGCAACGTTTTTATCAGCTGTTTGGACTCTCATTCTGACGGCACCCATTCACTGCAGAGGACCTATTGGTGATGCAATGCTTTTTTCAATCTGTTCAGACTAACAAACAAACTTACTGACAACTTCAATGGCCTTAAGGTGAGTACATATTTGCTAGTGGGTGGATTATTTTTTAAAGGATGCCATGCTTTGTTACTTGCCTATGACAAATAAGTTATTCTGTAACACTACGACAAAAGGAACTGTTACAATATATCGCCCAAACGCACGCAAACAGAAACACTCCTGAACAATCTTTCTAACTTCTAAAACAGACATAACCATCATTCTGTGGCAGCAGATCTTAAGCTTGAGCTCAGTCTCAGTGACAGTGGTTAGGTCAGGACAGATGTGAGCACAGCCTTCTCTAATTGAATAATTACATTAGATTGGCCAGTATCTTGGCAAGCGTTCCCTCTAGAGCTATCTAATTCATTTGATGTCCCGTTCTTGCCAAGCTTAATTCAAACACCTATGATTTCAACAGCTATGTACACTGAGCCAGAAATCGGCCACAGAAGAGAACTCTGATGGCATGTGGGGTCTCATCACAGCTTGCTTAACTCTGGAGCAAATTATATTTGTTTTCATAACAGGCAACAGAATGTCCTAAAATGTGTTTGTGAAACCGCACATTAGTTGTGGTTATGGACCCCTCTGGCTGACACGAGTTCAGTGCTGTTTATATTTTTTTTGTAATTTCCTTCCTTTTATTTTTGTAATTATTAAAAACAAACAAGCATTGCAAATAAATAGTACTTGCAAGACTTATAACCTTCACATTACATTTTTAAAAACTGTTTACTGAAACACAACTGCTTGGTACTTTTAATACATCATGATATAAAAAAATTAAATCAATCAAACAAGCACAATGAACCTATATGCTAAGGGTTCGCTATGCTTGTTGGATTTATTATTTGAATTCCTTTTGACCCCAGTTCCACAAACAAGGCTTAAGCCTAGTCCTAGAATAAAATTCATGACTGAAACGTTTCAACACAAAAAAAAGTTTTATTCCAACACTGCGTCTACACAGAAACACGTCAGTTGTCACGCCGCAACAGCTAAAGTCTGCGTACACTGGATGCGACAAAGTGACCGTTGAAAAGCATTTGAAACTTGTTTCAATACATCCTAAATAGACCGCTGCAGTAGTTTTCTGTCGGGAATTTGTTGCCGCATTCAGTATAGACAGCAAAATAGGTTCTATTGTGTTTTGTTGCATCACGCCACACTGCGTTGCTCCCGTCCGGTGTAGGCACGGTGTAAGGGATGTTTATAAAAATTATTAAATGTTCACTTTGAACTGTAACCTAAAGCATTAACCAGTTGCATAAACTGCTTAGGCTCATATTAAAAATGTTGTCATATTTTATTTACTTAAAGGCTGGTCATAACTAAAACAAATGGTAGATTGGCCCAATTTGAACCATTAAACTAAGACTAATTACCTCTTGGCTAGTTGGTCAAACTAGTTCTTAACACATCTTTACACAATGCCTATGCAACTGGCCCAGGCCTTAATGATTTCTATTTGAACGCACTGGTCAAGACCTTTGTCTTGGCTTTTTAAATGATTATATTTTTTTCCTCAAATCCACTATTTCTGTCTTCATGACATCAGTCCCATGTTAAATCTGAGACAGTGTGTGATGTAACAAGATTTCAGTAATGACGGAATAATTAGATTTAGGACGCCTGCTGTGTAAAACAATACAACGGAGCAGTAACGGTTTATTATTCTCAACAAATAGTGATCCACTCGAACATGTCAAGATTGGCAGAGACAGCATAGTCAAAGGATATGTGGGTGGCACGCAAGCTGATGAAATTTGCTTTGTTGAGCCTGTCATATTTTGCCTTTGTCTGGTTGTCGACTGTTTTAGAAAGATGGGTGGCATGAAGGGTTTGTGTAAGACCAATGAACTTGACTGGCTTCTGGACTGACAGCTGCTGGTTCAACACCTCTTTCTGTGATTGGTTTCTAGCTCTACCCATCATTTCAGTTATTCCGAGAAACACACGCTTAATCTAATATTCTGTGTACGGCACACCTGCTGAGCATGAGAGTCTGCTGTATGTGTGACAGTAATGAATATTCTCTAGTGCCCTGTGTGCTGTCCCATGATGGCAGGATTACCGGTGGCCGAAAACTATTATAATAGAGCGGCATGAGGGGGAAAAGCAGAGGAAATGACAGCTTTCCACATCCCCTCACACACAGAAGACAGCTGGGGAAATGACACTTCAAAGCATTGCTGGGTGGGAAAGCAGTCCAAAAGAGGGTAAGAGCACAGGAGAGAGAGAAAGTGAGAAAAACAGCTAAACAGACAGTAAGAACAAGACGATCAGAGGCTATAAGAATCGGTAGATCACCCAGAAAAACAGAAAAGGGGGAGAAACTAATGAGTTGAGAATTAAAATATATTATATCTGTATATTTAAGAGACAGACATCTACATTCTACACTGATGCTACTCTTCAAGAGATTTTGTGATCTAAAACATGAACGGAAACCCTCACCTAAATGAAGTGTCTCTATGATTTTGTCCATAACTGGTTGTAAACAAATCAGCAAGTGCTGCAGATTCTTCATTGTTCTGCACATTCTTCTGGTTTCCCCTGATACAAGGAGCCAAATTTTCCCTTAGACACGGGAAAGGACTGCTTCTCTTTGAAGTGCAAGTGGCTGCCATTCTTTCAGTACACACCAAGAGTTTTACACACAGATTGTAGGCAGGAGTTTCAGGCTTTCGAATGCCGCATACACATTTCACAGATTTTGACTTAAATTTGAGCACTTTCAAGCTAAATTGTTCACATCTAATCATTGTACCTGTGTTTTACCCCAGAGCAAAAAACGGCGCGATATACCTGGACGGAAGGAAAAGTTACAGAAGAATGATAATTCTGTCCATATTTATCTCTTGTTGTTCTAAATCAATATACTTTGCTTACCTCTGTGGAACACAAAAGAAGATATTTTGAAAAACCTAGAACAGTTTGGTGACCGTTGACCATTTTTTAAATGAAACAATGAATAAAATCACTCAGAATATCTTATGTTCCACAGTAGTAGGGAAGTCATAAAGGTTTGGAATAACATGAGGGTGAGTACAAATTGTATTTTTAGGTGTACCTAAAATAAAAAAGCCTGTCCCTGACACTTATGCATCCCACGTCTGGGAGCATTACATACAAACCACGCATATAGTGAACTAAAACTGTAGCTTCAAATTATAGAAGAAATTATACCAAATATTCCTTCAACAAGATAATTATGATAACTGACAGAATGATTGGGAATCAACCTGTCTTCCTATACTAAACTAGCTCTGACAAATCTGACTGATTTAGTCTCCCTCATAGCTGACTCCTCATTCAACTAGTAACGATTAACTACATTAAAACCTGACACCACCAACACAGCCTGACAGGGCACAGGCACAGCCAGGTTTGATATGTCTTTTTTTAATCTTTTCATCTGTCTGGTCTGAAGGAAATCAGTCATATTTTTTAAGAATGTTTTCATGACTCACACAGGAATGAGAGAAAGAATGTATGAAAAGCAAAAAAGATACAGTAAATGAAAGATCCATTAGGCGCCATATCAGCCATATCAAGACTCAATAGGAAGCGACAAGCAACTGGTACAACACGACAAAAACTGGAACAATGTTGGAAACATCACAGACATTGTGAAGCATGAGGAAACATCTGACTACTTAAACAGTTGTATCTGTATCTGGAACGGATTCAAAGTGGAAATGTTTCATGTACTTGTTTTAATGGGTTTGAAACACATATAAGACAAAATACAGTAAAGGTGATTGTTTAATGAACAAGCTATTCATTCTTTTAAGCGAATCTTAATCAACTGTCTGGCTAAATTCTACTGGCACTGACACTACGTCATAGACATTTTCATGATACTGCTGTTGGAATAATACACAGCAACTCAAGTAGAACTGTGAAGCCACAATAAGTAAAATGAATTTAAGACTCACTCGTAGAACTCTGCGGCCGGTGTGTTCTTGTACTTGGCATAGGAGGTTCTGTTACCCAAGACGGTGCCATTGATGTATTTTGCTTCTGTGCAGTTGGGGCTGTTCCACGGGTTATTACACGTGAGCCAGGGCAGCTCACTTGTCAATGAGGCAAATAAGTAGTACAATGACCAAGCTATGATGACGTTGTAGTAAAAGCCCACATACAATGCTATGATGATCACAGTGTACCCAACGCCTGAGGAAGAAATTCATAAATATTTTGTTATTGTATGTGAAAAGGTTTTACTGTTTTAGGCCTCTCTTTGCATCAATATGAAGTTTAAAGTGTGTCCATTGACCTTAAAGTCACAACAGAGACACTGTATAACCTAGTTCACTGACCCAATCAACATATTTGTTGTTTTTTGTAGGGTCATTGAGTTAATGCTGTATGTGTTTGTTGGGTCAGTGTGAAGATGAAACATCCACGTGTCAATGTCGGAACATTTGTTTTGGGATTCGTGTGCAGTGAACTAATCAAATTAATTGAAATGTTTGAACATCTGAGAATCTTTTATGTCTACAAACTTTTTAGCATACCTTTGAATACAGGGCAGATTTTCCAAACCGTAGCTGCTCCCTCTCTGTTATACTGACCCAAGGCAAGTTCCATGTAAAACAGGGGCATCCCAGCAATGAACAGGAACAGAATGTATGGAATCAAAAAGGCACCTGCGGGGACACGTTATAGAATTTTACATTTGATAGCTGATAGATATCTACAGTTGATCTAAGAACAAATTAATGCATAGTGAACAGTTAATCAACAGTGGAGTTAAAGTATAACTTTGCATTATAATGTGTTCAGATATGGAACATTCTTTGTGGTTTAACCTGTACAGAGGTGAAAAATCGAATTCAATTAAACTGTCACATCACCTTCTCATGAAACTTTCTGACCCTATGACTTTAAGTATGTTTTCGAAGCCAGAAATCATGATTCCTGTTTTATTCGCCTTTGCTTATGAAGCTTTAATACTATACTTTTAATATTGTAATTGATACACAAAAGAAAAGTGTGGCATTTATGCATTTAAATTACTTTTCAACACAAAAAAGTTGTTTTAGTGACAAACACATTTCTGTGTCAAAGCTGGTCTACATGCCTAAAAAGGTAAACATTTAATTTATCCTCTCTCATGCTACTTGTAGCTCCAAAAATAAATACACACTTTTCACTTTATTTGTGTGTTTTTATTTATTATTATTTAATAAAAGGTTTTATTTTTATAATTATTATTATTTATTTATTTATTTTATTTTAATGTTTTTTTTCTGGACTGCTGTCACACCAGTCCAGTTTTTATTTGTCAACTACTCATATGCTTTTACTCATCAGCAATAAAGAATGTATTCAATTTCTGACACTGAAGGTGTTTGTGATACAGGTATATGCACTTCACTTTAACTTCAAAGGCAATAACAACGTTGGTAAGTTTGCAAGCTGCTCCCCCAAATGATTACATATCAAGAAGCCCACATTTTGTTCATCAGAGTTAGTAATGCAAAAACAGTGCCCCTCAGAGTAAACGGAAGAACTGATCTTACCTCCTCCATTTTTGTAACACAGGTAGGGAAACCTCCACACATTGGCCAGGTCCACAGCGAAGCCTATGACAGAGAGCAGAAAGTCCATTTTCTTGCCCCAGGTCTCCCTGGTCACATCCTCATTGGAGCCGGGAGTGCATCCGCGGGAGCTCGGAGAAGCCACGACAGAGGAGTTCGTGTACTGGACCCCGTTCTGCTCCTTCACCAGGATCAGCTCCACTTCTCTTTTCTCCACGTTAAACTGTTTCAACGGGGCCACCGAGGACAGTTTGTGCTCAGGCAGGACTTGGATGTTCATCTTTGCGCCCTGGCGCTCTCGTGGCCCCGAGGATGTGGAGCAAGTGAGGTGCGTGCCGCTCGCACTGACGATGATGATGCTGATGATGCTGCTGAGGATGATGATGAATAGAAAAGGCTACAGCAGTTGCTCTCCTGGCGAGGTAGGTTTTTGCCCAGGTTTTATCAACTGAAAGAGGAGAAATGAAAGTTTACTGTTACTGTGAGACATTAAAGCATCCCATGCACCATACTGTTAACAAGCCATGCGCGCAAAACGATTTACACTGAATGCGCGAAAGCGCTCTGTGACGGTTAACGAGGAAGAGAAAACTTTACAGTGACAATAACTCGGCATTTTCCGCTGGACGTAACATATTTCATGAAGCAACTGCATATGTCTGCATAAAGTCGCGCTTCTCCGGTCTGTAATATTTAATGGTGACTCTGTACTTGTCAGCATGAGGGGGTCCCTCCATGATCCGTCCCTTCTGCTTGATCCAGAAAATGAGAGACTGCTGCTTCTCATGAAGTTTTACTCTCCCCTCCCTTCCAGCTGGAGGCTATAAATTGTGAGCATTTAAACAAACATCCAGTTTCTCCACACGTGATGTTTTCTATATGATCATCCTCGTCTTCTTAATGTTTTTGGAAGATTCCTCTCCACCCCGAATGTCGCAGTCATCTTCCAGCACGCGGTGCGCCACCGCTGGATTAAAAAAAAAGATGAAAGAGTTTTTTTTTTTGGTCAAGTTTTTTTTTCAAAATAGTTTCAGAATTAAGCAAAAAAGGTATAATTAGTGAATTGTCAGTAAAACAAAGCACACGATATGAGCCTATGAGCAAACTTATTTTTCATGCAATAGCAAAATGTTTGTAAAATGTGGAAATTCCCTAGGATATTCGCTAATGTTTGCATAAACGACAAAAAATGCTTGTGAATGTTAAGAGAGTAAACAGCTTATTAGATTAAAGTCGGTCAAACGGTCAAAGCTTGAAAATTTGCTTGGAAGTGCCAATATCAAATGTCACACTAGGCTGCTGTCATGTGCAACCTGGAAATGCCTCAAAATCAAGCAGCATGCGATGTTCCACTCATAACTGGGCCTGCCTTTAGATGTGCCACAAGTAGTGCCACAAACAGTAAAAATCTTCTCTCAAAGGCATGTTTAGGAAAACAATGAAAAAGACATGTAGTGGAACAGAGAAACATGTTCTGTGATCTGGCCCATGTGTTTTGTTAACATTTGTCCAAGACTGTTCTGGATAGAAAGTGCTTTAAGTGGTTAACTTATTAGTTTAAGACTGTACGTTAAATTCTTGTATTTTATCTTTACTAAAGCATTGTGCAGTGGGAAATAACTACTACATTTTAAAAGGATGTTGCATTTGAGTTACTAAGATGTAGTAAGATGTTTATTCATCTGGCCATATATGACCTCAACATGTTGGGCCCCCATGTGGCGATTTGCTCCATGTAAAATAAAACAGCTTTATGTCCTATGGATCTGTATCTCATTTAGGTGTGCATGATTTTTAACATGTGTTAAAAAAATACTGGGGGACAGATCTTACCAAATTCCTGTCTGAATTCACACCCCTTAATACCACGGCTTTTTAGTGCCGCCAAAAAAAAATAAACATAAAAATCTAAAACTACGAGATTAATGTCATAATATTTCGAGAATAAAGTCTAAATACTACGAGATTAAAATCGAAATGTGTCAAGAGTGGCTGCTTTATCTTACTGGGATGAGATCTAAGAACTCGCAAAAAACACTTAATCTCAAGAATATGATATTTATTAAAAAGACTGAGCAGGAACAACTTTTTATCTTAACATCATCTCACACCCTCATTCCTCAATCCTTTAAGGGGCGCTGTAGGTCTCTTATTTAACCCTTTTTAATACACCACAAAGGCATTTATGTGGGATTACTTGCAGAAATGATATCATGTGTAATATTCGCGGGGACAGTATTCTTGGAAATAATATTTAATGTCTTCCATTGGATTCTTTATATTGCTATATATAGCTTTGTTGCTTTTGATACAAAACAGCTCAGCTTTCAAATGAATGTGTTTTTCCTCTTTGTTTCTAGTGTACAGCAAGATATAAAAGTGAAGGAGCATCAGAAGGCATGGGAAAACAGGCTATAAACTAATTTATAATGAAGTCTCATTGTAATCTAGAATCTTTAACTAAAGAGATTTCGCTATAAAACTGGCAGATTTTGGAAGCTGAGACTTTGGAATATCTCCGGATGCTCCCAATCTAGGCCGACTTTATTCTCATAGTATTTCGACTTCATTCTCACAGTATTTTGACTTTGTTCTTGCTATTTATTTAACTTTTTTTTTTTTTTGGTGGCACTAAATGTTTGATCCATCTCCCATTCCCACTACAATTTTTCTTCTGTTTTTAAAAGTCTGTTTTTATTCCCCTTTGAGTTGCCTGTTTCTTCTCTCTTCTTCTACATAGATTCAATTAGTTGTTTTCTAAGAAGCAGTAAAAGCATTGTGTTCCACATGTAATCTAATTCCACACCCGCTTTAGCCAAAGGCGACGATTTCTATTAGATATGGGCAATCAGTTCATCCCATTAAAGTCAATGAATGTCCCCTTAAAGCTCTCCAGCATTTCTTTTATGAAACCTTTACGGGCCTGTTTTTGTGTCGTTTTGTACATATTCCGGTTCGGATTAGATAACAAAAGTAAGGAACAGGCTTTTAGAGGCTGATTTATTTGTTCCTTAACACACATTCTTCCTCCAAAGCAGCTGGAATTTCTCATTTCTGTTTCAGGATGTTGCCATACATGTGGGAGAAGGTGTTGCCAAAGAAGGTCACCTTTCCTTTCCTTGAAGAAGGAAGGATATTTGCATATTCTGCATCAATATTGCAATTAGTCTCCATTTGACAAGAGTAAGCACTGGTATTATCTGCTATATGAGTCACTACTATATCTGAAGGCACCTTATAATCATATTATAAATACAATCCTTGACCTCTGACCTGAGGAAACTCTCACATAGAGTGCGAAACCTACCTCATACTGAGAACCACAAGCACATTTCCCCTAATTAGGCCGTTTCCAGTCCTGTGACAGATCAATATCACAAATATGGGGTCATGTGTGTCATTCAGGACAAGACTGATGAGCTAGGATCGATTTTGCCCTTTTTGTTTTCTAATGATTGTATTTACATGTAGTTTGTATGTAATCTTGGATCAATAAACCTATTTTTCAGTGTTTTACAAAGCATAGATTGCCCATTAATCATATACAGTATACACATTCATTGAGAGACTATTTTATCAGAAGGAAAAAAGAAATATATAAATAATATTAGGTTTGCTCATATAAGGTTTTTGTCTTTTGAAAGTGGAAAAAAAGAGAAAGAAAAGAGAGAATGAATTCATTTTTTTTAATCTAAACTATGACAAAATATTGGTGAAACTAAACCTTCAAAGATTGAGATTGAAATTGAGTTAAAGATGTTAAATTGAGATTTTTTTAACTGCTTTCAAATCTCAAAAACAAACCAAATATCACATCAGCAGTAAACCAGCCACTCTTAAAGTCGGCTAAATCTATCCTGGTTAACATCTCTCTTCTGTGTTTATCGGTATGAGATCAATGTTGACGTACATTGTTCTAGTTCACACTACAGTTGTATCGTAAAAGATCCATAGTTAAATGAGTTGCCAGACTTGTTGACAGTTGTTTTGAGACCTGCTTTAAAAGAGTAACAATTAAGTTATGAGTAATATATATTTTGCTCAGTAAGAGTGTAGACTCATATATGAGTTTTGGGAAGAATTACAGTACACTGCTATATACTAAAATATTTTTGCCTATATAAAACCCAGCAGCATACAGCTTTCAATTTAACTAAACATCAATATTTATTGATCTGTGTGTCACAACTGTCATTGCAGATGCGCAAGTGAAGAACTTCCTTATTTTTCAGTTTCCTTCTCATCAAAACTGAACTACAGTTAGATTTGAACTGCATCATCAAAAATATTATTCCTGTAACAGTGTGACTCATAGTAACACACTTTCGAAAAGACTGAAGTAATAGCCGCTTAATATTCAGCTTTGTCTTCGCAGGAATTAACTACATTGTAAAATATATTAAAATAGAAAATTGTTATTTTACATCACAATAATATCAGAGTGATATAATACATAGGGTTTTGAGATACAGTATAAACATAGAGAAGAAAAAAACATTTTAATAAACAGTAGTATATATATCCAAAAACGTATATGGGAAATTTATAATGCTTGTCACAAAGAATCTATTTCACAATCTCTAGGCCTTTAACAGCAGTGCATTGTGCACTATAATACATCATCTTTTTATGAATAACATACTGCATGTGATATAAAAACTAGAGCAGGTGTGGTGATGATTGAGCATTCTCTCTGAGAGAATAGTTTTGAGCACATCAGCATGAAATCATCCAGAGGTTGGTGCAAGGTTAATGCATGTTTTATACGTGCTCTCACTAAGAGGAACTTTAAGATGCTTGTGGCCAAGGTCAGGACCTCCTGCTCTGTGGGCATGATGGCTCGAAATGAAAGAAAGAGAGGGAGAGAAAGAAATGAAAATGATAAAAACACAGTGATTTAAAGTGATTTAACACAGTGATTTAAAGCCCCATTCTGACATTTTGACAAAAAAAAATGAAGGCTAAAGTCTAGGCAGAGCAAAGATGCAGTATGCTATATACTGTACGTCATCTCCTAAGGGTAAAGTATTTGCCGTATACGCTGTCTACACTTGCAGTGGGAGTGAAGGGTCTGTGATTTGCAGCTATTTTGCAACCTATCAATTAGCAGTGTAGCCTGTCGGCACTGACCTTTTCTGACGAGCCCCCGATCAGCCCCCTCATCTGTTCCAGCAAAGACTGCCCAGCCAAAGCCCTAACAGCCTACTCTTGTTTGGTGTTGTGCAAATAAAACCCGATTACTTGGGCTGATTGTCCACAATTTGACTAGGCAGACTCACCTCAGGCTGAAATAAAAATGAATGCAGCAACATTGTGAGCAAAAGCAGGGAGAAGGTGAGCGAAAGAAGGAGAGAGAGCGGGAGACGGAGAAAGAAACAGTTACAACAATCTGACTTAATTGATTCCATGCAATCTCATCAGTTGTGATTAGAATGAAATGCCCCCCCTCATGTTTGAAAAGGTTAAAACAAATTGACGGTGGAAATCACAGCTGGTTATCGCAGCGTGTGGAGCAGCAGGACTTTAATGAAGTGGGTGCAATCCCATCTTTCAACCTGCTATCAGACGAGAGAGAGAGAGAGAACATTAGCTTCTCATGAGACATCATCATATTGTCGTCCCCGACCTGCCCTCTAATGATATTATATTGACAAAAGCACTCGCTGAGTACACTTACTGATTGTCTTGGTTTTGATATACTGTACTGCAGCTCAGCACAACACAAGGCACATTATTGAAACCGCTTAATGATGAACTTGTTTCTCCTTTTACCAAGCCCTTTATAATATTAAATAGGACAGGTATTTTATCCTACGCAGACGAAAATGCCTTGCATGCACTGTGACTGACTTTATGCTGAATCAATGTAATTTTAAGGCGCTGTTCTAAATGGTCTTCTGGTCTTGCATAGAGGTATACATGAAATCTCAATCCTATGATAGTGTCTCATCCTGTTTAATGAGATAATTCTTTTTCTCAATATCTTAAAGCATTATACATACGTCCTTCCCTGCCTAAGTTATCCCACTTTGCTGTGACAGCTAAGCCAAAAAATAAAAAGGCAGCAGTCGGTGGTGAGTTTACAGTACATGCAAAAAGTGTTGTTTTTTAACTTTTCATTTTATTTATGGCAATAAATTAGTACTGTAGTAATGAAATATGCACTTAGATATCACTAAATCTATTTAAATTGTATAATTTAAAAACTACGCTTCCCCTGTTCAGTTTTGTGAGGTACCTGTATGTGCAAAGTCATTACTTTAATAGGCCAGCGAGATAACAAGTCAACTGCTTAAACTTCTGGATGCAGAGACAGGGTCTTATTTCGAAGAACTGACCCTTTATGATTTTTTCTGAGCCCGCTTTGATACTGACTATACCTGACGGTCTTTGTGGCATGACATCAAAGTGTGAACTCAGATTGTAGAGGCTTATGCTGCAATTTGGGACAAGGCTGAGTAACAACACAGATGGTGAAACATGATCTGTGACCTCAATTATATGATCATTTATAAGCACTTGAGACTGGAGAGAAGTGACAAAGAGGATTTTCACTTTATTGTTACTAATTTTGTGCACATACATCCTGAAACTCATATCCACACTCTCAATGCCATTAAAGCAGGAGCATATCCACTACTGTCAAAGTATATTTACAGTATTTGTACATTCACTAAAGATCTCTTGAGCGTAATGAGGAGTGTTTCAAGCGGACGTTTGATTTTCTGTATATACTAGGAGTTGCTGTCACCTAGTGGAAGTTTTCAGTATGAAAGTGTTTCTTAGCCGCTGCTAATCAGCAGTTTTTCTTCCGTATCTCCTGATAATTCACAAGAGTTTACTCTTCTTACAAGCGTTCATGAACTCAAACATAAAAGGGACAACAAATACTAGTTCAAATTCAAAGGATTTTTTTTAATTGCAAAAAAGCCAACTTTGCTGTGCTAACAAAATCTTAATTGCAACCCGTATTGCTAAATAAATACCACTGCAGAGGGATAATTTGGAACCAAGCCTTTTGGTGCATGCTACTGTGGGCGTGTTGTGTTGCCTGTTTGCTCACAAATTGGCCTATTTTCAGTGGATGCAACAGAGTATTAGTCTGAACAAGCAGCAGGGACAGAACGCTAACTCAGCAACATCTCCCCTCAATGGGAATGCAAATAAAAACAAGATGCAAAGCAAAACCTTTGATTACAACTCACTTTCTGTACCAACATCCCTGCGCAAAAAGCAAAAAAAAAAAGCCTAGCATTCATATAAGAAATTCTTTTGTAAAATATATATAGAAAAATAAAAAACGAATTTTCCATAAAAAAAGCACATGATCTCCAATAAAATTATAAGCTAACTTTTTTTTTTATTATCAAATAATACTTTTTTATTAGACTCTATAAAAACTAAATGAATAAACTTAATTAGAGCTACAAGCTTCATGTCTAAAAGCTATGGAGTTAACCAAGTATTAACCAACTATTATCTATGGCTTTGCCTCAATAAATACCTAATAGTTAATAAGGTAGTTGTTGGCTTTTAGGTAATGGGTAGGATTAGAATATGTAGAACATGGTGATGCAGAATATGTGCTTTATAAATACTAATAAACAGACAGTATTTTACAATAAGTTAGTAGTTAACAGTGAGAACAGGTCTCTGTATTAAAGTGTTCAGAATTTGCATGCCTGTATGCATTAACATTGCTCTGAAACCCTTTAAATAAACCACTGAATACTTTATGAAATACTTGGTGGTGTAAACAGAAAACTGCTGACGGGGCATATGCGCGTGTACAAAATGTCTCCGCCCAAGCTTAAGGCACATGTTCAAATGGCAGAATATGAACCTTATGGCTGCAAGCTCTCAGTCATCTTTCTTATCAGAGGTACTTTCCTCTTGGTGGTGATTATGAGAAGCAGTACAACAGTCAGACAAACCGGCTTCAAAATCTAGCTCCTCTCCCTGAAGACCCTGGTAACGCTGCAGTTCGATGTAGGTGGTGAAGAGCTTGGCATATTCCGGGTGGGTGAGAGCAAAGGAACGAAACTCATCTGAGAGACAAATAGAGAATGGAACTCCATTACTACAGATTTATACTTTTGATGCTCAAAGAAACGTACTCCAAAATATGTTTGTATTGGACAATAATGAATGAATGAACAACATGAAGTATGCTAGGTAAATAGGATATTTAAGCAACATCTTTGATTAAATTTGGCATAAATATTTTCCAGGGCGTTTACATACACTGCATTTAATCATATGCCTTGGTATTTCACATGTAGAAAAAGCCTTGTGCCTCAGGGTGATGCTTTGTAAATACCTTAACTTCTTTTCCACTTTTAAACCTACATCTAAAAAACTTTCAGACTGCTAGTTCTTGCTTGTTCAATGCATGCAACAAGGTCAAGATTATATTCAGACAAGTTAAATCATGACATAAAAATGATCTGAACTGAGGCATTTGTACTGTGATACTCCCTAGATTGTCAAGCCGATTGTCCATGTTTCGAGAGCAACTTCATAGGAAAACATTTCTATAATATATGTAAAGTCTTGTTGATTCGATGAACAAATAAGGTAGACATAAATGCATATTATAGGACAATTAAAGCGTTTTTTGACCTTGGGTGCATATCAACCTGTTTGGGACTCTCAAAACCAAACCCATACTAGGTGCACTTTAATAAAAACGATGTTAGTATAATGTAATTCAGCATTGAGTAATTTGCTTAATACAACCTAAACAGGCAACCCTGTACTTGCATCAAAAAAGTAAGTACAATGTACTTATTGTGCTCATACATTTTCACCACTATCGAGGTGGGGTATGGGCAAGGATTGGGACAGGTTTGGTGGTATGATCAGGTTCAAGGGTGTAAGAAATGTGTCAACATTGTACTGATTAATATACTTAGAGAAACCAATCACAAGTGTAAATACATGCAGGTTTTTGTTTTTTTATTTAAAAGTAAGTACATAGTAGTTAAGGCCACCTAATAAAAAGTGGGACTAGCAGAAGTAATCTTCTGTTAATATGAATGAAAGGTTTTATCAGTTGGCATACAGACCATAAGTTATGTGTCCTGATTCATCTGCATCAATTTCTTTGAAGAGGCTGTCG
>JAUYWG010000040.1:13069611-13089713 GCA_034779775.1 Enteromius afrohamiltoni
GGTTTTATCAGTTGGCATACAGACCATAAGTTATGTGTCCTGATTCATCTGCATCAATTTCTTTGAAGAGGCTGTCGACGTCAAGATCACATACTCCAAGAGCAGAACGCAGCAAACCGCTAAACTCCTCTTGTGTGATACAGTTGTCCTCATCAATGTCAAACATCTGCGTAAAGAATACACGGACACACGATACACAGGAACATTTGATGACAGCATATCGCACAGTAGTAGTCCCTCATAGTACTCCAGTTCTGTTTTTGACTTACTTTCTGTCAAGTTCAAGATTTTTTTGCAAACCACCTCGAGGTGTTAACAACCACTGGCACTAACCACATCACATCATCTTTTAATCTTTATCAGATGAAATCTTCTTTTAATCTTTGCACAATATCATCAGTTCTCTCTGTGACATCATTACCTTAAAAACAGTCTGAATGACTTCCTCATTATTAGCTGGGCGGCACAGAACTGTGACACCAATGACATACTCTCTGAAATCAATGGTGCCATCGCCATTCTACAAAAAGAAAACATATGCTTCAAACAGGCATAAAATACAATGCAGTTACAGTCATCCAGTACCATAGATTTACTGTTGTTTTGGAAATATAACCACTGAAACAAAAGCAGATATCTGAGAGCACTTCATGCATTAGCTTTCGTTCCGGAGCTAAGTGATGCTCTTTTCTGTATCTTTTTCCATGTGGTTAGTTATAGACTATCTCACCCTGTCAAACAAAGTGAAGAGCTCCTGTAGAACTGGGCTGACAGGCAGTTTGAGAAAGCCAGCGAACTCCTCAATTGTGATCCTCCCGCCTTTGCAAGAACAGGCTATGTTGGCAAAACTCTCCAATTCCTTCTTCACATTGTCCCATTTTAACCTGGAGTTACAACAGAAACAGATTATAAACTTTAGTTACAATAACCTTAAATTGCATGTCATGTCTCAAAATGTGTACCAATACCAAAGATATATATTTATTATAATATAAACTCCAGTCATACTCCAATTTCCTGCTGATCTTGGTAAACTCCACCAGACCTGCCTCCATAGGCAGGGTCAGTTCTCCAGCCGCAATCATCAGACGACAGTCTTCGTAGGTGTGGTCTGTGACCGGCAGGCTCAGAGACCTAGTGACAGAGTAAGAAATTGTGATTTAACCAATGACACTGTATAATATAATATTATAAAAGACACAGAAGACTAAAGAGCAAATATGCTTACTCAGCCATCACGGCTCTCACTGACTGAGCAAACTTGATAGGACATTTTTTCTCCTTCTCAGTAGGAATCTGAGGGGGCAGAAACTAAAACACAAATGCAAAACATAAACATTAGCTATACAGTGTGTGGGTTTAGGTTCACCGTGAAGGTGCAAAAGGCTGAGCATATTATTTTGAAATACACAAATGTTTGTCACAGACCTCAACCTCCACTGTAGTATAGAGCTGACAGAGTGTGAGCAGCAGTAGTCTGGCCCTAAAACAGGAACTGGTGGTGAGGCTCCAAACCAACAGCATTTCAGGAAGCATTGCTCTCTTTATATGCATGACTATGCAACTGCATTTCTTGTACAACGTACTAAAAAAAGGGTCTCAAAAGCAAGCTTATCTTACTAAGCGATCTAAAACACTCCGCATGCATAGATGTCTCAGCGCGTAAGGAGGAAGATGAGAATTTAGTCAGACCGCATCTTATTTTTTCCATTTGGTTTCTATGTAAAATTGTCTCATCTTAAAGGCCAATAAACCAACGAAACATCCTTTTTTGGCTCATCAGTGTTTTTTTGCGAAACAGTATTCAATTCTAGTGTGTGAATCTGAATTACGATGACTTGTTCCCTTGTAACTGTGATTGGAAAAGAATTTCATCAGATGTGTTAATACTTCTGGCTTTGTTTATGTTTTTTACTACTTACGATTTTGGGCCCTGCCATGTCCATGTGACTGCGTCCTATAAGTAATAAAAAGACACAATTTTCTAAGACATCTTCCATTTAAAGAGGTATGGACATTGATCTATTCACACTAGAGCAGCAGATTATGCAAGCTCTTAACTGACATACTTGCAGAGCCGTTAGTTTGCTAGGTATGCATTTGTATGGTAATTGTATGGTATACTAGTACTCTCTATTTGGTTATTTACGGATTGGTATTTTACATATGTTTGAAATTCTTTTGCTACTCCATTGTGTCTGGCAACATACAACAGTTTATGATGTCTATTGAACTCATACTGACCAACTTATTTGGGTATCTGATCAGAACAGGCTGTACTGGGACCCCTGGGACAAAGGCACCTACGGAGGTAGCGAAAGTAGCACATAAGCACCTTTCATTCATTCTCACGAGAAACTGCTCAGTACAAGAGTTTCGTCTGTTTTTGTGATGAGTCATATGCTTCAGAATGCTGCTAAACCCCTGTCTGACGCCCCTTTGATCACACCATGCCCTACATACCAGGTCACAGCTATCTGATTCTCAAGCAGACAATCAATGATTATCAATGAAGCAAACACTTTCCTAATTATATGACCTGAATGTAGGAAAAAAAAATCTATAGATCCTACATAATACAATAATAAATATCATCACTCTGAGCCGCTAAATAAATGAAGTTCAATGCAAACAGAGTTTGTTTTTTTTAAAATAAATGTCACAGACTCAAAGGGATAAAGTCTTAGTGCTGTGGATAATACCTATTCATAGACACAATACTCCCTCTCTTTTATGTGGCGCGTTTTGCTGGCTTCAGCAGACCTCATTCTACTTTTTATAGTATGCCAAAACAAACCGTAAGCTTTAGGAACCCGTAATACCACGATGGTTTCCTTTTCCCTTCTCTTGCATATATTTGCATTAGGAAAATTATTTATCTGATGACACACAAGAAAATTTCCATATGGTGCATTCTTCATTATGTACTGACTTTTGCAACAACACTGTCTACTTGTATTTTTACTTTATAAAACAGATCTTATCTGTGAACTTGTAAGTTTATAGTTTCTATGTTAGAATTAATATGCATAAGATGACAAACAAATATAAAAACAATCTGCTAACCTTGTTTAAAGGTAATGAGACACGATCTGTTCGTACATGTTCCTTCAGGGAAAATTAGCACCTAAAAAAGAAAACAACAGTGATATTTTCAGTGGCAGCATAGCAACTGTATCATGGTGGTTTCATGATGGATACAAACCACAGATCATTTTGATTGATAAAAACCATTTACTTCTTTAAAATCCAAAATGTTGGCACCAAACGTACTCTAGCTGGGGGAAGTACAGGTCTACGAGTAATTTCCTGCTTTCAAAATGTGGAATACACTTTTTTTGTTACTTTGGTTTCTCACTTGTCTGTGTGCCGTAGCAAAGTTTTATTTTTGACCGTTACAAAGTCAAATATATAGAAATAAAAATGAAACAAAATAATTTAATTGAGGCGGCATAAGCTTTCGTGCATGATATAATCAAATAAAATAGAGGTGTTTGGATGCTAGAAGTAGAGATATTCACCTGCGGCCAGCGTCCTCCTGACTTCGCTCTCCGCTCAATCTCAAGAATAGTGTTTCTACGAGAGTCTGGATCTATGCGGGAAACAAGCACTGGCTGCACACAACGCAAAAACCCTGGGGAACATAATATCATCTTACTCAGTGAAAAACTGGAATGTTAATGATAATAGTCATAATAACATGCGCAAAATGAAACTGTCCCTATTATGGATTTTTGAAAATGACATTTCATGCAATGTGTAACACAGCTCTTAATGAATGGAAACATCCTAGAAAGTTTTAAATCTGAAAGTGAACCGTAATTACAAGTAATACAAGTAATTTTCTCTCTCTCAAAAAATAAAAATAAAAATTGAAACGAGTCATTTTTAAAACAAAAGCCTTCCCAAGCCGTTTCATGTTGATGTCAAGACCTGTGACCCAGACCTGGGAAAATTAGATTTTCGTCTAGGTGTTCGTTTTTTTTTTACCTTGCATGCATGTCGACTCTCAAAGCCAAAAAATGTACCTTTTTATAACCCATAATAAGGGCACTTTAACATCAATGGTGGATAATTAAAAAAAAATTTTTTTGAGCCCTGGTTTCGTTTTGGTTTGTTTCTTTGTGTTGTGTGAAACCCACAATTTTGCAGTAACCGAAACTAAACTGATAAACAAATCGTACATATTCAAAGCTACTGGAACACATTATGAAAACATTTGCCATTAGATTCTGTTTTTGTGTAGACCGATATTGATGCAAATATCCATACTGCCAAAGATTGGTGCTTCCAGGGACTCCGAACGGGATACAGTAGAGGGAAGACCAGTTTCAATACAGACAATGGCATCAAAGAAAGAAGAGTGGGGGGCCACAGCCAGAATGGGGGCCTCTACGCTGCTGGCCTGCTTCCCCTTCACCACCACCCTGAAGCCCATGCCGAAGAAATACATCCGGCCTAGAAAGGTCATCACTCTCTTGTGCATGAACCTGTACGCAATCACACATACAAACACATGAGGAACCATGTTTTGACATCCAACATACTGACATATGCACACAGCACAAAAAGCTTGTTTAACAGCACTGACACCGTTTGCTCATCGGGTGTCAGATCAGCATGTTGCATCAGTTTAGAGAGTAACCACATCCCTCCACCAGCCGTGCTACCTCCTACGCTAAGACTTAATTAATCTGATCAGTGTGGTCAGTCCAAGAAGAAATGAGAAACGGCTAAATTAATTGTTTTGCAAGAAATCATGTGGTTTGTTTGAAAGCAAAGCATGAATTAAACATAATGGAGGGGTTCTGTAACGCAGCAATTAAGGGGAAATGCTAATATGCAAACCACAAATTTTACACCATCATGACTCATATCTATTATTAAAACAGACGCACATAGTGTTATCAGTAAGGTTAAAGTGGAAGGTTTGACATGCTACCCGTAAAATTTTGCCAACTAGGAGAATAAGCTCCTCAAAAACACATAAAATGGTGTATTTTAATTTTTTTGTGCTGAAACTTCATAGGTGGGATGAATCTGTGTGTAGGGATCAGTATTTACAGTATTTACCTTCTCCAGCCGGTCATGGGTTCCACTGCTCCTTTCAGAGACTGTCCAAACGTTATCATGACTGAAACCGGCCACATCATCATCAGAACGAGAAGCAAGAAAATGGCTCGGAAGGGCACAAGAATGATTCCCTGAAGAAAACACTAAATACACAGATAAGAAAAAACAGAACACACTACATTAATGTGGCATAGTTCACTTTATTTATTATTTTAAATGCATAAACGCATACAAATAAACCAGCACAACTTCCATCCTTAAAAGTATTATGTGGACATGCAATGCAGTCAAAACCTGTATGAAAAACATTTGTCAACCAACCAGATTGAAGCATTTAACAGCCACAAAGTAATAAATATATAAATATATATATATATATAATGAAATAAAATATATATTACCTTACTTTTATTGAAAAATATACAATTTTTAGAATGTCTAAAAACTAAATAGTTTGAAAAAAAGAGCCTACCTATAACAGCAAAGCATAAGATGGGGCTGGGTTGGCTCAAATATTGTGTTTTGGAAAGGTTTAGAAACACTAACTTTTTTAAACTAGTGTCAGAGATCTTTATTGTGTTCAACAATTAAACGCATACCAAAATGTAAAACTTCCAACCTATTGGAATGATATTCTATCCTGAAGTAAAAATCTTATTAACTAATTTAAAAGACCAGAGATGCAACATTTACAACATTCTCTCTGCCGCATTTTGTAAACTGCTTTACTGTGAGTTTCCCTTATTACAAAAAGCAGTTTAAAATGGTAATATACGAGAAGTAACATCATTTGAACTGTCACACACTTTCTACAGCATAGAGGAAATTGTATTTCTTATTTGCTTACTAATCTCACTAGATTAAACATTTTTTTACATTTGTTGAGAACATGTGCTAGTCCTTTTCCCTGTTCATCCACTAAAATTGATTAATTATCGGAAGACAGAGAGGCCATGCGATGCACAGGGATACATTTATACGACGAAGACCTGAATTACGTCAGTGAAGAATAATATTGACAGGCATGTCATAAAGGGAGAGCAGCACTCACTCTGATTTTATCGGCTTTGGTTAACTTAAGGTCGTGCACGAAAGGGTTGATGACGGCGGGCAGCAGCAGGGAATGCTGTCTGGGCAGCGCGAACACTCTCTGCGGAGGCATCTTCACAGCAGCGTCTTCATGTGTCCAAGCCTGTCAGCGATGCGCTTCCTCTTTACACACCACAAGCACCACCTCACACATGACTTCAGTCCTAGCGATCTGCGGATGTTTCACAATCAACTCAACTACCTAAATAGAAAACGACCTCAGTAGGTTTTAGAGACAGAGCACGGTGCGTCTACACTCCACCCCTTAAGGACATAATCCTATAAGCCATGTTACTGTAGTATGCGCCCGAGTTCTCTACAGCTCATAACAGTGCAGTCCTAATGAAATCATACTGATACATTATTGTGTAACATTTTTGTATACGGGGCTGAAAAACATTTTTGTGACCACACTTCACTCCCCGTTTGCAAGTTAAATGTAGTAATGCTGGACTCGAGAATGAATCACTCATTTGAGTCGAATCTTTTTCAAAGGGCTAAAGAAACGGGTTCAGGTCGGAGACTCGGTTCTTCACTGAGCACAACAGTAAGGGGACATTTAGAACAAAGGACGCCAAATAAAGTACATGTTGAATTACCTACAATCCATCGACACTAAAACTGCATCCTAGATGACGAATTTCTGAAGGTCAGCATTTCTGAAACGCATTAGGTAGACATCTTCAAACCAAAAGACGGGCAGTACCACAAAAGCAGTTCGGGTATCAACAAGTACAATTTAAGGCTTTTCTAAACCCACAGATAAATAATTCGGGTTAAGATACAATAAAGATATTGAAAGCTCGACCTTTTTTTGAAATGACCACTAGATGTCGCTGTTTATCTAGATGTGAGGAGTCATTTTAAAAGGTGTTTGAAGTAGTAGTGCTGTATTAATGGGAACTAGATTTTGATGTGAACGCCAAAAAAAAAAATCATTAAAAGGACGCAGTACAATGCTTTACAAATACCTGTTAAAACTGAGAAGTTGTATGACAAAACTCTTGTGTAAAGGATAGTTAATATTTATTTTGAGACATAGTGACAAAGTGCACAAAGCAAAATAGAAAATAATAACAAATAAAACCTTACAAATATAAACAGATTGCATGTCATTTAAAAAAAACTACAAAAAAAAAAAAAGATTACAAATGATTATTAATCAGTAATCTCATGATACTTGCTTGACATGAGTCCATCATGCAACAAACCCTATACAGTCTTCAGGCAACCCGTGCCGTGAATCTCTCTGTACCATGAGAAGAAAGAAACAAGACTAACAAAAAATGATGTGCTTTGACATTTGTTTGGTCTCTGTTTTTACACGATTACCATGTATAAATGTGTCCTCTTATTAAATGAAGAATTTTGCATTGGATATTATTTACTATAAAATAAAACATGAATTAAGTCCTTCTTTGCAATCAATACTAGAAAAAGTTGTGCTTTTACATACTGCCTGGATGAATTTATTCTGGGCAAAAAAAACCAAAAAAAACAAAAGGAGATACATCTCACTGACACCACTGCCACATTTACACGTAACTGGGAAATGTCAGAAGTCATTTTAAAATCTGATGATATACATGTAGGCTATATTAAGGGGTAGGAGCTGCACTAAACCCTCTCAGTATAAAAAAAATGAACACAAATATCATGTTATGACAAAACAACAAAAATGATGGTCTTTTCTGCCTATGTTTGGCATGCAGAGATTGTCCAGGCAGTGAAGGCTACCAGGCCTCTCTGGTTAGCTAAGGATAGGTTATAATCTAATAGGCTCTGACTAACCAGGAGGGGCAGAATGGTAAATTTGAGTGCCGTCATTTGGCAAGGCAACACTGGCCTTGTTTATCTAGTGATGAAGGTCATCACAGAGTGCCAGGGCTGAATGTTCTGCTGATGTTCAGCAATGTAGCCAGTCCTTTTTGATCTCCCCAACTTTGACAATTTTCAGAGCGCTGTCATCCATTTTGAAATAGTGGGAGTCTTTGAAGAAGTAGCTGTGACCTGAAAACATTTAATAAATGTAAATACCAAGTGAAAATAAACAAAAGGTCTAAGTTTAATGCAGATTTGCTAAATTCAGTGTCTATTTCATTAAGTTTAGCTAATCAATGACTCCATTTACCATCAATCGGTGATCCAGTTATCTTTAAAATGTTTGAGAGTGGGGTCGAATTCACAACCTAGAGAAGCTGTTTTTACAAACAGCCCAATTACAAACAGAGGAACCTTTCAGACTCCACACAAGCCTGCTCTATGAGGTGTGTACATGTGTGTGTATACCTGTACGAGTGTAAATGTGTGTTAGTGACAGCAGAGGAAAGAGTTAGGTGGTCGGAAAAGAATGCATGTTAAGTAAATTCCTGTGAATCTGAACAAAAACAGAACACCTTCCGTAAAACTGTTATGAATCTTTAACTTCGCTCTTTTAAGCTTTTCTCTCGTTTAGACTTTTAATGTGTTTTTAGACAGAGGCTGTTACTGGAAAAAATGCCTCATCTTGAGCAGGAGGGAACCATATAGCAAGGTTTTTTTTGTTGTTGAAGGCCTAAAGCCAGCAGTAATTGGGTTGCCGTTAACTGCCAAGAATGCTCTACCAAGCTCAACTTTAGTCCAATACACACACACACACACTGATGACTAAAATGCAAGTGGTTATTGAGTGAAATCAGTAATATATGCGAGATCTAACAAAATGTGAGTGAGAGAGGGGAAAGGAATGAGATGAAAGGTTATTTCAGGGTAGAGGTCAGCTTTTATTTCTTTGCAGAGGAATGCCACAGACAAAGCTAGATCTGAAGTCAGGCACTTGGCTATTAGTCTCTTACCATCACTATTAAGGCTGAGAGCAGCATCTAGGTCATCACGGACATCACTCCAAGAATCTTCAATCAATTTAGGGTAACCTGGATCCATTTTTTTCTTGGCTTCATTGTATCTGAGAAGTAATGGAAAAAAACGTAACATTTTAATATTTTTGCTTTTCCTTAACTCTGAAATTCCCTGGCACTTCTTCAGTAGGTGTTGTAGTTTTAAAAGCATGTGTAAAATCCACTAAATCCCAACAGTTCATTTATATAACAGTATAACCTCGTCTCTTATTATATCCTAAAGAATTTGAAAAAAACACAGGCTTCTCACAAACATTGATAATTCTCACAAATAATAGTTTCATCATTTATAAAAATAATTTCTACATCTGTGGATTTTCAGAAAATAATTGTCTAGTTCTGCTTTAGTTTCTTAAGGAACACTTGTATTTTCATCATTAATCACAGTGAACACACACTTTATTATTAAACCCACATACGCTGAGAGATACTCAAAATAGATTACCTCCAGAAATTTTTTCCAGCAAATAAGTAGGTCTTCTTGCTCTTGTGGAAGGAGTAGGCAGCATCAATTCCATGCAAATCTGAAGGAAGACCCATGCTGGAGATCTTCTTGGGATAGTCTCTCTCTAGAGTACTGGCAGAATATACCCACATCTCATCACCTAGAGAAGAAATGAAAAATATTATTTTAAATACAAATAGTGTTTGGAAGACACACACACAGGTAAGCTTGTGGGGACTCTCCATAAGGTTTTTAAACTGAACAGACTTTACATTCTATCGCCCTACACAACCCTACACATAAACCTACCCCTTACAGAAAACTTTCTGCATTTTTAGATTTTCAAAAAACTTAATTTTGTGTGATTTATTAGTTTCTTTGCCTGTGGGAACATCCTTTAAGGTCCCCACCACGACAAAAGTCCCCATGAGTGTATTCAAGTTTAAAGCGATAGTTCACCCAAAAATGAAAATGATCCGGGACTGTTTCCGGTTTCCACAGACAGAAGATGTTTATGAATATGTGCACATTATTTCACTGCACTCACGTGTAACGGCTATCACCTACTGTATTTAAACCCATTCAAAAGCTTGGAGGGGTCTGGACAATTTTTATTATAACTCCAATTGGGTTTGTCTAAATTTTTGTGAAAACCATGACACATTTTTCAAGACACTTTGAGGAATAGAATTCCAAAGCAACTTATTTAAAAATGTAATTAAAAATCATTTTATTTGGTAACATCATAAAGGTCTTTATCAATTCTGATCCATTTAACGCATCCTCACTGAACATATGCATAAACAAGAGAGAGAAACAATGTGTTTATTCAATTTAAGAGACACTTCGATAGTTCTTTAAAGCAATAGTTCACCCAAAAATGAAAATTCTGTCATCATTTATTCACCCTCAAGTGGTTCCAAATCTGTACAAATGTCTTTGTTCTGCTGAACACAAAGGAAAAAATAGTGAATGATGACCCAAAACAGCCTGGTTTGGTTTCAGCAGAACTAAGAAATTCATACAGGTTTGGAAGTACACCAGGGTGAGTGAATGATAACAGAATTTTCCTTTTTGGGTGAACTATTCCTTTAAGACATCAGTGAAGCCCATTATACTATCCCATAAATACAGGATTCTAAACTGTAAAAACACAATACAATAACCAAAGTGAAGTCAAATAAAGAAGTACCATTTAGCAGCATCACATCACTTACTAGCAGGTAATGGAATCAAAAGAAGATACTGACAATGACAAGCAAGTCAAGGTTTCACTAAGAATACCATCACTATCTAGCGTTTACCTGCAAAGAAAACTGTCTTCTCCTCTAGAGGATTCTCATAAGCTGCGTCAATCTTCTCCGGAAGTTCACTCCAGAATGTAGCCACCAGCATGGGGCCTGTTGGCTTTCTCCTGACATCAGCAGTTCTGAAGATAAATCTGTAACAGGAGAGGTTGTTAGAGTTATTAGACTGGGAAACATTATGCTTGTGCACGTATAAAGAGAAAGAGTAAAAGATAGCAAGAAAGGAGAAAAAGAAACAGACAGCGTCTGCCGAACTACAAGGAGGTGATTCACTGAGCATATGTTTCTTATTATGGCTGAAGAATGAGTTAAGAGCCATTTGGACATGTCCAAACTTGCCTGCTGCCCCAGAATAAACCACAAAAACAATACCAACCACCCCAGACCTCTTTCCACTGACCTATTTTTTAAAAGGCCAAAACAGTTCATCCTTAGACAAGACGACATAGATCCCAGGACTTTCTCACTGCAGTGAAGAAAAGCTCCTTTGAGCAGCAGTTATTTCACTTTAAGGTAAACTTCAGATCACAGCACGAAGTTAGAACTGAACTTTTATCAAACAATTTGCCCCAAAGCTCCACTCCTTCAGCTGAAAACACTTCTAAACATCCCTCTCTTCTCTGTCTATGCAATTAAACATGCAAGAACAGAACACCTCTGTAGTTAAAACGCTGCTTGGGTTCAGTTCTTATTTGCAGCTATCTTAGAAACGAAAAGAACAGGAATTCATTTCAACAAATGCCTTAGCTGTGCCTTACAAATCTGAGCCAAAGATTAGATAAAATAAAGACTTTCTGGTGCAGCTGAATAAACAAAACATTAGTGAACTTTTCGGGGGTGCGCTCTCTGGCCTCACTCTCTTTTTCTCTGTGAAATGACTTAAACAGCTGTCACATTTATAAAGCTGGGTGAATATCTGAGATCTCAAGTCATTTAGCCCACACAGTAAAGTGAGACTTGCAGCTCCAGGGACTCTCAGATTCACAGAATTACGCTGTAATTTGATCATGACGCTATAATAATGACATTTCCACTGCTGAACCGTTTGACGTTTCTGCACAGACAAATAATAATCATCAGCATATGGAGAGGTTCAGACGGATTGATTTGTAAGTTGACCTACCATAGGCAGAAATCACCAGACATCCCGTGATGCCACAATACTTGGATTGATTGAAGCATTTTACTGTTTTAGAATCATTTTTGTTACAAATTTAAATTTGAAGTTTGTCTTTAAACAAACAAACAAATGAATAGCTTTGGATAAAACATTGGTTAAACGAATAAAATATAAACATTCTGAGATGATGAGGGAAAAATTTTAATATTACATTTCCCCTCATATTCAGAGAGAAAAAGGACTGTGAGGATAATGGAAATGACAGGCTCTATTTTTGATTTATGGAATCAACAAGATCTGGATATCTTAGATCATTATTTCAGAGGGTATAAGAGTCCTATACGGAGTAGTACAAAGACATACACTCATATCCAGCATACACTCTTTTCAGTGTGTGTGTGGTCCTGTGATGATTTCTGTATCCGCATAGCAGTCAGCTTTAAAAGGCTGGAGGTGTGTGTAGAATAGTGGCTGGCGCTTTTCTCCGGCACCCACATAAGCAGGGTAACACAAGCAACTTAAATACTGTAGCAGAGGTACACTGAATTATACTGTAAGAGACATGCTTGACTAATTATCAGTTGAGAGTTGTTGTTAAAATACTGGTTAGGGGTTGATTTTAGAATACAAATGCGTTGTCTCCTTTAGAACAACACTTTAAAAACACTAATTACTAATGTTTATAGTCAGCAATTTGTAAAGTGTACTTTCTTATGACCATTAGCTACGTTAAAGCAGTCAGCAAATTTAGTCTCCACTAAATGACCCTAGAAATATTCAGCCAGACAAAACAAGGTATTTTGATTTTGGGATGTGGGATCAGATTTGTTGACTTTCCCTTCTCTACCCACTCTCGCCACCACTTAAACTTTGTTTAAACTCATCTGAGTTCTGGACTAACAATGTGGCTAAAGCATCAGCATGTTTCTTCTCCTGTTTAAATCATCATTCTGTTATTCCAACCACTATAAAGCATATTTCCCCTTTCATAATGATTTCAAAAAGATATGCTGAAGTTTTTTAATAGGCAGATAAACTGGGTCATGAAGTTTTCCCCAGATGGCCATGGAGCCATTTCCTCTGCATGCAACCAGAAAGATTTTGAAACCACCGCGAACAGATGAATTGAGCATACTCTGCCAGCAAATGCTAAAATGAAATAACTGCTACCCACAGTTGTGTGTGCCTGGTATCATAGTGTTCTATTCAACCGGTCAAATTATAAGCAACAAGTAAGCAAACGAAAGCAATACAAGGATCCTGAGCCTGAATATACTCTGTTATTTTCTATTCATCTTGGGAATAGGGTTAACATTAAGGCCTTTCTGTGAATTGAGTGTCCTTAAATTACCTGTCCTTAAAGAAGAAGATCTCTCCTCTGATCTGGGCTACGGCATCAAATATGATGTTTTCATTACATATATCCATCGGTGTGACTGGAGGAAGTTCAGTGGGCAATGGTTTGTCTGTTGGTACACCTGTACAGAGAAATACTTTTAATCATTCCAACATTGGTATAAACAAATATAATGGAGAAGTACTAAAGTGCCTAGGTTAGGTCTATTCTATTCAGTACTGTCTTCAACACACTCACCATAGAGCTCCTGGATACCTTTAACGTCATCATCAGACAACCTCAAGGTTTTGGTGAATGTGTAGACAGGAGCCATGAGAGCTCCAGGGTCCTCAGAGTGCTCCAAACCCAGGGCATGGCCAAACTCATGGGCTGCCACCAGGAATAGACTGTAGCCTGAGAAAGGGACAGAGGCCAATTTATTAATCTGACTACAATTACATAAGATAGCATCACAGCAAGAGACATTTTTTGACATCACAACAACTAAATATTGCAATAGTGATACAAAATATGTCACCCTGGTCAGGACAGAAGCCCCACTTGCGGTCATCATCAAAGCTTTTGGTGACAGCACACCACATCTTCCCATCACTGCGACCCGACGTGGTGCAGGAGTCGTAATTGTTGCCCAGAAATTTAAAGGGGAAGACACATGGTGCGCCTTCTGAATTTCCTCCGACCGTTGACATGGCTGTGTCATTTAAAACAAATGGCAACTTTAGAGGTTGATAATGACAAAATTAGTGTTACAAAACCATACAGGGTTAAAAAAGTATGATCTACAGCATTCTAAACATGAAAAAGCTTTTTGATTAGAAAAGAAATTCAAAAAAAAAAAAGCTTAACAACTGGAATACCAAGGGAAGCAAAATAAGCAGTGATATGGAAACTGTTACGATTAAGTGTGCACATTTGTTTTTTTAAATAAGATGTCACAAACTATAACACAAGCTGTATTTAGTGGTAAACCCACATATTAGAACACGGCATTTGAACCTAAAGAAAAACTACAGGAGCTAAGAGAAGCATCAGGGAGGAGTACGTCTCGATTACACAGACTCAACAGTCTGAATCACGCTGACTCGACAGACTCGAAATGAAGGACACACCAGTTTCATAGCATAAACAGAGCTGTTTTTTGTTAAAGTTCAGCTCAAGTATGGGGCTGTGGTCCAAAGCTCCAATTTAAAGTGATGGCTTGCACCATACTGGACTTGTTTTTGTGACTCTTTTATTCAGCACGCACACACACAAATAGGAAGAGAGGTCTGCATTCCCAGGGAATTACAACCAGATGAGGAGTTCTGTGCTCCTGACTTGCTTATGCAAGATCAGTAACACAATGGAAAAGATCTCGTAATAAAGAAGAAAAGAAAACTTTTACAGGCTGCTGGAAACTGAGGAGTAAATGGTAAACTGCTTTAAAGACTGACTGACCTTAAAAACCAATTGCATAGACAGATAGATTACTGATTGTAATGATTCCCAACAGTTAGTTTTGTTATTGCGTCATGGTGTGTCCACTTAAGTTTCTTGCCACTTCCACCTTTGGCTTGCTTACAGTGAGGTTTGTAAAGCACTATTCTGTAACATGTTAAGATTATGCATCATGAAGAATTTAACTGAACAGAAATTCTCAGTGTTTTTTCAGGATTCTTCGATTAGTATAAAGTTACAAAAAAAATACAAATACAAATAACACATTTTTTTTTTATTTTTTTGTAAGAAACTGATTTTGATCGATTTAGTTCATGCATTCTTAAGCAGTAATATCTTACAGGGACCAATCTTTTGAATGAAAGCATAAGTTATACTTATTTTTTGGTTTTAAGAAAAATCTAAATAAAAATGTATTTGGATTGAGACTTATTTGAACTTATTGACTGACCTGTTTCAGGACAAAATCCATAAGTCTTGTCACGGTCATAATCTTCGGTAGTGGCACACCAACGGTATCCATCATCACGGCCAGAGGTGGTGCAACTATCATATTTTTCCCCCTGAAAAGTGTAGGGGAACTTACATGGAGCTCCATCTGCATTTCCACCCAACGTAAACAGGACTGCAACGCAGGAAGGAAAAGAACTGAGTCAGTGTTTAAGACATTATTGAAGTCACGATGTGTCACACACATTCCTTACCCAAAATAAGTCTGAGAATGTGCACCACTTTGAATGGGAACAGTGTCTAATTATGTAGTACTCTAAAACTTACAGCACAAAGGGTACTCACGCTCATGAGGACAGAAGCCATACTTTCCATCTTCATCAAAGTTGTATGTGGTAGAGCACCATAGGAACCCATCATCTCGACCCTGAGAGGTGCAGCTGGTATATTCTTTTCCCATGAACAAGAATGGAAACTTACAGAACTCCCCTTCTGCATTCCCATACTTCACCTTTACCACTAAATCAAGAGGGAGGGAGAGAAGAAATCACATTAGAACATTTTATAAACAAATGTTAAATTGCTAAATTGAAATGGCTAATAATCAAATAAACAGCTACTTAAATTTGAAGTAACCAGAAGCAAGACATACCTTGTCCCTCTCCCAATGTCCACAGCTCATCATCATCAAAGTGTGAGTCTCCTCCAATACCAGGACCAGGGGCAAAGGCATGAGCCAGTAGACCATCCTTCCCATCAAATGGGTAACCATCACCATGTTCTATAACAAACAGAAGACATTTAACTGCAAAGTAAGGTAACTGCATAGTTTCAACATAGGTCTCAAGTAAAGTTTCATTTTCTTTTTTTTAATTTTCTTAATTTGTCGACATATTTTCATTTACAGCAAGCTCAGGAAGGATTTTAACTGTGACAACAGAGTTTAATTTTGCCTTGTAAACTCATGATGTTATTTCCAAAAACCACAATGAAAATCAATCTCTGGTGGAAGAAGCATTATATAGTACTAAGGATTTTCCGGAGTGACTGTGGTTAGTATGTGACTTAGTACTTAGAGCTGTGATTAGGAAAATAAAAATGGAAATGAGGTTTGTACATTTACACACAGTAGTTCCGAAACTTACAAAGAAACCTATTTTATAGAAAGACTTTCTTCAATACCATTTCGGCCAAAGTTAATCATGATGTCAGCTTCTCCATCCATGATCCTGCTGAATTTCAGAGGTGTGACATCACTCCAGACTTTAAACGCACGAAAGAAAGCATCATCAATTGTTTCTTCATCCAGATCTGGGGTGTGTCCTAAGATCCTGCGGAAGAAGAATACAATATTGCCTTTTAACTATAAATGAATGATTATTTCATATTTTCTTGAAAAAGAAATACAAATCAAAATGACCTTTTTCTAATTATACAATATTTGTTTGGCTGTCACTCATTTACGGAATTATCTGTTATATAGTTATAGCAGATAAGTGGATACTGCATTTGCTTTTTCTCATGACTTTGAGTGGCTCAAGAACGCATATGCTTATAAGCCGAGACAAAAAGTCGTCAGTCATCGAGTTCTAGCATGTTAATGTTAACAGCATCATTAAACTTGAATATCATATGCAGTAAACCTTTGGATGCTATGCTTTTTCCCTGCCAATAGTTTGCCACCAACTCTATTTTGCATCACAAAGAGACATGGGGATGTCCAAGCTCCCAGCTCAGTCCAATCATCATCAAGCTATTACAGATCACTCACACAGCGATCAGAGGACAGCTGGTTACACTGATCACCTGCTGGTGTGCAGCATGGTCTGGTTTCTTTCTCCTTAAGAGGGAGCTCCGCTTCAAACCATAACCAGGACTGTCAAATCCAAACCTGTTCTGGCACTACAAGGCAGTCTGAAATGATCCCTACAGAAAAATGGAGCAACATCAAACAAATGTGGCAGGTGCAAAAAACTAAAAAGGTTCTCTAATAATAATCAGTATGAGAAGCTCTTCAATAGTCCCCCAACAGCATGAGGTGACACTGTTACTCCCTGGACTACCCTGGAATACACAGATGATACTGCTAGCCTCTAACAAAAGACGCTTTCATTTTCAATGTACAGTGATAACATGGAACCCTACATTATAACAAAATCAATGGGGCTCTATCATCAGAGCTCTTGCCATTGCAGCCTGTAGGTTGTACATATTTATACAGGCACAGAGTTATCAAAGAAACCAGCAAATGCTCACTGCACTTGTGGTGGTTACCAGAGCATGCATCTTAGACACATGAAATGCCAAACTATATAACAATCTTCAAGGATAACGGCATTCAACAGCTCAACCTGCAAAATAGTGAGCCTATGGACCTTAATCAGAGAAGGACTTATTTAAAGAGACAAAAAAAAATGCATTCATTATTTACTCATCTTCTTGTCGTCCCAAACCCTTAGGCTGGAACAAAGAAGAAGATATTTTGAAGAATGTTGGGGAGGAATCAGTTTTGTGGCCACTGACATTCATTGTTATGGACATAGTATATTTCACTGAAGAAAGAAAGTCAATCAAGTTTGGAAAGACATAACGGTGAGTAAATTATGACAATTTTCATTTCTGGGTGAACCAAACCTTTAATTTTACGTGAATGCAAAGCTTGTGAGGGAGAGAAGTACAATCTGTTCCAAATATTTCTTTACAAAAAAATTTCCACTGGACAAAACTGGAAAACATGAATTGTAAAAATCAGATGTAACAACTCAATGCAGCACAAGAAATTTGAATATTCCCATAGTGGGGAAAATCCTTATGTTTGAAAGTGAAAACCATCTGTGATAGCGAATCAGAACTGGTAACAGTTTGACAAGCAGGAAGCTTCACAGCTTCGCTGTGCCAACCTGACTGTACAGTTTTTATTGCAATTATTGACATTAATGTACTGTTTAATATTAATTAATATTTAAGGTAACACTTTATTTTGATAGTAGACAGTCTATAACTATAAGTAACTTTGTAATTACATGTCTTCTACATGTCTGCAAATTCTCATTAATTTGTAGCTGCTCTCAGAGTTAGGTTACGTTTAGTCTTAGTAGAATAAGTTGACATATACTTGCAAAGTTTTTGACAGTCAGTACGTTGAATGTTGTGGATCCATCAAAAGAAAGTGTTAGAAGATATTAAGCAGACAGTCTACTAATTCTCTAATGACTACTGTAGACGACGGGTAGTTGCAAAGGTAAAATTAAAATCAAATAAACGTCTTTATGAATTAGCAAAGCTGACACTAGCAGAAAATCTAAGGTTTTTCTTCCATAAATCTGCGTAGGGAGTCTGAAAACTTTACTGGCAAAGCAACATAGTTGTGGTCGTGACTCACTTAAACACTGTGTGGTCTTGTAGGCCAGTAAATATCCTCAAGATCCAAAGTCTGTCCTTTTTGTTACAAAAGACTATTGATCACTTGTTTTATGTTTGAATGTTGGCCAATTCCTTCAATGACACTAAATATTAATTCATGGCCAAACATTTCTTGTATTTCCTGTAAACTTTAGAACCTAATAAAAGCAGATTTGTTGTTCCTTTTAAGCTCCACCTCCAACACAAAGCCACAAAAGGTCCTGCTGGGAACATGCTTTGAAGATATGTTGACTGTGCTCTCTGTTATTGACTAACTTAGTGACTCACACAAATATATGTTTCCTTGTAAAAGTCTTTTTGCAAGCACAAAACTCTTAAATATAACACTTTAAATATTGAATCACTGGTGCTGACAGAACTGTAAATGCATATTAAAGGGTTAAAGTGACTGACAAAACAGTAAGAAGACTTAGCTCAGCACTGTCTGAGGTAAACACACACCTGTAGGTAACGTTTTTCTGTCCCCACTTGGGCTTCCTGTGGAAAAAATTGTAATTGGCCACATCAGGAACTCCACATCGTGGTTTCTTCATGATCTCTACTGTCTTCTGGTCAATCTCTCCCGTCTCAGGTAAAGCAAAAAACTTCTGCATCTTCTTCAGTGTGTCCTTCAACACCATCAGATTACACCGGTCTTTTGGGCATCCATAGAACTTATTTAAGTAGTGCTGTCAAAAAGAGGATACAATGAAAGAGAGAGAGAGAGAGAGAGAGAGAGAGGTAGAGAGATGTGTCAGCTTAAGTAGAACTGTTTAACACAATCCACATACAGTGTACCTGGGCTTTACATTTTCCACAGATATTGCAACTATGAAAAAAGGAGAAAAGTTAACTGCTGCACAAATACTAACAATATTTACAATTGTGTTAATATCGGTAAAGTTCTAAAGCCATCTGAAACCACTATTAACACATTGAAATTACAAACATACAAACAAACAACATATTTTAAGTTTATTTTATATATATAATATAAATAAATAATTATTATACGAAGGCCCATCCAAAGAAAACTGATAAGCTCGCTAACTAACTAAGTGATTTATTCTTTCAGCGAAATGAAAATACACTTACCAGAGCCACTTCTTTGTCTGTGAAAGAAGTTTCATCGCCTGGAAACTTTATGATGGGTGAGGGCGCAGCAAAAGTTTGCAGGGAAGCAAGAAACTGTACGAGGAAAACTTTGAGGACAACATGCCTACAGCTGAAAAACTTATAGCACATCATTTTGGTCCGGTTCCGAGATGTCCGTGTTTTAAAAAATAAGGTGAAGAACTGGCCTTGACGACTTGTTCTCCGAGCTCCAAGTTTCTCTGAATGCACTGCAAACGTTCTTTCTTTTCCTCAGCGACACATCCTGCTTTCGTGGTCTGTGGAATAGGTTCTGCTTGCACACGCACTTTTTTGATGCTGGGGCTTGAGCTGAGACTGCGCAGCCTCCGGATCCAAGAATTCGGGAGAGCAGAGTGAAATAGGAGACGCCAGCGGGAGCGAGCGAGTGCGC
>JAUYWG010000040.1:13089813-13100949 GCA_034779775.1 Enteromius afrohamiltoni
AAGTGTGTCGTCATCAAGGCTTTCGCAGCCGATTTTGAGCAACTGCAGCGCCTGACCTGTGCGACTGCTCTCGCGGTGCTTTAATGGCACACGTGATCGAAAGGCGGCTGCAGCGCCGATCAAAGTCGGACAATCTTACCAGAATGCATTGTTTTGTAAGGTGGCAGCCGATTTCTTGCGGCGCCGCATGAAGTGGAACACACCTATTATATTTAAGAATGATCATATGACTTTTTACATATGTCATGTGACCTGTAAATGCATCCATTGCAGTTTTGCGAAATACTCCCTTTTCGAATTTTATTCTCAAAAACTTACACTATTTGCAAACCAAGCTATAACGTTATTTTTCGCTTAGGAGGTCATTGATTGGACGAATTCTCAAATACTGTTTTAATGGCTGATAAGTACATATTTGCAAAAGTGGCAAAGTTTTGCCTCTCTAGCTGTTTTAAATCTCTCGGATTTACAGCTAGAGCTTATTTTGAATATGACACAGTAACAACCAGTGTGGGAGACACAGCGACTACCAATGGGAGTGCAGGAAGTGATTTACGAGCACAGCGTCCCCCGGCGAACGATTTGCTCTAAATGAACACAGCAAAAACAATCAACAATCCACTGCTGATTCCAGTCAACTGGTTTGCTGTCACTTTGGGAGTATTTTTCTGTCAGATTCTCAAACGAAACAGCGCGCGAAAGTCCATTTGATTGTACAAAGAAATGTGTTTAGAGTTAAGAATTGTAGTGTTTTTATTGGTTGGCTGTTGCTCAACAACTGGGCTGTAACCTGGCAGGAACTATCAAATTGGTTTTAGAAATCGTGCTGTGGCCTGAACGTGGACCAAACGTGGCTAAAAGATTATTTGGAAAGATTGCTCTTGAAAGAAAACTTCACATGTATCGACACAATTTTCTGTCTTCTGCATCATTAGCTGTAGAACAATGGCCTATCTGAATTACAGATGCCCTGCTGACACTAGTTGGTCTTTGTTTGCCTGTGAAAACGTAAGGCTACATGGAGGACAAGGCCATGGCGGAGGCCTTACATATTGTGTCTAACTGGGCTTGAGTAATGTCAGATATTCTAGGTCTGAATAGCACAGTGAGTGTGGCTGTCCCCTAATCTAGCAATTTAGCATACTTTTATGACATGCTGTATTTATAAAGGGCCCTACGTTTATACACGTATATATTTTAACCAAGAGAAAGATTTTTTTTGCATGGCAAGAACATTTTCTATAGGCTACTATGCAATATTAGTCATATTTTTAGCCCTTTTTTGTTGAAATGGTTTCTTGTGTCAGAATAGGATTCTTAATTGCTGCATTTTGTTTTTCAGATCTGTGACTGTCAAAGCCACTTCATTTTGGATTTGCTGGGGCTCAGTGGACTGTCAGCACATTGTCAACAGGTAAATTATTTCATACTTAAGATTCTGGTAATTATTATTATTTGTATTTATTTTTGTTTGTTTAACAGAACACGGATATTCGATGAGCAGCGTTCTGTGTTTTTATCTTCAAGCAAGTAATTATTTTTTAATAATATGACTTTCACCTTTGCGAAGGGATCAAATAATGTCAACTTTTGCTACTTTTGACCTTCATAAACAAAATAGTTTTTACACACAGCCTCATCATCTGCAGATGGGAAATTGCTATTCAATTATACCAAACTACACGCATAATGATAGACTTAAAGGCAATATAAAAATGTAACATTTCAATCACACAACATCTGTTTTTTTTTATTTTTAAGCAACCTTAAGTGTAAATGTATTCAAAACCCTAACAGAGGCCACAAGATAAGAACAGGCCAATAAGAGGGGTAAAAAACATAATATCAAAAGTCAACAAATATTTGTATTAGTAATACAAATATGCTAGTATTAATTGAAATAATATAATATTTAAAAAAGTTATTTATAACAACACTAAAGACCCATATAGCACTTTTGATGCATCGAAGGGTTCTGTTATTGTTATAAATTTACTCATTTACTTCCATGTTTGTAATGATTTTGACAGACAGGCTCGACCAAGTTCAATGACTCAAAGAAAGGAAAGTTCTTCCCTCTGGTGGCGTATTCGGGAAAATGCAAGATGAAATTAAAAGTTTCACAGCAGCATTTTATCTATTTAAAACACTGTATAGCCTACTTATTCCAAAGATTTATAATGATTTTTCTTAAGATCTTTTTTTCTCTGTAAGACCTTTAAGTCTGAGGATGAGCTGTTATTTTGCGTTATTTGTATTTGAGTATAGGAGCTCGTTTGGTTTTCCAGTCTGTTTGATACTGTGCAGTGCTGTTTTTGCACCTGAATGTTTCTATTACTAATGAATAAATAATGGCAATCATAGGATATTACCATTGGTATTAATGTTATCGAAATAGTGTGAGGGATCTGTGATTTAAAATCTTAGTAAGTGTGCCCTCTGGTGGTAGACATAAGCCCTCACATGCTTTGATGTGTCCTCAGTGGGGTTTATTGAGCTTCAGCAGGCCTGCAGTTCGCCCCTGGATTTCCTCTAACTCCTCCTGACATCTCTTTTTCCTCCATTGGAAGGATTAAAGTCGACAGTATATTGATGTGGTCTCTTTATAGGAGAAAGCTGGAGGACTTAGCATTGAAATCGAACGGGCTGAACGCTCTCAAAAAGGAATTACTACTGCATATCTCACCTGTCAATTCTCTTGCACTGAGAGGAGTTAATTTTTTATCGCCAATGGAAAGAGACTGTGACTGTGATGCGCGAGGGTTGATCTCATTTCATGCTCAGGACCGTAAACAGAAAGGAAACCATTTTTCACTTGTCTCGATCTCTCTTTATTTCTCTCTGTCTGTCTGGCTGTGCCTCTCTCGCCTCTTTCTCCCTCCTCCTTTTATATAACGAAATCCACATTTGGCCTGTATCAGCGAATAGAGGTGTCCTGTTCTCTCAGGGCTTTGAGTGCATCTGCGCTTATGAATGCACAACAGGCATAGGGAGCCTGAGATGATAAACTTTGATTTGTATGCAAATTGTTTCTTTTGTTCTGCATTTGTTGGCTGCCAGAGATCTTTTACTTATAGCCTGCTCTCTCCTTTTCTTTTTCTCTCTCGCTGATGCTCTCCCCCGAACACGCTTCCTCCACCAGAATGCAAATGCACAACTGATTCATCTGTTGGTTGATAAAACATTTAATTAACATCCCTGGCAGAGTTTAAAACTAAATAGGCTACATTCATAAGATGACTCTGTAGGAGTCGGAAAATCCTTTGACAAAGTGAAAACATCATATTTCACTCTGTCTGGCATCTTTCTCCTAGTTAGCTCCTCAGGGCCGGTATCTGTGTCTGTTCAAGGGCCATCTCGCTCTCTCTTCCTCTCACATTTTCCATGTTGTCACTAGTGTAAGGGGAATGCTACATGAGGCTGTTGACTGTCCTCGTCCCCTCTTTGTCTCACATCCAGCTGGCCCTTGCTTCTCCTCTTGAACCACTAGTGTGATTCTTGACTCCAAACGTCCCAGCTGGTTGAATCAGGCCAGTCAACAGGCCCAACTGATTTTGAGGGGGTACTGCAGGGTGTTGGGGATTCATCTGGGTCATGTCAGAAGATCTGTCAACACATCAGTCCGTTTGGGATGTGTTCTGACCGTGTTCATATGTGCCACTGAGCTGTGACCTGCCCCCGCTACATTGGACATTTGTGGTCCTGTTCCAATTTGGATGTAAAAGTGTACAAGTGCTCACAACAGAGTGAATTAATTTTTCGATGAAGGGCAAGTGTACAAGTCTGACCTACAAAGTGAATTTCTGGGCAGTTCACACGCACTCGCATACTTGTCAATTCAGAGAGGATTGAAAGTACTTTTAGTTTTTATAATGAAACGAATAATGAATAATAATTTATTCCCAAACTTTTCGACTTTTTGCCCCATTTTCCAAGATAAGACTGAAGGCCCGCTTCTCTAGTTGTATGTCGTTCACATGGGCTAGAAATGTAGATTTTTAAATTTCTATTAACAACTCCAATTACATAGGCTACCAGCAAAAACATTTAATTACTGAAAAAAAGGTTGATGGCATTTTAAGATTATGTATGGGCTATACTACCTACTCTGAAATTGTTGAAAAAATAAACAGGTTTGACGCATTTTGTTAAGCTAATTTCTTTAAGCACATGCCCTTATATTTACATGGAACATATTACAGAGCAGAGCTTGAAACAATAGGATGAATTATTGATCATAAACCCATTATGTCTAGCATAATTTATTCACGAGCGCATTAACAAGCAACTCGAACCCATCGGAATGATTGTTTCTCTATCGTTGTTACTATTTTACTCTCAAAAGCTAATTCTGAAGAAAGATGATTCCACGGGCTTTTGTTTCGATTGGCGTATTGTTGGAGAAAATGGCCCAGAACAGCATTTGTGAAATCATTTTGATTTGCCGCCTTTTTTTTGCGCGTGTTTCTTTTTGAGCGCGAACTTGTAAACACTGATGGAATAACGCGTTCCGTAATGACAGAGTGGGCGCGAGGAGTGTCTCCTGTGGCGTCTCTCCGTCTCAATAATAGGTCAACAGCTGTATTTAAAAAATTAATCACATTTCTTGGCAGTTGCAAAGGTTAGCTCGTCGCGCTTGGAGATGCAACCGGAGCACTCTGATCGGCGGAAAATCTCAGTGGAGATGAGCGGAGCTGCCTTTGATGAGACGAGCATGTAAATGATTTGTGCCTTTATAGGACACGCGTGTGCGTAGTCTATTCTCCACCGGCCATTTGCGGAAACAAGTTCAACTGATTGCTTTGCGTTTGCAGTCCGTGCATTTGTTCTGAACACTCCACGTGCGCACATATAGCTACACTTATCCATCACTGAGCAATCAGACCGGAACTGACATTTAGATTAGTAGGCAACAGTGCTTCATCAACAGTACTTCAAACTCAGACATATTCATATTAGAGCACGTGCTGTTGGTGCAGATGGTGGTGTGAATAGGTTAGGCTACCATCCCCAGTAACCCTGTAGGCCTTTTTTTAAAAACTTGTTTACCCTTAACCAATTTAAAATATTGATGTTTTTACAGGCTTCATACAAATTACTCTAAGAGAAGACGTGTGTGATTCTGATGAAATATTCATATGTACCTCAAATTGCTTTTAGTTACTTTAAAATATTCACACAGTTTTGTTTTCCCCCACCATGCTGACAGAACAGATTGACTTCTGCTCGTTTTCGTTTATAACATCATATAAAGATGTGTCAGAAGTGAAACTTATGTAAATTTGAGTGTTTAACCAAAATGTGCAGTGGCTTAATTTACTCATTAAACTATATATGTATATTAAAAATAGTTCAGTATAGTGGCAGTTAAAAAGATGGAGCTGAACATTTATTTCAAACTATTCTGCAGGCTTTAATCCTAATTCATTCATCATTGAAATTGCTGCTATTGACAACATTAATGAAATAATTGAACCAAAAACAAAACTTTTGTCATCATTTACTCAGCCTCATGTTTAAAATCTGTATATGTATATATATATATATGTATATTTTAAAGAATGCTGGTAATCAAACAATTGTTGGTCCACATTGAATTCCATTGTTTTGTTTTTTTACCACATGATTCTTCAAAATTCTTCTTCTTTTGCATTCAGCATAACAAATGGGTGATGACAGAATTTACATTTTTGAATGAACTATTCTTTAATATGGACCTTTCAGTTGATCCTAAAACACAACGCCATAAAAATGCTAAATACAGGTAAAACACAATAAAAAATGTATAAATATGGAGTATTCCCTATAAATATTACATTAATACAGTAAATTGTGCTCTATTTTTATGGATTTCTTTTAAACTGTGATACTCAAGGGTCAGTAAAAGATAATTTTAAATGGTATGCCATGTCTAAGATTCTAGAGTACCATATCAGTCAATACTGGTCCTTTGTGTGCTCCAGTGCTCAGAAATCTCATTCCCAGCGTGTATTTGAGGTGTGTATCCCCTCAGCAGGGACTCAGTGCTTGTTCTTAGCTGTAACCACATTAACGTCTACCTGACATTAATACCTACCTGGCGTTAAAGTATTCACACATGAACTGTGTATGTTTATGTGTGATATTAGATTAGTTTGCTGCACGTTTGTCTCCCACACAGATTAAAATGTCTTATTTGTGCTTAGTCCTGCTGTCCTTGATTGAGGGCTGTTGTAATATGTTCAGGTAAGCACAGTTAATCAGCTTTGGCTGTGTGCTTGCAGTAAGAGCTGGATTTCATTTGATATGATTTGTATCTGTCACGCAGATGCCCTTACACCAAAGAGCAGATTTTCATAAATGTGTACAAATATGGATTTGACTTTTTAAGTACATTTATTTATTTTCTTATATTTGTTTCTAAACCAGTTGTGATAATTATGATAGGATTAAACACAAATTTCAGATCGTGTGTTCACACTGTCACTCAAGTTCAGTTGCAGTGTTTTCAGAATTACCTTGCTTAATGTAAATATTTACAATATTGCACTTTTTTTTTTAAACCTAAGCCTTAATACTAATACAAAAAGTATTCATAATATACAAAAAATATTCATGAAATATACAAACAACTGGGGAATATAAGTAAATAAAATATTTTTTTAATAAAAACTATGAAATGCAATCTATATTTAATTTTGTATTGTCTATAACTAAAGATTGGTTTGAAACATTTCATTGAACACTGAAGATAAAAAAAAAAGCCCTAACAAAATTCTATTTTACATATTTGAAATCTAACAGCAGATTTGTTGTGCAATGTATGTGTTGTCCATCATATCTTAACATGTTAGTCTCTGCTTGGCAAGAGGAATTGAATGAGAGTGTTGCCCCCTAGCGGCAATCTTAACGACATATTTTAGTTTCTGTTTCTTAGAAGTTTCTTGGTTTATTGTTTTATTAATAGGACCGGACTATGTTCTTGTTGCATGTTGTTTCATATACAGCCCGAAGGCTGTAGTTTGGGTGCTTTTATGGTACAGGACTGAATCAGTCACGCTAGTGGTTTTCTTGTGGACTGAAAACAGCAGTGTGGCGTCTACATAAAACAAGCACCTCTGTTGTGATGTGTGCATGTGTTCAGGGAGTTGATCAAGGATGTTGATTATACGGACAAAAACGTCTTGCCTCCCCTCATTCCTGTTGCCTGTGATCTAAATTGCCTCCTCGTTTTTTAGAGCACTACCTGGCACGCCATCTCTCTCCTTTCCTCTCCCTCTCTCTCTTGATTTCTCTCTGTCTCTCTCACTTACTCACAGCCCTCGCAACCCTCTCCTTCTCTCTTCAGGATATTGAGAAGGACCTTTGTCAGGAAGTAGAGGCCCATGGGGTGGTAGAAAGACACAAAGCAACACTACTGGATCGCATTTCAGTATGTAGGTAAAACAGATGCACTTTTAACTTTTCAGACCGCAGGTACCAAAGACTTTCGGGTGAAAGAGTCGTAATAGAGTGGCCTTGTAAGGAGTGTAATGAGAGGTCTAAAATAAGGTGCTACCATGATTTTTGTAATTTTTTTTTAAGGTTTGTCTAGCTTGTTAACTGAAGATATTGATGAAATGTTCAATATTACTGGTTCATTTTGCTTTCTGAAGTCTTGAAATTAATTGCAGTTATTTCATATATTGATAGCCTACATTTTTAAAATAGAAACTATAAATAAATCTGCACAATTCATACAAAATATTTTGTATTTTTGTAACTTTTGTATATTTTAGCTGTACCGCTGTCCCAGCATGTTACATTTTTTAGCTTAAGTGCCATGCACCTACATTTGAACCAAATTTAAAATGTTTTTCCTTTTCAGTTTTATACATCTGAAAATTAGTAATGATTCCAGAAAATATTTTAATGATTTTCGTTAGTGCAGAGACAATATAATTGTTATTTTTTTCATTTATGGGACAACATGCTAGCTTTATAATATTACACACAGTTTTCCCCACAAAATATTATTGGGTTCTTGTAAATAACAATACATAACAGCCTTCATATTTTAGGATAGTATTCCCTTTCTATGTGGGATCATCATATTTTGGTGTCCTTTTCATCAAAAGTTTCCTTAAGCAATTGTGTGTTTTCTACTAATACAATATTTGCTCTTTTGAAAAGGTACAATAATTTGCAGTTCTCAGTAAGTCTTCAACAATAAGGCGCTGTTAGCAATGACAGTAGATCAGTGTCACTTCAGAATCTTAGATTTAGATCAGTAAAGTAAAAAGGAGATCAGTACTTCAACTGTAATCTCCCTTTAGAAGTAGAAGAAAGACTTAGATTGAAAAAGGCCCGTTATGAGCTTGAATAGGGCGTCTCCAGCATTAAAGGTGTGTGTGTGTTTCTGTGTTGAATAAATAAATGTTGTGTTCCGAGCTGTCAGATGTTTGTGTGGCAGCTGCACGAGGATCTGACAGCCTATGAATCAAAAGCAGCCCTGCTCCAGCAGCCATTAATATGCAAACAGAGAAGACGGCTTAAGTTTAATTTATATAATATTCCCCAAAGAATCATTATTATTCTAGGATCTTGCCAGCAACATTTGGCCTATAAAGAAATTAACTTTGTCTCCTTGTTAAGTACACCAATGCATCAAGCTATAATCTCTGCAATAGATGAATCATATTTCATATTATACAAGACGAATGTATTCATATTTCATATTTTTCTAATTTTTCCTGTCTGACCATCTGTATGTATTAAGTCTCAGTAAGATTAATCTCTTGATCCTATTGGAGTAGGAGGCAGGTGTTTTTCCTAATACATCTATGAGTAAATAAGGCCTAGTATCAGGACATAATCCCCTGCATTATTTTTTATATCTCACGCCAGTGTCACAATTTCTATTGTGTGCGCATATGTGTGTGTATGTGAAGGGTGGGGGTAGCATATGCCCAGACATTTCCTAAGAGCAGCGTTGTGAATATCAGTGGTGTATGAAATTGCTTGGAATGTGTCCGGATCATAGTGCTAAATCATTTAAAAGCTCCTTCCCCTTGAAAGGGGATCCGTCTTGACAGAGAAGTGTGCATACATGTATGTGTGAGAAATGGGGGAACTGGAGGTGTTTAAGGAAAGAAAGCAAGGGTCAATGCTATTTTGACCTCTGTTCTTTGCTGCATTACTGGGTCCTTTGCGATTAGCGAATCGGCTTCTCATTCATAACGTAAAGTGATCTAGCGACAGCGTAAGTCCGGTGTCAGTCATATCTGTTCAAGTCTGGTCTCTCGATACGTGTCATGTGCGTATACTAATATTCTCATTGCAGTTCGCAGCTCTTGCAGATATACACGTCTTTTCAGAGACACTTTAGGCATACTGATTAGGATGGCCATTTGCAATATGAAAATGAATTCCTGAGCCCTCCACTTCCTTTCATCTGGGACTGATCTCGGGTCAGGCCCCACAAGGCTCATACACACTGGGTAATTCATCGTCCGTATTATCTCAATAATGATAAATTTGTAGCTTTATGAGTGGAGATGTATCAGCTGATGGAGTTTTGAATGTTATTTAGGAAGGGTTTTGGATCACTTTTGCCCTCTAATCCTACGGATAATTAAGGAGGGGCTGCCACCACAGAAGAGCAATTCATGACATGTGAAAAATTATATTAGTTATCGATCTATATGGAATCATTATTTTTTGGGTTTTTGAATAAAACAAATGTACAAACACTTCTAAAGCTTAAAAAAGCGGCATTTATTTGATTATAAATGCAGTAGAAACTGCCCTTTTGAGAACTATTAAGGCAATTTTAAATAAGTTTTAATACATATTAAAATGTAATTTATTAATGTGATGGTAAAGCTAAAGATTTTCAGCAGTCATGTTGCTATGCTTCCTGGAACCATGCTAGTATCCGTTAAGGTTATCGAACCCCATTAGGAACAGTCTGCGTTGAACACTGTCTTAGTTTATGTGCGTGCTCAAGTTTAGATCAGGCCTGTCAGGCTAATTGATGACTACTGGGTGCATTTCGGAAGCCGAGGGCACGGATACTCCTCGGGAAAGTCCCTGTTGTGTGTCTCTTGGGCCTCTCATTGAACGCTGAAAGACTGGCAGGGACACTTCAACCCTGCATGGAGTGACTGGGTTACACCCACCCTCCTTCCTTCCTCCTAGCATGCATATGGCCTCCTTATGAGCAACAAGGTTAACACTTGTGTCTTGGGAGTGCCAGTGCCTGCTGTCTGTCTGTCTTAATTCATGCATGAACCCTGTTTTTGTGTGTTTGTTTCTCTCTCTCACCTTTATCGTTTAGAAACTCAGCCTAAGTAAAGACTGTAATCTAGTTTTCTTTTTGTTCCTTGCAATAAGTTTTTTAATTATAAGCCTTTGGGGTATTCATTTTCATGCAGACTTCACGGTGAAGCGCTTGTTCAAACATATACACACGCACACACTTTTTTGTACAGATCGTGACTCCCGGCTAGCATTCATTAAGGCTTGTAATTGATTGCACATGGCAGCTGAATATGTGATATGTGTATGTTCCCTCACACGTAAGGTGCAGAGGGGAACTGGCTGGTCGTAGCATTGTTAGCCGTCTCCTGGGGGGACAGATTTCCTGTGCTTGCTTTGCACGCGTGGCATGCTGTTGGCCAGTGGTGAAGTTAAAACCACATTCCAGAAAATACAATCAAAGCTGACAGTTACGGCTTGGAAAAAATGGGCTTGATCTCTATGTACATAAGAGAAAAAAGAAAAAAAACGGTCACTTGCTGTCATTATCATAGTTTTTCATAGCTATAATATGAGTTTAAGCAAAACTTGAAAAGGTGAAAAATATAAAGCACTGGCTTTACAGAGAGAAAGTGAGGCCGACAGATCAGGTAACTGCTCATACTGGACATGTGTATGCAATTACTCCGTGATGTACACAAACTCTTTGTTGTCTGTGAGATGACGGATGGCTGTAAGTAATCGGCACATCTGAAATTTGATCTGCAAAGTTCTTTTGAAACCAAGTCTGATCTGTATGTCGAGACTATCTAAAGATATCACCACTTTTACAGATGTTTTTGGTGAAACCAATCAGATTAGATGTGAAGGCGATGGCTTGGTAGAAAACTATTATCTTCAATACTAAACCAAGAAATT
>JAUYWG010000040.1:13101049-13126022 GCA_034779775.1 Enteromius afrohamiltoni
TATTAGACACATTTTTCTTTTGAAAAAAGGAATTGTATATTTCTTAGGAACTTAGTATTTCTTATGGAGCCCCGCACATTAGATTAGGAAATATTGTTAATACATGTATATTTTTTTACTTAAGGGCATACTTTTCAAACAGTAATTTCTGAAAATTGTACTTTTTTAATGAATGAATGAATGCGAATTTAAATTATATCTATGCTAAACAGCATTTTAGATCTTTCATCCCAGGGCAGGTGTAGGTGATATTGTGCCATAAAGAAAAACATACTGCATAGCAGTGTAATTATAATCAATTAATCTGCCATGTGCTGTAAATGTCAACAATCCTGTGACCATTGTTTTCTGTTGCTCTCAAACTCCTGCCTGTCAAGCTCCAGAGCATTATTTATAAACAGCTGTTGCCACGTGCAAATTATATATTTTTTCAGTTGTCCGTATGCATCATAGAAAAGCCTTGACTTGTTTGTGGCCTAAAACACTGTTTATATGAACGGGAGGCCACAATGCAGAGAGATGTCATTTTTTGTGCATGGGGCCTAAATCACTGGGAATGTAGCATGACAAATATGTGCACATAAACTCCAAAAAATGAATATGAAAATGAAACTTGTGGATGCCGCTCTCTCTCTGTGAGTGAGTGCTCCATACCGTAGGTGAGGATGAAAAGTTTTCTGAACCTGTAACCTCTCCTCCCCTGCCAGTAATCTCCTCAGAACCCTGTAATCCTGAGCACATGCAGATGCCGCGACGGGAATATTGCTGTTCATATTCTTAATCTGCTCTCAAATGCCTTTCTGTTCCCCTGACGAAGCGCCCCTGCTCGCCGTGTTCTGCGGGGAATTAAGTGTACTACACAGGATTCACGCAGAGGTAGACATCCCGTCTCGCTCAAAAATCCAGCCGAGACGGAGGTCGAGATGGAGCTTTAAGAAACAGCCTTGCTCATGCGGGGCCTATGATGCTGTATTTCTCATAAACAAAGCATATGAAAGTGTGGAGTTAGAGGAGAGAAAGTCAAGGAGGAAACTGAAAGCACGGGCTTGATGAATGCCTGCATTGGAAATCTAAGGAGGAGTAAAGCTGGTTTAAGTTGACCTGGTTAAGCTGCGTGCCCGTTTCATGTGACAGAGAGAGACAAGCCTGCGCACCTCAGTGAGAGGCTGGATATTATGCATTAAAGGCTTCTGTAGACAGGTAGACAGATAGAAAGACTCAAGCAGGCAACACGCAGGGGCTCATCAGTAGGTAACGTATCGCGACACAGCCTGCTGTAGAGCTTCGAGTCTGTTTGAGAACCTTTCCATTAATCACCCGTATGATTCTTCTGACATATTAATATGCACGTTAACGTTAACAACATGTGTTATACTAATCTGTCTAGTTCAGGATGGATTATTTGTGATTTTGAAAGCTTGTAAAATGATGGCAACATTTAATCTGTTAGAGCCCATTCACACCAAGAATGATAACTATATAGACAACTATAATGTTAACTACGGTATTAGTAGGCATGCCAATGGATGACACCATTCTGTTTATTAAAAGCATGTATTGCATTTTTGTTGTCTGTAGGGGTGGACAATATGACCAAAATCACTGTAAGAGTAATTAACGCTGTATGTCCTAACATAGTTATTTTTTCTTTTTTTTTGATATAAAAAAAATGTTGATGCCATAGACGTTTCATAATTCTTGTCACCAGTTAGCCTGGGCCCACCCATACTTCCTTTGACGCTACGTTCACTTCGCGACCAAAGTTAGTCTGGCAAAGCTGCCGTTTTAGAGCATTTCCATTCCCAAAAAAGTAAGAACCAATGAGAAACGAATGCCCCTACAATTGGTTACGGTGGCTTCAGGTTCCGTCGCAACGCATACGTCATCAGAATGAGTGGTCTGATTGGTTGTACATTCGTCCAGTAGTATACAGAAGCATCTGATGGACGCAGGTTAAGCCCGCCTCCCAGTAGCTTTGCCAGACTATAGCTCCTATGAACTTAATAGTCTCGGAAGCCAGGCTAGTCACCAGTGTCAGTATTATAAAAAACTAACTAAACTAACAAACAAACAAAGGCTCAAGCTCATTCAAGACACATACACAGCCAGCTATTAAATAAATATAAGAAACAAATTAAGAATCACTGTATACATTCTTATTAAAGTTATAACAGCCTTTTAGCTGTTATGTTAAGAGCTATACTGTTATACTGTTACACATTTCCTTTCTCATCGGTTTGCTTTCACCTAAGTCCTAACTTACTGTGTTTACATTGATACATATTTAGGTGTGTGTATTTAATCATTCAAGGCCTATAAAGTGGCAAAAATGTTACGTTTTCACAACCACTTAGCACCGCAACGTCATGTGAGCATGAAACCACGGTACAAAATCTCTACCTGCAAATGTTCTAGCGATTACTCATAGCTACCGGTGTATTGCCCACCCCTAGTTGTCTGTCACTTTAAATGCTCAGACTCAGTGCTCTAATTACTTTGTTAGAGCTGTGATGTGAACTCCCCTATTCTCATAGAATTTGAATGATTGTGAAAACTTTAGCTATAATCCTTGGCTTGTATTTTTGAGTAAATCACATGGAGCGTCATACGATTTGTTTCTGAATAAAATCACTGTGTTTGAATGAATAAACTGAATAAATGATTCAATGACTAATTCATTTAAACCTGAATCATCTAATTTAGTAACAGCTATAACATTCAGAATGAGTCCTTTTATCCTCTTTAACCTTACATGTTGCAGGCAGATTGTTACCGATTGTACACCCTCTTGTTTAGATAAAGAGTACACTTAATAGTATCTAAATATGTAAATACCTATGATTTATTTAGTTTTCTTTATTTTCTCTTAATTCACATTTATGGATTGAGCTTTCTCTTGTAAAAAAGCTGCCCGTCAGTGGGTGCTGCGTGTGTGTGTGTGTGTGTCAGCAGGTGAGGGCTGTGTGCCAGCGGAGTGTAAAAATGTGGCAGTTGGATTGACACCAGAATGACAGATACCAGTGAAACTCACTCTCCCTTCAGACACTCAAGTTTATTCTCAAAGAGCTGAATCTATAAACAAAACATCATCATTGACTGCACTCATGGATTGCCATCCTCTGTTTTTTCTCTTTTGTGTTGCCATTTCTGCCCCACCCCCGTTATTCAATAAAACATGGAAGAAGAGGAAAATGTAGCAAAGAAGATTTTTTGTTGTTGTGCTGTTTCGTGAAGAAACACTCCCTCAATTATAAATGTATTGAGAGAAGCCTGTTCAACTCACCGAGCGGAACTAGGGGGCGATGGTGTGTGATGGAAACTCATTCTTTTGAGACGACATGCTGTACATTTGCATGTGATGCTTTTGTGTGAAAGCGTGCGTGTGTGTTTACGTTAATTCTTCTATTCCAAAAAAAAAGCATCCCGTGTCACAGTCCTCAGCCCTGCAGAGCTAGTTCAGTGAACAGTAAATGGAAAATGGTTGGTTTGTGTGTGTGTTTTGTTTATATTTTTCCTCCCTGCTACGAGCCACACTTCTCAAGTGCATCCACTTAATTTTCTCTGTCCCAATTTCAAACGCCTTCCATGGAAAATGCTGATTAGTCTTTTACTTTCTATCCCCTTCTTCGGGTCACCTTGTAAGGAGGGTCGTCTGGCGGGTGGGCGCGTGTTGAGGGGGGAGGCAGCCAAGTGCCACACACACTCCTTAAGACTTATGAGTGCATCATAACCTTGACCAAGACAATCTGTTCAGCGACACTTAGCGAAGATTCCTCATGATGTGCCTCGGAGCCGCTGGGACTCGGCTCTTCTGTTCTTTCTGTGCGCTATCAGCTCGGCGCCAGATCGCGTCCATACCACTCAATGGCCATTACTCCATTTGCAAGATAAATCTGGACTGCTGCGTCAAATCAATCACAGGTGTCATTTCATCCACGCAGACCACAGTACTAAATTGAAGCCTTTTTGCCCATATGCATTCCAAATAGTCATCAATTCTCTGCCATACATTCTTTGTTTTCTTTGACAGCCCTGGGCTGGTAACGAATGATCAGGTAGTTTAATTTTAAGACGCCGTGGGTTGGCTCGGACGCTAGGCGGCAGTTGTTTGATCATACCAGGCGTCCTTTTTCTGCAGTGCGATTGTACGTCTCGTGTGCACTCCTTCTTCCCCTACTTAGCGAGAGGGAATGGTATCATATAACATTTTCCCTTTTTTGCCTGGTTGTCATACATGTGTCGACATTGTCCATTAGCAAGTGTCTTAAATGTGTATCAGGGTAAATATTTGTGTGTCGCCAGGGACACGGGTAAGAACAAACAAGTGTTCCTGTAGGCCTTTGGTGAGGGACCCTACAGGCTTACAGCATGTCCACAGTGTGAATAAAGCATCAAAACTGTCGTTCTGTTCTGAGGCCACAGCTCTGATCCCTGTCCTCCTCCTTGTTAGTCGGTAATAAACATGGCTTGTCCACTAACGGATGACATGGAAAGGAAGATTTAGTCAGCGGCTGCGGGTTTTATTTTTTTATTACTTATATGTGTTCTTTCTTTTTGACATTGGATTAGGGATGTTAGTTTAAATGACATGTATTTTCAGCCGATTGGGGTCACCGTGTGGAGACGTCATTTTTGGGAATATTCCACAAACGTTTGGCAACCGAAAAGATTATTTTCCTTCTATCAACCGCATTGTAAACGGCAAATAGCACAACATATTTTGTAAATGTATCCTGACACTGGAAGATAATCCTCACCCATGTGACTCATTTACAAGTGCTGTCGGTTTAGCTAATGCAAAAACAAGGATCACTTTACTTTCACAGCCATATTTTTGCCTCTCTCGCTCTTTCTTCCTGACTCACCTTGCCAAATGTGCTATTGTGTTGTACAGAGATGAGAAATGAGGGGCTTTCTGTGCTGCTGATACCTGTTATTTGATATCACAGGCTTGCAACAATTCATCCTAATGTGCTGTTTAAAGGATTTGTTGGGTCATAATGCATTGATATTAGTTTAAAATATTGCTACTTTGCAAAGCAGCGCAGATGGGCCGGGCTGATGCAGCAGGCGTGAGGGAGCGGGCTGAAACGCTCAGATATGAGATGTATTAAATGCACGAGTGATTCTGATGCGTTTTACTGTAATTGATTCTTTTCAAAGGTGTCTTCTCACTTTTCACCACCTCGCTCGCTCTCTCACCCCCTCCCTCTCTCCATATCACTCACACCTTCTCGGTTGTGCATTTTTGCCAAGTACTGGAGTGTAACACTGTTTAATATTACACATTTGCGTTTCTTTAGGTTTCGACTCTTAATATCTGGTTAAAATGGAAACTCTGTAATTATTTACTCACTGTCAGTCTAAACTTGTATAATCAACTTTAGTCTGTAAAACACAAAAATAAGATGTTTGGGTTTGGGATGACATTAGGATGAGTAAATAGTTACTGTATTTTTTTAATCACGTTTGTTAGTTATAAGCATAAACATTTGAACGTGCAGAGCAGATTTATTGTATATTATGTGAAATGATCCTGGCACGTTTTTTACTAAAGAATCACTAATGTATGTGTATTACAGTAACTCCGGCATCAGTCAGTGTTTCCTAAACTTTCCGTCCCTTTACCCAACTACAATAATATTTAATTTTTTATCTACAATGTAAAGGTTTTCGCTCACCAGATCGTTGTTCTTGTTAATGTTTCTAAGTTGTTTTTATGGTGTCAACGCCAGGGCAGAAGTGGGTGTTATCTGTGTAGTGTAACGATGTAAAAAAAAACACCAAAAAGGGGCCATTACCTACATGCACCGTATTCATAAACAATGCACAAGTTATTTTAGAAATGAGGTAATTAAGCAGTTCCAAAATGAACCCAGCCCCCGCTCTGAGCGCTGTCATTTGCATGCCTTTGAATATGCTGCGTGTCTCTAAGGGGGTTTCCTGCTGATGAGATTCTCAACGCCATGCCGCCTTTGTTTTAAACACCTCAAATAAACAAACAAAAGCATCCTGGATGCCAGGCAGCTCTTTCTTTTTGTAAATGACCTACAGCCGCGATCCTGCCTGAAAAGGACATTTCCCTGGTCAGAAAAAAAAAAAAAAAAAACTAGCTCATGGTGATTAGAAAAGAAGAGACAGAGGAAAAACAAGAGATAAGTTGAGTCACAGATCTTTCCTTTTGGTCTTAATTAGAAACACCATACATCAGCGAGGCAGTGCCTCTATTCATCCAGCTGATTGGGGACATGACAAATGAATGAGGGAATAAACAGGGTGTCAGAAGAGAGAGGGAGAGATGGATGACTTTTAGTCTGAAGAGAATGGAGAGGTACAGTTAACCCTGGCTCTGGGCCAAGGCCTGTAGTCTCCTCTCCTCTCACCTCACCCCTCGGGCCTAACTCAACCCGACACACCCTGCCCCGGCTCCTGACCCTGCCTCCACTGCCATTTATTAGAAAATCAACACCCTTAAAGGGAAACACACACATACCTTCATCACAATGCATCACGGTACCCTCAACCGCCGCCTCGTTTAGCAAAAGGGTGAGCGAAATAATAAAATAATAATTTACAAGGTATTTCAAAGATGGATTTAATGACTTTTTTTGGACCTGTGCTGGATGTAATACTCAGAGTTCAGCTGAATGAGCGCAAGAGAATGTGTAGCACTTGTTGTGAAGATGTAATTATGAATTAGACACAGTGAAAACAGCTGCCGTATTTGAAGAGAGTCGATTAAAGGCCGATTGCGTACAATGCTCCGTTAAATTCAACCCGGCTCCTTTCAGTTCTAGAGCCGGCCGGGCTAATGGGTTCATTCAAGTGTTTCAAGACGGGTGAAAGAACCAGTGAGTGAGAAGGAGAGAAAGACAAGGAAGCAGAGAGATTGCGAGATCATTGTGAATTAAAAACCGATTAAAGGAGATATCGTTTATGATAGCGCTACTTCTTCTTTCTCTGAAAACTGGGTGCGGGACTGAATGGTGTTATGGAGATAAGTAGTTTATTTTTCTTTGTAATTCTACAAAGATTAATGTGGTTCTCCTCATCACCTTTCATTTATCCTTCTATCCACCCGCCCACCTTTCGAGCAGACTGTGACTTTCATTAGAAAATCTAGAAATAAATAAATAACAGACTGAATTGGTTTTTCAATTACTGGAGTCTTGCCGCACACGGGCTAAAAACAAAGATATTCTGGCAGGAACCAACCAGACAAGCGGAGATTATACATTGCTTCAATATGTGATTTAATAACTCACATTTTCTTTTATTGTTTTTCTATTTTCATTCTACTCCTTTCCGGAGCTTAGGCGCTCGCTAGCTGTTTAATAGGCAGAGAAAGATGCGCTTCTTTCCACAGCTAGTGTTAACAAAGACGTCCAGAATGAGGTCGGTGTGCTAGCTGCAATACAGAGAATCCTCAATCAGAAGACTTGAAATTGGATTCATAGTTCACTTCATGGAAAGCAGCAGAAAATATTAAATCATTTTCTTTATTGGATTAAATTAATTATGGAGAGACTGAATATTAGATATAGGCTAAAAGGGCTTTTAATGTGCTCAATAAGAGCCTTCAGCCTTTCTTGGAATAGGCATAAATCTATCTCTACTGCTTATTACAGTCTGTTCCTTTCCACTGCCTGCCTTTATTTAAAGTATTAGTCATTTTTTCAACACAGTATATGCCCTTCAAATTCTTAATGTAGCTTCCGCTGTTTTCCAAACACAGACAAATATAAGCAGACATACGTGCTCGCAACCTGTTTTTCTTTATTTAGCCGTTGGGCTTTAAACTGCAGGTGCATTATGGGTGGTCACACTTGTCACTGACCATTCTTCATGTTAAATTGATATTTCTTAACATCCTGAGCAAAGCCGGCACTGTTTTGTTTGCAGTGACCACAGCATCTTTTGATGTAGGACTTTGTGTGAGAATCTCATACTTAGGGATTTGTCAGTGATGTCATCACAATTCACTCTCGGAGAGATGATTGATGAGCATTACAATCCGTGCAGGTAATTAAAATGCCAGTCACACTTCAACAGCAAAAGAAAGGGACAGAAGAATTTTTAGCTGAAACAAAATCCAACCAGAGGGATCGACTCCTTTTAAAGTGTATCTCGCTTTCACTAAAATCATTAGAGGGTTAGATGACACCTTGCGTGGATGTGCATAATAAAGGACGAGAAGGGAAAAAAAAGAAGCAGTTTTTAGTTTCAGTTTCATCCTCTCTGTGATGTGATGTCATGGTATCAAACTCTAGGTAGGCAGATTCTACTGAAGCTATGGGAAGAGCCAATGTTGGGTTTTGGCCTTCGGCAACAGCTAGTCGTAGTATCACATCCAAAGCTCGCAGAGAGCTGACACAAGAAAGATATACTGACTAATTGATTCTCATTCTTCATTACACTTTAGTTACACACGCACACACAAGCATTATGAAAGTCAGATTAAGGCACTGATGCAGGGCAGAATAAGGGCATTGATATAAATCTGTCATTTGGATATTCCCCATGGTGCTTTGCTCCTTAGTGCAACTAAATAACCTCTAAGCCCTCCGGGGTTAAGACCTAAACATGTTTAAGTTTTTGAGGCAATCAAGGCTTATTTTCAGAATTTTTCATTTTTTTTTCTTCTGGAGAAGCAAATTCGAGAGGACATCTGTTCCGTTATGAATTTCACATAAATCTTAAGCTTTCCGATGCTTCAAATGAGGCTTCATTCAAGCCAAATGAATGAAACATGATGGTAAACCCCTCACGCGCTGGAGGTTGTCATGCAATATTGAGTTGCGTATAATCACTGTGTAATCTGTCTGTGTGCCAGGGGAGGGTGCAGCGGAATCCCCTTATACAACAATATCACGCCAAGATCACAAACTCTCTGTACTCTCTTTGGTAAAGAAAAGCTGCGAGATTCTTCTGTGAATGTCAAGCCATTGCTCTTTGGCAGATGAAGACACAGAATCGAAAGTGTGATGTTTGCTCTCGTTTCGAAGAGCAGTACAGTACTTCCATTTAGATGTTGTGATCTTAATATTTGTTTGTGGTTTCGTTTGAAGCGGCTTTGTGCATTTGTCTCTCGCCTTTTTGACATCTGTATAAACCTCGTTGGTGTGACTGGAGAAACGTGTGTGTGTGTCATCATGTTTTAGAGAGTTGGGTAGCGTACAAATGAACTTGTTTCAGGCGTTTATTGTATGTGCTACTGTTGGTTTTGCTCAATGGAATGACATTGTTAAATTAATTCTGTAAAATTCACGGTAAAAAAAAAATTCTGCCAGAAGAAAATGATGCCAATGTTTATGGGAAGAGGATATTGGTCTAATACCAACCTACTAGAACTACCTAAATCTTTTTTTAAACTTTTAAACTTAAAATCTACTTATAAACGTTGTAATAATATAAGTGTACAGTAAAAAAATAAAATAAATAACATTGTGAATAAGAGTTCATCATAAGTGGCCTGCACATAAAATAAGGCCAATATTTGTATCAGGGTAACACAACACTAAATTAGTGCAATAAATATATAAAATGTACCAGTATTACCAGTATTTTAAAGGAAAATAGTATATAATATGAGATCAACATGCAGTCAACTGGTTAACAGGCTTTTACTGTAACATTTTTCCAGTCTTTGTCTGTAAAAAATTATTTCATTTTATTTTTATACCATTTATACCTTACCTTACTTTACTTTATTTTGACATTATCCAGTATTTTTGAAATGGATTTCCATTAGCCCTAAAACATAACACATTTAGGTGTTATACAGATAAAATACCTGCAAATAAGCAGTAGGGGAGTCAATAGTACATAGTGCCTTACATATGTACTGTATGGATTTATACACTACTGTTTGTTGTTTATATGTAGCAGTTAACATTAACATAATTTCAGAATTTAGATTTGAAAGTATTCTTCATTGCTAGCTGATTAGTTTGTAGTTTGGTTAATTAGTTAGATGTAAATCATTGCATCTGTTTTTCCATCACAGCTCTACCTGTATGTGAATAAGATTTGCATGACGGACGTTCGCCTCTGGCATATTGATACGATAACACCAATAAATTAATTAGCACCGTTAGATAACTTTTGGTAGAGATTTCTGCTCCTGTCCTGGTTCAGAGAATGATGAGCTGACTAGAAAAGTTCACAACAGTGTCTGAGGCTCTGTGATGTCTTGAGAGAGATCTCCACTCTCCTCTTTCTGTTTTTGTTTTTATGCAAAGCACTGAGATGGGAGGAGTGACACACAAACACATCCAAAATGGGGAAAGACCTCAGTATTGTACTGCCTCACCCATGGCCTAATTAAAATTCACACAGAGACCGTCTCGCTTTTGTTCCCTTAGTACAGCAGTATTGTTCCTCGCGAGTGAGCGGCTCCAGCAGAGCTATACTAACCCTGCTAGCGTTGCACAGCTGCCCTCTTCTCTGGAGATTTAGCCTACTTTAGCCTCTGACTGACAGAAATAGGTTGTTTCTTTCAAAAGGGGAACTATTATCATTACTCTATTGAATGGAGTAGCCTGTTGTTATACAAACACACACACACCGCCTTGAATAAGTCTTTGTCTCCTGCCAAAAAAGTGTCATATCCGCAGAAATCCCTGGAATTGGACTATATGGGTTAATTACTTGCCGTTTCCTCAAAGCAAGCTGTTAATATTCAGTATGAGAGCATTGGAGATTTCTCTCACTCTTTCTCTTTTCTTTGTCTCTCTCTTTTTGATTCTCCAAGGCTTTATTGAATTCTCTTGTTGTTTTTTTTGGGTTTGTGTGTGTTAGAGAGAGAGAACGGAGTGGAGGCGGGTTAAGAATGAATCTGGTCTTGCCTTCACCGCTTGATTCTCATTCACCTCTGCAGATCCACGTCAAAACAAACCGACCTTTTAAAGCCTCCGCTGGCTTTGAAGTGATTGAATCGCTTTCTCTGTCCCTCTCTTTCCCTTCACCTTCTCTCACTCTACGAAATTAACAACCATGCGTTGCCTGCAGGCCTCTTTGATGTCTGCTGATTTTTCTCTGTTATCTTGCTTATATTGGACAATGTGTACTCCTGCTCTCAGTTTTGCTCACATGATCTGTCAGTGGGAAGCCCAATACACTTCAGAGAGAGAGAAAAAAAGTTGAAAAAAAAGGCTGCTGTTTTCAGATTTTTGCTTATACTAATATTTTTTTATTATTATTTTAATATATTGCTGTTATTGTTTGTTTATTTGTCTGTATTTTATTTATTTTGTTGAATTAGTTTTTCATATTTTAATAATTTTTTTAAAAAACATTTCTTTGTCTGTTTCGTTTAGTTATTTATTGCATATTTCATAACGCAACTAACTCTTACAGTGTGACTTTGTATATCATGCAACTTAACTCAGGCTTTAACTCACAATTATCTGATTATGGTTTTTTAACCCATAGCAGAAAGACTAATTATAAGAAAAAAAATTGTGTGTATATATATATATAAATATATATATATATATATACACATGAATTAACTTGTTAAAAAAAGAACTGGGGTTGACAGTGATTCATGTATTGCTATATCATTTCAAACATCCTAATTTAGGAGCGAAAGCAAGCTCTTAGTGCTGTGATATTTATTCAGTATCTAATGATAAAATTGAGATGCAGTAAAATGCACAAGCCTGTCAGTCTCAGTTACTGGGGTGTGAGTTCCCTATCACTGTGGTCCCTTGTAAGGGGAGTTATTTCTAAACAAACGGAAAGGTCTAAGACAGAAGGATGGATAGAAACACATATCCTTATTGAAACTAATCAGGAATATTAACCACACATTAATGCCAAGCTCTTCCCCTTGATGTAATCTGCCCTGATTGTAGGTTTGTGTGACTTTGATTAAAAGAGAAGGGGGGCATCAGATCACTAAGCCCAGGGGAACATCCCTCAATTTCTCCCAGTGGCCTCCTGTGACCCCTACCACACACACATGGAGCATCAGCCTGATGTCTCCAGACGGAAAGTTTCAAATCCTTCGCAGGACTCTTAATCCTCATGCGTGTGTCTTTTCCTTTTCTTCATCCTCTTCTTTTACTTTGGCACTTTCACTTTCGTCTCAGCAGATTGAGGAGATGACTGCTATTTTAGGGTCAGCGTATAAAAGAGCAGCTGAGATGCCGTGTGTCCACAGGAACGCCTGAGGCCTTCATTCAAGATCCACCAAAGTTTGTCGGTTTAATGTATAACATATGAGCTTATGTTGAAGATGGTCACCAGTTGGTAATCATTTAATCCACCTCATGTCATTTCAAACCTGCAGACTGGCTTTTTGAGGAATATTATGACTCTTCTAAAGCCGTACATTAGCTTCATCTAAAGAACAGGGCAGGGTTTAAGTATTTATATATTTAAGTGCATTTGAATGTATTCAAAGTCTGCTTTTAGACTTTCATTTTAAGCAACTTATTTCCAGAAGACTTGGAATATACAGTAACACATCATACGGGCCACTTTTATTATGCTTTTATAAATGTGTGTTTGTCCTTATTCAGAAGACTGGCCGCGATGTTTTTCAAATATGTGAAGGAAGAAAGTTACACCGTTGAGTAAAAGATGACAGAGCTTTCATTTCGGGGTGAAATATTAATTTAATTCGCTGTCATTCAGTGTCTCCACCTCTGTATGCACGGGAAACCTGAGCGCTGAGACACATCAAGAGATGTGTTCCTCTGTTGCTGAGAAAGCTCCCTTTTTTCCTCCTCCCAGGAATCATTTTGTCGACTACACTGTCTTGTCTTTCAGTAACCGTTCACCAAGAGAAGTGTCGCGTTTAGCAGAGCTTTGTCCTTGTTTGCCTGGAGGAGGGAGTTCAGTGCTATCACAGGACACCTTTCACATGCTCACTGACTGCAGTCAGTCAAATCAGTGTTTATGTGTGTGCAGCTGTGTCTGTGTGCATATGTGCGTACATAGTTGTTTTTTTAACCAATCCTCTCAAGTGATATGAATCAAGTCATTGAGAATGTAAAGGGTGAGAGTTAACAGTTATGTAAATTCAAACTTCTTATTGTCTCATTACTGTTTGTTGTATTGTGATGCAATACATTTGTGGTTTGTCACCGTTCTTGAGGTTAAATGTCAAGTGTTGAGGCCTACACCATGCTTTTCGGGATAGTAGTCCCTTCAGAAAAGTAGTGCAATGAGATGGCTATCAAAACAAGAACTTATTTTATGTTTTATGTTGCTTAGCAAGATATCGAATCTTGTTGTGATTAATTTATTGACTGAGTGAGGAGACAAATTGCACGTAGACAATGCAGTGTTACTTAGTAGTTACTATTATTAAACAATAGTTCAAAATCTGAATGGCTTAGATTTTTGACTTTTTCCTCAGCAGTTTATTTTTTACTGTGCATCAGTCAGATTTTATGTCTCCATCATGCATCTGTAGTTATAGTGAAGAATTGCCGTACTAAATGTCAAAGTAAATATGTTTGACCACTTCATGACTGTGAGTCCAGCAAAAGAAATCGGTTCATCCCCTTGAGCCTCGTAAAGGCTGCAGTATGAGGTTGCTGCTTAATGAGAACGTTTTCTTGAGTTTTTTTTTTTTTTCTCGCGAATATCATCTAAACAGATGTTCGTCTTTGCACTTTGTTCCGGCATTAAGATTTCTAATCCCTATTTTAATTATTTCTAATTGCAGCTAAAATGGTCAATGGCCACGGTAGACTAGATCAAGGCCAAGACCAGCTTAAGATTCTCTGTTGTTTTGGCCTCTTTTAAGATTTTATCAATTTCATTTTGGCAACAGACTTTATGTTTTAAGCTAATGCCAATCATTAGATTCCAGACGCTGCACGTCTTATTCTTATTCTTTTTTTATTTATTTGTTTTTTCAAGAAACTTGGTTAATTTAATATTAAAAGAATTTATGTCCCATGAACTGCTGTAATTACACCCTAATATGATGTTTATCCAAGAAGAATACTTTGGACATGAGAAAGGAAAATATAACCTTGCATGCAGAGTTTGTAGATTAGTTACTCCAGATTTATGTGTTTGCTGAGCAAATAAAATAAGAGGTGAAGTAATGTAATTTAAGACTAAATGAAAATGGCCAGGGTTTGGCTCTGAGTTATATGTGCAGAATTAGGAATGAGTCAGGACAGACTTCTCTAAATGAGAAATGCAAGCAATTGTTTTCATAAATTAAATTATGAAGAGGATTTCTAGAGGATGTGATGGCATGCTGACTGAACAATGACACGAACGTCTCATTAGAAATGTGTTTGAAGAAATTCAAGCGGGCTCAAGTAGTCCAGCTTGGCTGCATGAACATGCGCGCACACATTTTAGAGATTTATGCAGATGTATACATATATGCAGATTATATTCACTCATGCCTCAAGTATTCTCCATCTGTACCAGCAGCCCTTTGTCAAATAACCTCTTAATTGTTCATAAACATTTAATCAGAACTATTGTCCATCATTTGCCATTAATTTCTCCCCATTTTAAGTCCCTTTCTCCTTTTCCAGCACACCCGCCTCTCTGTAGTTTTTGTCCGGAATTGTCGCTGTAAACATGTTGACAAATGGTTCTTTGAAAGCCCAGTTACAAATGACATTTATTCAGCAACAAAGCGGTTATTTGAGTGGCCTCCCTGGGCTTGCTTTACACCCACTCTAGTGATCAGCTGTCTCATGGCCAAGCACCTCAGGCTCTCGGCCCACCCATGACGGCGGTTTCATGAAGGACCTTATTTAGAAATTCAGCTGAGGTGAGCTTTTCAAGAGGCACTGCTCCCACAACCCTTTTTCTGCTAATTATGCTATGCTGGCATTGGTTACTGTTCCTCCATAACATGTAAATACAATTTGTCTTGGCATTCTGTAGTATTAAAAAAATAAATAAATAAGCAAACTTGAAGAAATGAAGTTGGCACAGCCTTTTGGCCATTGAGTTTTGAGTGTTAATGTGCCATACATTTTCAGTAAAAAAAAAAAAAAAGGCTTTGAAAAAAGATGCAATTTTCATTATTGGGTTACCTTCAGTGTCAAGCTCTCTATTTATGCCCTGGCTTTCATGTCTTTCTGTGTCCCTTGTTTAAAAACTGGATTATCAATCACATTTTACCCCTTTAAAATATGTTTTAAAAAATATGTTTGTTAATTAACTCTTGAAAAATAGTTCATGAATAATATAATTAATATTAATGTTTAATTATTATTATTATTAGTGGTGGTAGTAGTAGAAATATTTATTTGGCATATGATTAAATGGTTATTATTATTAATAATACATAATAGAAAAAAAATTATGTGTTTATTGTTATTAGTTGTAGTAGCAATAAAACTATTCAGATTATTTTGTGTGTGTGTGTGTGTGTGTGTATCTATATAATATTTCTATACTTAAAACACAGATTCTATATTTAATACCTATTGGTATATATATTTATATATGCACATAATTACATAATATAAATGTATCAATATTATTGTAATATAAAATTCTTAATATTATTGTAGAATGTTATATAATTATAGACATTCTGTGTACATTTTCTATTCTGTACAATTATTATTATTACTACCACATGCAGTGATGACACCACAATATCTTACAGTATTATTATTATTTATCTAAAGAAAGGCTAATGACATACTGCATTAAACGCATGTATGTATGAGACTGTATCTGACTGTGGTGACACCAGTGGACATAGTCTGTTTGATGGAATCAGGTGTTGATAAAGACGGGAGTGTGTGTGTGTGTGTGTGTGGAAACTGGAGATTCTGTCGGTAAGTGTGAGTGTGTCTAAGAAGCCGTAAGAGCTTCAGTGATTCAGTGTGCATATGTAGAGTGGATATACTTTCACTAAGTATATGTGTGTGTGCTTGAGAAGATTTGGTGACTGTGTGAAGGCCCTCTTTAGTGGAACATTGCCTGTGTGTGGAGTTTGGTTGTAGTGGATGGCTAGTCCAAGACAGAACAGCCTTTCATTCACACCCAGAGTGGGGCTCCAACCTGCAATAAATGAACATTCGATCTCCTTGAGTTTCAGTTGCGCACTCACTTTGATTTTCTTACTCTCTCTCTCTCCAATTACCCACTTTGTTCAGGATACAGGTCAGATGTCCATGCATGACCTGACGTGTGGATGGAGAGAGGAATTCAGAAAGAAGTGCAGTGTTTATTCTGCAGAAATAAACTACTCACTACATTTGGACATTTAGTTTGCTTTAGAGTCAAGGGTACTTTTAAAAGTTTAATTGAGACACAACTCTATTCAGTGAGAAGTTTGTTTGTGTAGAGAGAAGGCAGCTTGAAAAAGAAGCTTGAAAAAGAGTGGCTTGTTTATCTCTGATTATCCCCATAAACGAGCAAACGCGTAAGTTTAAATTTCATTTGGCCTGAGGCAGAATCTTCCTGCCTTGTTTCCCGGTGTGTGTATGTGTTTGACACATTGCACTGAAGGAAAACTAAATTGTGTTTTTCTGTGAGTGCCCCCTTTCTGCTCTGTTCTCCACCGGATTCCCACTGTGAGATTGCTTGTATTATTGTCAGCAGAAAGAAACCAACACATGAAATAATAATTACATCTCCAAAGCATGAAAGAAAAAACCAAGTATAACTAAAACTGGAGAAAATGATCAATTGCTTCCATTTTCCAGTGGTTATGCCACTTTGTATTCATTGAGGTAGCTGATGATTTCATAATATAAATTGTAAAAGTGTTACATAACTATTGTATACAGTTTTATGTTTAATTTAAAATGTTTTCATTTTGTTTAATTAAGTGTTTTTTCCCCATAGATTACTATCAGATACAATAAACTTAAAAATAGAGATGCAATGAGATGGCTATCAAAACAAGAACTTATTTTATGTTGCTTAGCAAGATATCGAATGCTGTTGTGATTAATTTATTGACTGAGTGAGGAGTTTTGCATTTACTGAACAAATTACTGTACATAGACAATGCAGTGTTACTTAGTAGTTACTATTATTAAACAATAGTTCAAAATCTGAATGGCTTAGATTGGCTTAGAGATGCATGGTATTAGAGATTGTTCATCATTGTTTTTTTTGTGCATGCTTATTTTTCACATTTTGATTACCTTTGCCATCTAATGCTTGAATAAAGTGACTTAAAATGCTAATAACACTGTTATATGTACAACAAAAATATTATTGGGTTATTGGTCAGGATTTGTACATTGTTGCATCGCTAAAAGATTACATTATTGCTATCTATTTTTCTACCATAAATTTGATCAAATGTCATCATGCCTGTTCTAACCATGCAAGTCTACAGTATGTAAGCTTCAGTGTCCCACTCTTGTCCATTCTTTCCTGCTTGTTTTCCTCTTCCTGCTCTAGGAACTGACATGACGCTGGCATAGAGTGATGCAGAAAGTGTACATAAGTGTCTATGCAAAGCGCACAAATGCACTCTGACAGGGGAAATGAAAGAGAATATTGATCCCACGCCAGGTTCAGTTGCCTGGCACCCTGTTGTGCTGCCTGTTAAGACCCTCTGTTCCCCTTTGACACTCAAGCAAAATGCTGGCAGGATGTTTGCAGAATACTGAGGAAACTGTTCTTGAGGTGGCCCCATTAAAAGTGTGTCAAACAAGTGTGAGTGTGTGTGTGAACAGAACCGGCTGTTCCCGTGGCAACAATCCTATTCGAGTCTGGCCTCCTGGTTTTTGGATCCATACGTGGATGTTTCTTCCATGTTCCATGTTCCTTGATGGAATGCCAGGACTCACAAACATGCAGTCTGTATCCTGGCTTGTCCAGGCCTCAACCCAAATCCCTCTGTTTGTTCCACTGGATAGGATCAAACTGTGGTCTCTCCATAATCAGATGTTGACCATTAAAAGGTGTCTTTTTCTCACAAGAGCTTCCTCTGTGCTGTCCAACTGTGGAACAGAAACTTTACAAAGTGAATACAGATAATTATTACCACTTGACTCATTTTCTGTGATCAGTGTCCGTCTTTGTTTCTGTATATGAAGTACATATCTGACAAAGATATTCACACTTTCAAATGTTGTCTTTTTTCAAAACAAACTCTTTATTGACATGTAATCTTCAGCAGGGTTGTACATTATAATACTGGGGTAACACTTTATTTTAAGAGTCCAGAATAGTGCATTAGTTAAGCATTAATTAATGGTTAATTTGTTCACAATTAGGCATTAGTTGAGCAAAAACACACTAATAATTATTGATTAACCTAACATTTTAAGGGCCAGAATTATGCATTAGTTAAGCTTAAATAAAAGTAATTAATGATTAACTTCTTCACAATTATGCATGCAGAAACATTGTGTGTGTGTGTGTTTCTTAATAGGTTGTTAATAATGGATAAAATGTGGTTACTGTACATTGTTAAGTATTAATTACTAGCCTGTTTGTTTATTTATAGCAAAATGTTTGTCTTTAAAATGACTAATGAATTGTAAATAATGCCTAATATGCCCTTACTATATATTCAGATAATCATTAGTTATACCTGCATAAAAAAGCATAAAAAAGTTATTAATAAATTACTAGTTTATTTAAGCTTAACTTATGCATAATTCTGGCCCTAAAAATGTTAGGTTAATCAATAATTATTAGTGTGTTTTTGCTCAACTTATGCTTAATTGTGAACAAATTAACCATTAATAATGCTTAACTAATGCATTATTCCGGACCCTTAAAATAAAGTATTACCAATAGTTCACCCAAATATGAACATTCTGTAATTATTTGCTCACTGTAATATCATTACACAGCTTTTTCCCCCTTCCTTGCCTTTAAGCAAAAAAAAAAGAAGTTATTATATACAGTGGGTACAAAAATAATTCGGACCCCCTTTCATTTTTCACTCTTTATTATATTGTAGCCATTTAAGTAAAATCATTTAAGTAATTTTAATTCTCGTATTAATATACACACAGCACTCCATATTGACAGAAAAACACAGAATTGTTGACATTTTTGAAGATTTAACAAAAAAGAAAAACTGAAATATCACATGGTCCTAAGTATTCGACCCTTTGCTGTGACACTCATATCTTTAACTCCAGGGCTGTCCATTTCTTCTGATCATCCTTGAGATTGTTCTACACCTTCATTTGAGTCCAGCTGTGTTTGATTATACTTAAAAAATAACGTAGAAATTATTTTAGCAAATTTCTGCAATATAACTAAGAGTGAAAAATTTAAGGGGGTCTGAATACTTTCCGTACCCCCTGTAGTTTTGAATGTTGTTAACAGTTTTGCTAACAAATGTGGTGACAGATGACTTTTAATACATGGGCAAACAACAAAAATATTTTCATTGTTCCACACAAGATATGTTTGGAATGACAGAATTGTAATTTTGAGACAAACTACTATATGCCTCTAAATATGACCCTCAATTCTTACATGAAAAATTGAGTTTCCAGTAGACCAACTGGAGAGGTGCCATATAACTGAATTTCAGAAAGCATTTTACTTAATGTACTGGCAACTACAATATGCTTCTTGAATGGATTTCTGCAGATCCCTCTGCTTCACACTTCCCTTCCCTGTTTAACAGTTTTCTCACCATCAATCTCTTTGATCCATCTCTCCTTAAATCTGGATGATGTGCTTTTGGATGTGCTCCTATGTTGTTCTTGAGAAGCTAAAAGTGTAAGCTTTCAGTGTAGACCATGTTAAACGATTAAGTGGGGAGAGGTTGGACGACTTGTGAAATGAAGACATGTAATTTCTTGTGCTTGTGAAAAACTCCATATTCATCCAAGAATCCTGAAAGAACTGTTAAGAAATGTTTCTTTTTCACCAAATTAGCATATTGGAATGACTAAAAGTGTTTTTCTATTGCCTTCCTCCATGATAAGTTTACAAATGTACTCTTTAACCCTGACGCAAATTCTGGTAATTTGATTTATCCTGCTTGTTTAGCTACTTGACAGGGTCCTTCTCAAACTGTGACATTTCCTAAACAACACGCAGAACTTCTGAAAGACTGCTGACATATGGCTTTTCATAAGCAATACTTAGAAATGTATCACTATCTAATTTGATACATTTTCTTTTACCAAAAGGACTCTTGGGATATGTGTTTGTGTGTGCATATCTTCGTAATTAGTCCAGTGGGCTGTTTTGAGGGCGAGCAAAGGTACCAGATGGACTCAGGGAGGGGGGACTGGCATTAAGACAAGCCAACAAAAGCTGACAAAAAAGCAAAGACTGAGAAGGAAGAGAAGTGTAGAGGGGACAAACAACTGAGCTCATCACTGTCAGGATGCACCTCCTCCCATCTCCTCTCCTCCTCTAATCCTTTATCACTTTATCACACTCGCTCAGATGAATCTGGAGATCCAGCAGAAGAAATGCCAGTTACACTTGAGCTAAAGTCAGTTAGTGTTCTTTTGTGGGAGAGAGCCGTAATCCCCTATTAAGCCAGAGAGCCTATGTTTGACCCAACTATAAACAGTGCTCACACTCCCCCTCCAATAAATATCCAAGTAAAGAGGCTTAAGAAAGAATAAAGAAATGAATTACTTTGTGTCTTATGAACACATTTAATGTTGTTTTTTTGAGTCTTCATATGCTGTTTGATTTGATTTGCTGCTGTTGTTATTTTTGCACTTAATCTCTATGGATTTCAAGTCTCGAGGATAAATCTATTTTTCGCTGTGGCTATTTGGCTAAAGTACTTTGTGGATACTTTGTTGTGGTGTGATCACAATATTCCACTTGTTTTTCCTATTTCAATTACAGTTGTTGTTTTTTTTCCTAGGACAAAGTAGCTTAAACTGTGAAAAATATTTTGTAGTGCTGTGTTGTTCTTTCGGTCTCTAAACGCTGTCTTTATCTGTGCTCTGACATATTTTAGCGAGGTCTTAGATCTGTAAAACTGTCCTAACCCGCACTTCTGATCTGTGAGCTGAACTGTGGCCTGGGAAATACAGCTGAGAGAACGATTAGGTTTTAGGCAGGTATGTTTTTTAAAGATGTGTTGTGAGACATTGAGGAAAGAAATAAAAGATTTCCTCCAGAGAGATGCTAAGAAAATGTTGGAAGGCACGGTGAGAAACGGGCAGAGAGGAAAAAAGAGATCAGCTTGCTTAAAAGAAAGGAAGAAAGCGCATAGGAGGGGTTTAGCTCCCCAGAAGACACCAGACTTTGACTCCTGCTTGGCAGGCTGCTGGGTCTCGGACCATACGGGCTTGTCTCTTCCACTATCAGCCCAGCTGCACTCCCCCTCTGTCCCCACACCTGACACTTTGACACGGGCACAGCAGTGACAAATAGCTGGAGCTTTCACCTTCTGTCACCCTGTCTGGACTGCGGTAAATCAGCCCAGTGATACTGTTGCCTGGCCCCACTGACAGGTCCTCTGTCACAACACGGCACTGATCGGGGTCTCTATGGGTGGCTTAGTCCTGCTGAGGAGGGGGCTCTTTCTTCTCTTCATAATGCACTGAGAGTCAGTTAAGCAGCTTGTCAGTTGCTGTGGCGAGGAAGAGAGAGAGTTTGCGTGATGTGGGTGCACTGAGTGGAAGTGTTTGTGAGTGTTGTGCTCAAACGTAGCTAATTCTGATTAAAACTCCTAGCAGTTGAGATGATTGTGACTCGTGAACTAAAGGTTGTTTAGCTTAGAAATATTATTGACCCAATAGAGGCAATTATTTAGATTTAATTGAATTAAATTTAAACATTTTTTAAACATTGTATTGTAACAACTATATGCCAAATGTATTGGCTTTGGATCAGGGATCAGTCGACTACTTCTTTTGAATATAATTACAAAACGGGTCGTGCAGAAATCCATATCCACATTTTTAAAAAACTATTTCCTGAGAATGTGCTGAACTTCCACTTAATTAATCACAATAGGTAAATAACTACACTGTGAAAAAAATGTTTAGTTTGTTTTGCAAATAGTTTGTAAAAAAGTTGTAAATAAAACTAAGATTATTGGAGTGTCTTTCTACTTTAAAAAAAGTTGATATGCAATTATTTCAGTATAACAAAATAGGGAAAAAAGAGATGGCAAATAAGATGAGTTTGCATCATCAAGCTGCATAATGCACTGCTTGCACAGCTAAAAGAACTAGTTTACTTTCAGTTTGTATCACAGAAAACATGACATGCCTTTGTATGTGTCATATTTTTAAAGCCCTCCCACTAGAACTGATCTAAATCTTTTAGTTTCTATATATGTATAAGTGAGTGTGTTTGCCTTATGTGGTTTCCATTGGAAAGAAAAAGAATATGTTGGCTTTCTTGTGCCAAAAGCTTTAAATATGGACAAATTTGCTCCAGTATAATCTTTATTTAAACTTGGAGCTGAACATGTCTTGAGAATAACTGTAAAACAGTATCTAATGCGTGGAGGGTCGTGCTACATTATGATCTACCTGAAGACAGATAGAGAGAGAAACCAACAAATAATAGATTATTTAATAACTCCTGAATGTAGGACCCACCATTGCCCGCAGCGCACTTGTTAAATTCATGTCCCTGTTTCTCTTTCTTTCTCTCTTCCTTTCTTTCATATTTTTGCTGTCAGTCTGTCTCCTTCCCTCGATCCTTCTTTCTCCCCCCTCAGGCTTTCGGGGGCCAGATGCATCTAACAGCACATTTAGCTAAACTACAGTACACTGAGTTTTTTTTCCACCCCTTCCTTTCCCTTGCTCCTCTTCTCCTTTCCTCTTATAAATCCCATCCCCCTCTCTCCCTTTCCTCCTTCCCCTATCTCCCACAGCTGAAATGGAATTGGATCAAAGAAGGGAGGAGGAAAGGGGGATAGAGAGAGGGAGAGAAAACGCTCTCATTGGGTTTTATTGAAATATTTATAGTTCAAGGTTGGCTGCCTAAATTGAATATCTATGCTGATCTCACTCGCCTGTTTAACTTGTGCTTAGGCAAATATGTTTCCTAGGTGATAACCTTTTATGTACAGGTCTGACTTCATTGAAATGCATGAAGATAAAAACGTGTCACACTTCAGAGAGGCTCGGGTCTGCCACGCTGCTGCCTCGATTATTCAAATGATAATTGACCCCCACCTGTAGCTGGCTTATTTTCTCTCCTCCATCACTTCATTGACTTTTAAGATATGGAATAAATACCATTTTTGTCATTTACATTACAAACCGTCACAGAATGTCAAACACCTCTGGCAGGTGGTGAGAAATATACGACCAATTATTATTTCCAGTCCTGTTAATAATGTAAACAGTGCCGATACCGTAGGTACATTGAGCATTCAGTGCCGCTCAGCCCCATTTTCCGCCACATAACAAATATGTTGATGTTTATCATCGTTTATACGTATCATTTTTCAGCTGGAATGCTGTATAGCAGCTGGCTGTCAGCGATGATGAATTGACATCTAATGTCAAACCACCGAACCGTGTGATTTAAAAGAGCCGTGTGCTAATATATCATCCACTTTCTCAGGCTGAAAGGAAACTTGTCAGTTATTTGAACGTATTTGTCAAAAGCGTGCGTGAACAACCACACCTTCATTCGACTTTTGCTTTGTAATTTGTGCCAAGCGTAAAGCCCTCGTTTTTTTTTTTCTAGGCCAAAAAAAAGTGTTTACTTTATCGCGCAGCATCCTCAAAGGACACTCGTTTTCGGATGAATTGCATTTCGGATAATTTTAAATAACTCATTAAACAGTAATACCTCCCCATTATTAAATGTGATTGACCGTACGCTTTGATAACCCTCTCCCTCTGCTGTACAAACAAATGGCCGCAGTTTAGCTCCTAATGAGCAGGGATGCTAAATGTCCTCTTGCTTCATTAGCGCATGCATTAACCAGAGCACTGATTTAAGAAGAGCTCTAATGAAAGGCGTCGAACGTTTCCCACTTCGCTGCCGCTGCCTGTTTGCTCAGAGCCAGCCAAAGCTCCAGAATTAGAAATGTTTAATTATGAAAATGGTTACTGTGGAGAATTTCAAACACACTCCCTCCCCAGATCATTAGTTATGGAGTGAGGTGGAAAAAAAATAATAAAAAGAGAAAAAGAAATAAAGGAGAGAGAGGGGAAAAATTGAGAAGAAATGCTCTCAGCAATGAAGGGTTCATATTTCAAGCTTATAGCCGCTAAAAGGGTGTACTCAGAAAATCAATTTTATGAAAGTCCGCTCAGCACTAAAGGGAGCTCTATGCAACCGAGCAATCTTAAACTAACGTCCAAAACGATGGCATCGGCTCTGATTCATGCTGGGTATCATGAATGCATTCCCCTTGGCTTAGACATTATCCTCCAACTTGGGGTCAAAGGTTTCATCCTGGTTTAAATCAAGTCATGGTTAATGCGTGTGTGTTTAAAATTAGTCATTTGTGTAATAGAAATAAAGATATTTTGCTGATTTATTTTATTGTTATTAATATAACAGTTATATACTGTAAAATAAGTGTATTTTAACTGTAACAGATGCTAAATAGAAGTTCTCTTATGGTGAAAAACTGATAGATTTAACTTTACTGCTAAATACCGTTAAATGTAGAGTTTTAGAAAGCGAAAAAAAATGTCATGTAATTTGCAGTGAAAAATTGCAAACTGAAATTCTCAGAAATAGTGTCATGTTTTACCAAGACGGTGTTTCATATTTGTATGTGTGACACTGTGCATCTTCTAGCTTGTGGAAAAGCCAACGGTTCATTAACTTTTATTCATCATGTAGCTTTCTTTTTGCTACCTGTGCTTTTATGGAAGTTGTCGGTGAAGGTAGAAAACTTTGCTCATTATGCAGTTATTTATTTTAATTTCCATTTGGCACTGTCTTTATACATTAAAACTTTTCTAAAAGATATAATTGAATCATTACGCTTTTTATTTAAAAATTAGTTTTATTGTATAGAATTCTAGAAGCACACAAACGAGCGTTCTGCGATCTTAGTCTGCCATAGTAAAGAAGACCCAACTTGCTGCCACTCACTCTCCGCTGACTCATTCACACACACACACACACACACACA
>JAUYWG010000040.1:13126122-13152547 GCA_034779775.1 Enteromius afrohamiltoni
TGCCATAGTAAAGAAGACCCAACTTGCTGCCACTCACTCTCCGCTGACTCATTCACACACACACACACACACACACATAAACCACAGCCTTCTGTGGCTAAATGACATACGTCTGCTTTTTCATGTCTATTTGATGGACCCCCGCTTGGAGAGAGTCCTCTAGGGCAGATAAATGTGGCAGACACATGTGGAGACCTCAGCTAAAACACTGATGCTCAGAAACATTGACATAGCTGAGCACGTATATCTGTAAGGTTTTAGGGTTAACATCGATGTCTAGTCTGTGCAGTGTTCTGCAGTGTTGTAGGGGGCTTTGTTTGGTCTCAATCACAGTTATTGGATGATGTGGTGTTTTTAAAGTCACTGTAATTATATGTGTTTGTTTATGCATGCATGAGCTAGTATTTGTTAGTTCATCAAGAATGAACTTTTGGTCTTGTATATTTAGGCTGGGTGGGTGCATTTAAATAAGGGCTTGGGATATTACTGTATACACGTGCGTGTTTAAGCTGGGAGGTCACTGAGATTGTACAGCTGGGTGACTCTGCCCACACTCCTCACCAGGGATTCCCATTAGTTAGATTGATCGGTTCCTTTCCGTGCCCTTTGATTCATGCATTACACACGGCCCTAATCAGTACACTGCCTTATGGTGCCGTGCATCTGTGCATCTCTGCGTCTCTACATTAACACACATTTACTTAGCCATCATAATGAGGAGGACTTTTTTAATGTTATTGTTTTTACAGCTAATTAAAATTATTGACAAAACCATAAGCCACAAAGAAACTTTTTTTTTTTTTTTTTTTACATAGATTTATTCCCCCTAATTCAGGATGCACACATACATATATACACTCTGCTGAAAAAAATATTATTTTATTAAATATTTTTATTTAATATAAATGCAATTAAAATTCCATATTCCATAAATCTCATATATTCAATCCTGGTGAAATAGATTAGTGAGTCTTTGTGCCCTCCGTATGGTTTAAACAGGCAGAAGTCAGTACACTACTTTTGCAAAAAGTGTGTATATTCATTTAAATGTATTTTACTATGTTCCCTCTGGGGATTAAGACTTTACTGCTCAAGCTGAATTTGTCCTTTATTGACACTTATATGTTTCCCATCATGTTTTTTCACGTATAAGGACTGATGATGGTGATAGCAGCAATGGTGTGAAACTATAAAAAATGAATAGTTTTGAATGAGATGCCACATGTTCCTTTAAGGACTGGGACCCAGGATTGTAGAGTGTGTGGTTTTAGGAGGCATTCTGGGAAGCAAAGACACAAACCTACCATGAATATGGTATGTATAATACATATCAGCATCAATTATATATCAAGGCTGCCTTAAAATAATAGTTTAACATACACTAACAACCAGAACTAACATTTCTTTGGAATTTAATAGCATTTCCCTCGGCATGAGTAGAAGAGTTTACATGCTGGAAAAAGCTGGAAATGTCTGTATATCTATCAGCCTGCTAATCCAAATATGTCATGTTTACTCAAAGGAAAAGTAATATATATATATATATATATATAATTTGGCTTCTCTCCTAGAATACTACAGGATTTCATTGATTTTAACAGGCTCCTTCTGACATTAATAGATTTAGTATGAAAATATTTTGTTTCAGAGGGAAGAGTTTCTCTGTGACTCATTTTATTTTATAAGTGTCATGTTTTCAAAAAATCAACATGGTTGCACATAGGTTTATTTCTAATATTCTGCCAGGGAAACAAAATAATCTTTTGTCACATTAATCTATGAAGACAAATATTCTTGAATATATGTACAATACACATGAACACACACAGCGGATGAACTGTGGGTAACAATGAGCGGTGTAATTTATCGAATAGATGAGAAAAAAGGATGCTAAACATATTAGACCAGCGATTGCTTTGTGCAGGGGTGAATTTCAGTGCATTGAGATTTTGGGGTGGTTAGGCCAGCGCGTGTGTGTGTTCAGTGAATGAATGAGACTAGCAGGTCTGTGCCGAACCGCAGGTTTATCTGAGTCTGTTCTTTCTCTGTCACTCTTATGGGCTGTTGCCAGAGCTGTCAGGGTAAGTGAAACTCCATGTTGTGCCTGGAGAGATCGGTCTCTAGAGGTCAGTGCAGTTCCACTAGTGACAGCTGCACTCACAGACCTGCTGTAGAGCCAACATGGCCGCCCAGACAGTAGATGATCCTGGAGAGGGATTGGAGGGGGGGGCAAAATAATTAAAGCAAGGATCAAATATGTTTCCATGACAAGCAGTCACATTCACACACAGACAGATACACAAACGCACAGAGGAGTACAGCCCTCAAGGGTCCCTGACCTTGTCTCTAAAAATGTTGCTGTGTGTGACGGTGTAGAGCTCATGAATGAATGTAAATGAAGGACTGCTGTGTGGTTTATTTAAAACTCTGGACCTCTCTGTCCGAGAATTTATTGTATTTAAATAGTTGATATTATATTAGTAATATTAGTTCAAATATTTTAATTTGTAATATTTAGATTGTGTATTGTCAATGATATTAATAGTAATAATCAATTGCCTATATTTATATTAGTGATTACTGGCAACAGTTAATTTTATTTATTTGTTTCAGTGATAATAATGTAATAATTTAATTTAATTTAATAATATTATTACACAGATAATCACTAACACAAATGTTGCTGATTATGAAATTAAAAGTAACTAAATAAATGTTGCTGATAGTCATTAGACCATAACTTATTAAATTATTATTGTCGTTATTATTGAAACAAATAAATAAAATTAACTGTTGCCAGTAATCGCTAATATAAATGTAGGCGATTGATAATTCTTTAATTAATGAGTAGTAATACAGCAGTTTTAGTAGTGATTAAATTAAATGCTTTATATTATATTCATTATTGTTGTCATTATTGTTATTATTAATATTACATTTAAGTTCATAATACAGTAATACATAATATAAGTAGTTACAATTGTATTAGTGTTTATTGGCAACAGTTATTATTGCTATGAACTTCATGAAGCAATACTGTAGATGTCCTATTTGACGAAGTCCTACTTTTATATTTTTTCTGTCACCTGTGTTTGATAGAAGATTGAAGTGTTTGGCCTCTAATTCCATAGGACTGCACAATCCATTCTTCCGTTTCTTTCTGGCTTTTAAACGGCACGTTTTTATCTGCTGCTGAAGCACAGGAGGAGAATAGAGCGAATGCACCTCCACCCCCTCTAGTGCTCTGGTTTAGCGTAATGTCATTATGTCCAGTTAGTTTTAAAAAGCCCTTTTTTATAAACATTTACAGTGTGGGGCACAAAGGGAGCTGCTGTTCCGCTTGCTCTGTTTGTATTGTGGTTTTGGTCACGTTGAGCTTCAACTGACGTGTCTACAGAAAACGGGTGGCAGAAACGTGGCCTGCTTTGCCAAGTTTTAAAATTAGTAACAAATTTAATATGTTCTACGCTAGCATCCCCTGCTAGAGAGATTGCGAAAATGCATTTTTAGTTTGTCGCGGGGTCTCGACGAATGACCACAAAGAGGCTGATTCAGAGAGAAATGCAGAACAGATGGGAAAAGCATCAGGAGAAGAGAGCTAGATCTCAGGACCACCAAATACGTGCTGCTCCTAGTGATCTAAACACTTCCCACTCCACCATTCTCAGAGTCTTAGTGCGACCTAAATGACAGAACCGTGCTCCCGTTAATGGCATAATAGTGATTTATCGCTCTCATTTTGAGGATTGCTATCCCCATAACTCCTAATACAGAGGGAAATATGTATTTTGGATAATGCACCCCTGCCATAAGCCCTCATGGGCAGTTAAAGCATGGGAAGGAACATATTACTGTCATAAATCTACATCTCTAACCTGCTGCATGAGAAGATGTGGAGATATTAGAATTAGGAATGACTGAGAATAAGAAAAATGAAATGCGAGAAATGGAGTTGACACATATTGATACCAGGCCGCTAACTTTTATCTCAGAGCATTTCAGTAGTGTTTTATTAATGATGATGATATTATCATCATTTTCACCTTTTGCCCTGCCACCCTTGCTTGCTGTCTGCATTAACAGCTTCACTCTCATGTTTTTCAGCCATGTTTTGACAGTTATAAATATGCTATTTTCATACATTTTGATAGTATTCCCTTGCTGTAGATGACACAAGCTTTCCTTGCAAGTGTCAGAACTGATCTTATACATATTTTCACATTATACTTTCCCAAGACTGTCATCGTAATCATTCCAGTATTAGTAAAGACTACCTGTAGAAGGCAAGGTCACTGTGCTTGCAGTTAAAACTTAAGCCAGTAGAGGGAGCGAGCCACTGATTTATTTTCACCATTTTCTCAGCAAACAACCTTTGCTGATAACCCCTCATTATGTATGATGCTGAAGAAACGTGTCGCTTATTATTTTTGGCCAGCCACATCAAGAGGTTCTACAAAGAATCATTTATAATGTAAAAGATAAGCGCGTTCCAATAACCGATTCCTCTCGAACAGCTCATGAGAGCTGATTATATGTGACTTCACATCAGGTCGTAAATATTTGTCAGCCCACCTTTGAAACAGGCAAGCTGTGGCGCTGTCAGCCCGCCCACATGAAAGGGCGAATGGAAACGTTTAGGGTTGGGAGCAGAATCAGTCATAGTTGGAATGAGATGGCCAATAAAATGCATAATTATGATGCTCTGTCATTGGCCACAGCCCAGAGGGCTTTTTAACTGGGCGAAAAATCCCACATGCGCATAATGGGCCTTTTTTTATGATATAGTCTAGTCTAAAAGTGAGCTGTGACAATGTGTGGTCTGCATTCAGTGCCCAAGGCTGCTGGAATATGCTGTTTACCTAGCTAGAACAGTATGTAGGCGTGTTGCAACGGCCCCGGTTGATTACACCGTCTTCTGGAATACATGATTCTAAAGCAGTGTCATAATGCCATGCTACCAGGGTAGCCCTTCAGTCTCACCTGCCTCCTCCGGAAACCTGCCTCGCTGCAAACTGCAGATAATTGTCATGAGTTTGCGGTAAAGTTTCCAAAGGTTTTATGGAAATGAGGGTGTCAAGAGCTGTTTTATACTGTATCTTCATGAACTGCTACTTCTGCAGCGAGGAGACTGAATATCATTTCTGAAAAGTTTGGGATTTCTTCAATGGAACACATTTGCCTGCGTTCTCAGCTTCATCCTAATAAAAGTTGATGGATGGTAAAGGTAGGCAGAGAATACTCTCTGTCAGAATAATTTGTGTTTGACTACCCTTGCTCAGTGGACTTTAATGTAACAGAAGAGATTCCCACAGAGCTGCAGACCTCTAGCAGGGAGAGTGAAGGGATGCATGTAGAAGACACAAACCTGCTGTGAACTACCACTGATTAGGCCCAAACTAGACCGAACTATTCATTCGAAAGGGTTCCTATCTGTTAGACATTGTCGTTTCTCATTTGAACGCGCTGTGACTAATTACAGTGGTGGGATTCTGCGGTTTTACAATCGTAGAATAAAGTTTGGTTTGAGATATTTTGGGAAGTTATATGTGTGCTGCATAACATATTCCAGGGAAAGGCTGCAAGGAGGGGAAAAAAAAACAAACAAAAAAAACACCATCAAAATTCTGTGAATATCATCCATAAATTCTTTACTCCCTCACCCAAGTCTTGGCAGCTAAATTTGTGCTAAAGAAGGAGTGGCTTCATTTCTGTCTTATCACATATTACAGACATAAATACACATAAGGTACAATTACGTAGAAAAGGCAGCGAGTACATTTCTTAGTAATTATAGTAATTATATTACACTCAGATTTATAGATGTGCATGTATATTCAGCATTTATAAATATGCAAATCTGTCAGGTCTGTAAGATGTGTGAAAGAAATAATGTATCATTTTAGTCAGCGAGGAGGAATTACATTGATTAAATGTGACGGTAAAGACATTTAAAATGTTAAAAACCCTTTGGATTTAAAACGATGCTGATATGTTGTACATATCTATTTTTATAAAATAATCCTGAAAAGACAAAAAAACGACACAGCTGTTCTCCTCATTGATGATGGTAACATTTCTTTCGCAACAAATCAGCATATTAGAATAATCACAGGAATATATTGCATTTAAAAATATAAATCGGTTATATTTTACAGTGTTACTGTATTTCCCATTGAACTAATGCATGAGATTTTCACACAAATTCTTACTGACCCGAAACTTTTAAATAGTTGTGTTTGAATATTTGTTGAGTTGATGTGCTTTGAGTGAGTAGTGAGCCTTATGGCAAACCTACCAAACAAAAAGATGTTCAAAGGTGATTAGAAACCCAGCCAAAGAAAAAAAAAGAGAGAAAACAGAAGAGCATGAATAGCTAAACAGATGACAAAAGTCATTGGCATGTCAGATTACACCAAATGTTACACCAAATAGAAAAAGAGGAACACGTGCCTGGCCAAGGCTAAACTGTGGCCTACGTTCTGAATGAACAAGAAAACATGTCTCTGAGAAGGTTTAGGCCTATGTGACCATGGCAAGTATACAGAATGAAAGCTTTTTGGGTCAGGATCACAGTGAGGATGAAAGTACTGTATACTCCTTGCTGAAGCTTAACAAAAAGAAAGACTCCATGTTTGAACTATTTTGTCTGATGTCTCAATATAAGGTTTAGGTAGAGGTAGTAGACTACTAAAGTAGGATTAGTCCAATTCAAGGTACAGTTAGTTGAGAGGCAGGACTCATCATTCAGCCTGGAGAGGGTGAGGTCATTCGGGTCACTCAGAGTGCAAGGGGATGAAAATGCACTGTCCACACACAAGGCACACAAAGCTAGCTTTTCATTGAGCACTCCGGCCACTGTAAAGACCCCATAATTATCTTTGACAAAACTCATTAGCAAGGACCTTGTAGCAACATCGGCGACTAGGAATTCCATGAGGAGAGACATGCACAGAAACAAAGCCCTGCACACATTTCACTGCGCCCTTTGACAAAATGTAATGAAGTGTGTTCATTGTCCCTCTCATCAACATTTGAACTCTGAGCCATCATTACTGTGGCACTGTGTGGGACACATCAAATGGCACCTTCACTTTACCTCTTTTGTCTGGATTTGGGCAAATTGTTGTAAGAGATGTTGTTGTTGTTGTTGTTGTTGTCATCCTGGGTCTTATTAGTATGAATTGACCATTGCTATTCTGTCAGAACCACTTAGCTGGTTTAACGTCACAATCATATGCTCTGCGAGCAAACAGTCTCAGAGGTGAGAGCGAAAACCCTTCATAACCTAATTTTCAGTCGTTAACCCTCTGCTGACCTTTGACACAATTATAGTCAGGTTCCTCACTGGCCAGCAGAGAATATGATATATTCTTATAATTTTCTGTATAATATGTTTGTTGAAATCTCCTTCTATTTTTATTTTCGCACCAACAAAAAAAAAAAAATATTTATAAAAATAATTAGTTTTTGTCTATTACATAATATTGGTCAACACTTTAAGACTGAATAATGTCTTAAATATCATGTATAGTGCAAAATCTATAGCATTAACTTATTTTGTATGTTATACGTGTACAATGCTTTTATTTGGTTTAATAAGACCTACTAAAATAAGGAAAAATATCAAATAATTTCTTATCCAAACTTTTTTTCTGAGCTGAAACATAGTTCTGAGGTAGAACAATAAATAAATAAATACATAAATCAGCAAGAAACATTGGTTTATGAAATGAAGTACTAGTTTATTAGCAAGTGAGTATGTTTTATATCCTCTTCATAAATACTATATCTGTCTGCTTTTAAAACATTATAAAAGATGAATATGCTTCTTTTTTAATTAAGTTCTCCTTATGCCGTGACATAGTATTAGTATCCATATTTCTGTTAAACAGTTGAATATTTTATCCCTATGAGGTATTATGGTCTGAACATGTAGTTTTAGTTTAAATGTAGCATCATCACTTTAATAAAGCAAAAACAAAAAGATCAAATGAAATTAAACATTTGTTTTAGGAACGTTCAAATGATCATGTCTGGTTAATGTGGGAATGTTGCTGTACTGAAAGTTAGCATTTATAAAGTTGTGGCAGTTAAATCTGTATTAGTCATGCTCCGATATTAAACCAAAAAATGTATTATGTGGGTCATAGCAAAACTGGAGTTCTCAAATTGTATTAAACAAAGCTGTCGTGCTGCAGCGTTAACCTTATTGATTAGAACGGAAGCGTCGCTGTTTTGTCGCGTCGTTTGTTACTCGTGACCGAGCTGGAAAAGAGCTGAAGAGCAGAAGATAGACTGTCAGCGGGAGGTTTGACTGCACATTCGCGGATCAGAGCTGTGTGTGTCAGCTCCGGTCATGACGGAAACGCGCCTTATCCACAAACAAGCGCGCGCCGCCTTCTCTCATGCGGGGATTGGGACATTCTGGTGACTTAGTCCTATTGTGTTCTAAAGAACCACTGATATTTTCTACCCTTTACCTTCACCCAAACCTTTCTGCGAGACGTTTAGTATCTTATATGTGTTAAACTGTTTTCCTCGTTTGGACTTTTGGCCTCTGTATTAGTTTATTGCGTAGTAAGCAAAATCTTACCCAAACACATTTCATCTTCACGGTTCAGGTGACCAGGTTGGATTTAGTGCCTCGTTAAAAATGACACTTGATGGCCTAGTCCATCAGCTTCTTTGTTTATCCGTCATGGGGTGGTGTTTATTATTGGAGATTAGCGGAAATCTGTTCTGGATTAGGCCGCTATACTACAACAGCCCGTAATTAAACCAGCACACTAAAGAACAGTGCCATGACACTGCTTTGTGTTTATTCAAGTATCTATCTATCTGTCTGTCTATCTGTCTATCTGTCTATCTATCTATCTATCTATCTATCTATCTATCTATCTATCTATCTATCTATCTATCTATCTATCTGTCTGTCTGTCTGTCTATCTGTCTATCTGTCTATCTATCTATCTATCTATCTATCTATCTATATTCCTCAGGTAAAATTGTGATTATCTTAAACAATTTAAATGCTTGGTGTATTCGGCATTTTCAGTATGGGCCATTATTGTAATGCCATTTACATTCAATGCACTCTGCATAATGCATAGCATCCGTCCCCATGCACCATCCATTAGTCTAATGCATAGTCTGAACAACAGCCACGTACCCACAGAATCAGGGATGCATTTTTTGAAGAGAATAACATATTGTAGGACATAGAGGATTTTTAATGCGAAATCACATTTTAGTCTTATTCTGCCCTAGTTGGTCTAGATTTAATATGGTGTAAACCTGTTGTAAGACAGGCTCTTAATTGATCTATTAGTTGCAGTATGAGCCTGATGCTTTGTGGCAGGAATCCATGCTATTATTGCCGGCTCCCTCAGGTATAGCGCTACCGCACTAATCCCATTGCACATGCATCATTACCTTCAATAATGTTTGGCAGCTCTTCTTTACAGCTCCCATTTTAATTACCTTTGCTTTAAATATTTAACACGCGGCAAACGTCTTTATACGGCCGATGCACAAGCTCTGTGACACTTGCCAATTCAAAATCAGCTTAAGCATCTTCTATACAGAGAGAAGGAGTGTTTAATTCACATTGTTTTGTTTTTTTTGTTTTTTTTTCTCGTGTGTTGCAGGTCAAATGATTGATTATATGTGGGACAGCAAGCTTGACTTTGCTATTAAGCGTTACACAACGGTGTTTTCAATCTTTCAAGTTACTCCGCATCATGCCAATCTCGCTGCTTGTTTTTTCTTTTCTTTTTTAATCAAAACAGTATTCAGAATATGATTTTGTGAGATTATATTTAGGGAGATTTGTAGAAATAGATCTCGCCTGTTGGACAGATTGCTTGGAAGTGGAGATCCTAAGGGATAATCCAAATGATAGTCCGTTGACCTTTAATAAAACAAAAATATATAGGAATAAGACGCAAAGCATGCCAACTGCGTAGTGTCGGGCATCTGATTTTTTTTTTTTTTTTTTGCCTGCGTTTATCAGCTACAAAACTTGTACAGCTTTCAAAATCCACTAAAATGTATTTAAGTGTATTTAAATGCATTAAGTCTGTTCTTTATATTGTGGCATATTTAACTATTATTATGACTATGGCTATTATTATTATTATTATGTAAATAAAAAATATGGACTGAATCATCATTTATAGCCTAAATTGTGGCCATAGCCTTTTTTTTTAATTTGCTGACATAATATATTTTTAGATTTTTTTTTTTTACTCACTAAGTAAACTCATAATATATCTCTTATTATTATTTATATTATTTGTATATTATCCTTAGCATCTTTGTCAAAGTAAAGTAAAATGTCCTTTGAGAAATTTCGCTCCGCAAACAAGTGACATCGACAGTTTGCTCGACCTCTTTTCGGTTCGACCACAAATTGACCACAGCACCTTTAAGTAGACCTAATACTCTTATTACATGCCTTAATCGTTCAATCCGTCCTGAAATAATGTCTCTTTTTCCCTGACCCTGACCAGTAGGTCATCGCCTTTATTTTTCTCATGTATTATCGTATTTTTTTCATTAAAGCAAACTATACGCTATCAGTCTTGACAAACGAATTAGAAATATAATAGTGTGTTTTTATGGTTTCCCCCGTCACTTTAATACGATACAAAGCATGCCGCGTCTTGTGCCTACAGCCTAGTCTAACACTGGAAATAAACGAAAATATTTTTCTCTGTGGTTTTGAACCAGCCCAGCCATTGCTTTACAAGTTTAATTGGGAGCTTAAAGATCTCCAGGGACGCTATTTCGAGCAATTGACTGATCAACATCAAAACACTTGATGCGCGTTTCATGGTATGGATGCTCCCTCGTGACCTCGTTGTTAACTCAGAGCCGGATGATGATGAACCTGCTCGCGCGCGGTGGAGACAAAGCTGCATTCATAACCAATTCCTGCTTCTCTGAGCCTGAACAGCAACAAAGTGTTTGATGCCAATTCCGATTAAATAATGACAATGTGGAACTGATGTAACCTTTCTTCACACCCTTGCTGAGTCCATTCACGTCCGGGGCTGAATTTATAACCTTCAAACAACGTCTCGGTTTTAGCCATGGAGTCAAGAGGATAAACTTAACTGTATAATTCTGTATGGATTAATTAATTAACAGAAATCATTAAACAAAAATGAGAAAATTAGTTCTTAGAAAATACTTTATAAATAACATGACATTTATTCACAGTTTCTTGATATAAACATAGCACACTCCTCAGGAGCACAGTATCGCACCTCATTTATTGTTAATAGGTAAATGAAAGTAAAATGACTGACTGTAAATTTTACACCAGCTTCCAAAAAAGTAAATCACATAACATTAAGCACATAACCACAAAGAAATAAATGTAACGCACAACGAAACCTTGAGAGGACACATGGTAACACATAAATAAAGCAGATGGATAATCAAACAATAAATAGATAAATAGAATTACTAAACTACGATTGCCAATGCAAACATTAGAAATCACAATTTATTCCCATACATACACAAAACATTGCATAAAGTTATTGACACCATCAAATCATATTGTGCAAAATTATGGCTGCCTCCAGTTTTCACAGTTCCAGAAAGAGCACACATATTCATCGCGCTACTATTTCAAGTGTCTGCTGCCATGGGCTTATAGTTCTTCATTGACTCCATTCCATAGTGCATAATGTAGATCATAAAAATGTCCCCATGTTTATTGGCAGTTTCACAGTCCTAATTGAGAGGGAGAAGGGAAATGTATGAGAATAAGGCAATATTGTGAAAGTTAGACTAGGTGAAAACGACAGGTAATATTGGATAACTGTGTGATGAAATCCTCGTGACACAGAATTACAGAGCACAGAGGACATCTATTCCTCATTACCTCAAATCAAACACACAAACAGATGGCAAATGGAAAGAGACGTTGCTGTTTTTTTAGTTGTGCAATAGATCTCAAATAGCAAAACCAGTCCAATAGCGTTCATCAATTTAGCCGATGGCTGCACAGCACAAATGTTTACTGTTATCAAAGATACTGTACTAGAGAGTATGTGTAATGGCATTATTAAATACAGACGGTGGGTAACAGATATTATGTAATCCTACAAGATTGGATTTTCTTTCTTTTCTTTTTTTTTTTGAAAAACCTGTAGCCATACACAATAGTTTGCAGATCCATTTACATATTTTCTTCCATATTAAGTATGCAGTGTGCTAATGTTGATTTCATTCTGGTCATTATGTGAGAGATATCAGTTATGTCTCAGTTAACACAAACACTGCCATAATGGGTTCAATAAATTAATTTGTTAACGTGTGTTTATGCATATTCACTCATGCTCACCTGCCTCACCTCTTCATCACAGGTCTGAATGCAGTGGTTTTGACATCCTGGATTGTTGGACATGTGTCGTTGAGCTCGCTGGATTCTGTTTCTGTCTTTCCTGCACCGGCGAATCCTGTACACAAACACGAGAGATCACAACTGTCAGTAAACTACGCAAACAGCATTCAAACAAACACATTGTTGTATTTATTATCCTTTGTTCTATATATTATTAACGCAAGGTATTTTAAATAATTTAAATATTATGCTGGAAGCTAACCAGCATTTAGAATTACTAACAGCTGATAACCTTGTGAAACCTTATTAATGCAACTGGGACTATTTCTCTAGCTCTGTAAACACAGAAAGGCTATACCTTCCATTGAGGAGTACTGGCAGGATTCGGTCAGTCCAGGATAGGATGAAGAGTGTAGGTGGAGGGTCTTGTAGCTCCCACTGCTGTACGCCTTGTGTATCCCCTGCAATCCTTCTTGGTAAAGGCTTTCTGTATTGCTGAGGCTGGTAGGGTCCTGAAGGCCCTTCAGCTCCCCACACTGCACTCCTCCGACTGTGGGCAACCTGACTCCCTGCATCTGACAGTCCACAGGCCCAGTCCGTACATCCCCACCATGCTGTGTGCCTAATACAACCCCTGCGGCGGCCGTACGTGCCAGCGACCAGATCCGAGGCTTCTCCGTTGCCTCAAAGTGAGAGAGTGCCACAGTGTTGATAGAGGTGGACTGAGGTGAGGGCTGTTGCTGCTGTGGTTTGGAGCTCAGAGGATCCAGGTAGTCAGGGTTCAGAGCCCCCAAACTCTTTAGACCACAGGGAAAAGATGGGAAGTTCGAGTGGAGAGGGAGGTCAGGGTTACTGTCTCTCTTTGGAGGGGAGGAAGTCGAGAGGTCGTCCTGGCCTGATTTCTCACAGTCACTGTCCAGCTTGTCACAGTCATCGTCCTCTATGTCATCCAGGTCACTGAACTGCAGGTCCTGCTCATCCTTACTGTCTTTGGAGTCTGTGTAAGAGCAAGTGAGAGATATTGAGTGGGCACTCGCATTCATTTACAAACAGCCTAATACTTTTTCTTTTAATTTACAGAATTTAATTTAGCCAAGAAGTGTTATGTGAGGTACCTTTGGTAATACTGTCTGGGTCACTTTTATTGAGGTCTTCCTTTCTTTCGTCACCTGCTTTGTTTTTGGGGGACCAGGTCATCTTGTTCTCTTTTTTTAGTCTCCTTCTAGCATTGGCAAACCAGGTAGACACTTGCGTGAGAGTCATTTTGGTGATAATGGCCAGCATGATCTTCTCACCCTTTGTAGGATATGGGTTCTTCCGATGTTCATAAAGCCATGTTTTAAGAGTGCTTGTTGTCTCCCGTGTTGCATTTTTTCTCCGGGTTGACCCGTTAAAATCAACTGTCCCATACCTGAATCAAATTAAAATGTGACATCTTTAAAATGGTTATGAGAATGTGTATTTGAAGAAATCTATATTTTTAATCAAAATATCATATTAGAGGCGGGACAGATACAAGTCTTACCTGTCATACTGGTACTGGCCCAGTGAGTGGTCATACGGATAGTAAGCAGCGGGTTGGGTTATTGTGCCATGAAGACTGCCTGACCCCTCTTTGATTTCATATTGTGGGTTCTAGAGATTAATAAATAATATTATTATTAATAATAATAATAATGAAAAGAAAACGTAACATTTTAAAGCAAATGCATTTAGCTGTCATATTTATGTCACTGAGCTAAGGACACTTATTATTTAGAAACAAAATAATAACTTTGTTTTATCACTTACATGCTAAGCTATACACACATTTCTTCTCTTTTATTGTAAATGAAAATAGGTAGGCCCTTTTACAGCAAGCAAGACGACTATGTCGCCTCATTCTCTGTTTATTTCTTTTGATTATTCAAAGTTATTTCATCTGACAGCTAGACAGCATGGTTCTCTCACCAAGCCAAAATAATCAATAACAAGCCGTGACTTGAATGAGTCAATCGATTGAACGGAGGACCCGCGCTTTATCTGATGAGAGGGCTACACGTACCAGGCTGGAGTAGATGGCAGAGGGGTCTGCGCTGTACGGAAAGTAATTGGCGTAGTTCTGACCGGCGGCGGCGGCTGCTGCGGCGTAGGGAGAGCCGTACATCCCGAGCGCGGCGTTGAGCTCAGTCCGCGTACTTGCCAGCAGCCGGTTCTCATAGGAGGGACAGCAGAAGGAGGCTGCGGTCTGAGACGCGCTAGATCCTTCCGTCACTGACCTGGAAATCGAATCGCAGCAAGTCGTACTGGGGTTTGCCGACACGAAAAACTGCATGAAGAAAATTGTGGATAGACATGTCATTTCATATTTGCGTTACAAAGCATGCGCACAGTTTCCTTAGTAGGCTAAAACACAAAACAACTGAGGTAAGGTGAAGTTAAGAAGCTTTGTGTAGAACTGAATTTGCTTGAAACCGCGCCGTTTTATTCTCATGCCTGTTTTGTTCAAGAGGTGCACTTGATTTTGACTTAATTAAGACTTAAGTGATTGAAATATCCATAAACGTTTACTTAAAAAATAGGCGATCAATATTTGTTGTGAGTTGGTTTATATGTTCGGCATAAAAAATGTGTTTCTGACCAAGCTGAAAGTAAAACTTTCTGTTAAGTTTTGCGTCAGCGTAACAAAGTTAACCAGCAGCAAGCGCGGTGTTTTTTTAACAACACAACAGTCTTTTTTCATTAAAGTACAACTATAACTGATTGTAAGTTATGTTTTCAAAATAATCTATCCGTTATCTGTAAATGTATAATTAGTTTATACACACAGACGGCAAAGGCTACCGGCAAAGGGAGGAGTCTCGCTCTCACTCTGAACAATTACACTGTAAAGGTAATTTACACGTTTACAACAACACGTGAGGTCATTTATAATTCAAATAACCCATTACTATAAATATTGACAAACCCCACGATATCGCCTAACTTACTTTAGGACTTAGTGACAGAACAATCTGCAGCTACCTAGCAGTGTTAGTTACTGAGGTCCAGAAATTATGACAGAATGTGGAAAAAAGGCATCCCGTGGTGCGCGCGCTCGTTAAGAATCTACATGAGAAAAAAAAATCAAATGTTCATGCTTACCTGAGAAGTTGCATTGTAAGGATATCCAAACTGAGAGAAAGACATAGCTGCTTCTTTTGTTACCATAAGCAATATTCTTCTCCTGCTGATCGATTGAAACCAAATCTACTTCAAATCCACCGTCTTACACACATTTCCACACTCGGCCTTTCGCTCAATAATAGATGACTGCACTTAACTGGGAAGCACTGAGGATGTTTACGCCAGCCCTAGTTTTATATGTATAGATAATCCCCTTAAGGAAATGAGAAATTAGAGTTAAGCTTCATCAAGTACAAAAATATTGTTGTTAAACAGCTGTAGAAAGCTTAAAGGATAACGTAAGACTTGCAAGATATGAACTTGTGGTTGTGCTATTATTTGTGCCTCTATAGTTCTTTAGAATTCATCCATGCACGGGTATCAGTGTGACGTCATTCTAATCCCGGGACGGCGAGGATAGAATGATGTCTTTGCCAATCACGTCATGCTTCGCGCTTTTCTTGAGGTGTGTTTTGCACACCCCTGTCCCCTCTGTGTGTGTGTGTGTGTGTGTTTTAACATTAGAGTATTTCAAGACTTAGAGCGCAAAAAGTATTACTGGGTTTGCTTAAAGCCATAGAATGAATATACACAACAAATCGTTAATTTTCTTCATAAGATAGTGTGTGTATGTGTATATGTGTGTGTGTGTGTGTGTGTGTATATATATATATATATATATATATATATATAATATGTAATATAATTTTAATAAGCTTTCGCCTTCTTTAAGAAAATGTTTACAATATTTAGCAGAAAATAAGGTTGTAATGCCAAATAACGTTGTGCTGTGCTCTGCTTAATGTTCCTGCTAATATTTTTATTGTTGTACAGCAATTTTAAGTTCATGAAGATAGTATATTGCTGTGTAATTATATCTATCATTTATTTTGTTGAAATAAAATATCTAGCAATATATTTATCTGTCTTTCCAAGATTATTTCTTATTATTATTACATATCAGACACTATCCCGCTGATGAGCAAATGAAGTGAGGAGGGATCTGCAGGACCCTTGCTCGCATCTGTCTGACCGATCAGAGGTCCGACCTGATGTTAATTGCGATGATGTTTCCATCTCTCTCTATTAGAGAGAGGGCCAGTCCCGGCAGACGTGAAGAGAACCTCTGGCAGGTCAACAGAAAACTGATTGATGCGTATCTCGGGACCTACGCGACCATTACGAGAAATGCGTAATTGCATCAATTAACAAATGGATATGGCCTTGTTTAACCAGCGAGTTACACCGTGAAAATATGCCTTTGAGGTGAAATTAGACGATCAGAATGGAACTGAGAGAGAGAGAGAGAGAGAGAGAAATTAGCTGAATCTCTCAAGTCTAATTATACGGCAGTAGTGGGAGGCGACGGGAACAGCATTCTAATTGAAGGATGCGTACTTGAAAGGGATGGTAGAAATAACGCTCCCTCACGCGGAATAAGTCTGGATAAAGGGTAATACATGCATTTTTATTAAATGTGTTAGACAATATAATTAGAGGACTCCCATTACTCTCTCACACAAACAGGCACACACGTTTGTTTATCTAACATGGTGGGGGCATGACTTCTACCCTATTGTTTTTATTCTGAGCAAATTATCAGATTGCTATAGTAGTCATAAACCCAACTATATCATAAACCTTTTTAGCATTTTTGAATTTCATCAAGATGTCATTTATCATGTTTGTTTAATGGCAGCCCAAAGCAAGCTTGATTTAATTTTAACATCATGGCAACATGTGGTCCTAACAGGGCAAATTAGCCAATACCTTCAACCAGTGAGATACTACTTTAATTAACTTTATGAATATCAAAAATAAAAGAACCGAATGTGCTTTTCGCACGCGTAGCAGTCACAGCATTCACGCGATCACTGCAAGCGCGCAGCTATCCGCGACCATCTCCTCTCATTTGGTAATTTCCAGGGATAATGTAAGAGGAATAATTCAGTGACCTTGCTTAAAAAGGACGAGAACCTTGTCCACGGTGATCTCTTTGCGATTACAAGCTCACTCTTCGAGAGGCGCCAGAGAGCTGCGAGTAAGTGAAGAGGCTGATGGAGCTGTTGTGATGACGGGAGCCTGCAGGCCCGTCAAGTGCCACGTTCAGTTCAAGCCACCGCTCTCTTACCAAACATTTAGTAACAGAGAAGTTTGTTCTTTTGCAGAACGCAAAATACAGTATCGGGAAACAGACTGTATCAGTTAACTTTGACTTTTAACTGTCTGAATATTTTGTTTTATGTTCCACAGAAGATGGAAAGTCATACAAATTTGGAATGACATGAGGGTGAGGAAATGATTACAGAATTTATTTTTGGGTGACCTCTTTAACCTTTATTCTGGTAGAGTACTTTGTGTCTTACTTAACAGGAACTGATACAGTATACAGGTTAGATACTACTGGAAAGTGGGGTATACATATGTTTATGTAGTTTATTAGTTACAAATTTCTTGACTCCAATGAGTAATTTAAAGATAACAGTTTTTATTAGATTTAATTAGAGTATTTTCAAAAGGGCATGTTGTGATTTTATATGATTAGGCTGTCCCAGTGGAACCTGTCATTACAGTGTGTGTGTTTTTATTTATTTTTATTTTTTTTTTGTGGAAAATTATGTTATGACAAACAGTAAAAACACATATGAAACTGCATAAATATACAGGTATATGCTTACAATTGTCTACTACTTTTCACAAAAGTATCGTAATAGCTAATTATATGAAATATAATATTTAAAAACCAACAAATTGGGGCAGCTTTTCCTGGCTGACATTTATGAAGAATACCATTAGAATAGTTTTATATTAAGTTACGTATGTTTTATGCAAACAACTTTTTTGTTGTTGTTGTATTCACTTATCTATAAAGTAAAAAAAAAAAAAGATCTGAAGATTATTAAATGAATACTAATTTAAAAGGTTTATTGATGCTTGAAACAAACTATACTGGTTGAAATAAACTATTAGCGAAAACACGTGTGTAATTTAGTCAAAACCTTCTTTACTTCAACGTAGCCCATGTGACAACTGGCCTGGGTCTCTCACATTCATGATTATACATTATCTTGTAGGTTAGTAATCAAAAAAACCCCCAAATATATCAGATTGAGGATTTCCAAAAATCCCCACATCCCCATCTCAAGATCAGTGATCATTCCACAAACTTCTTCTATAACGAGAGCTCAATTAGAGAAAGAGCAACCAGTTGAGAGGAAGGTCAGAATATCCTATGCGATAGTTTGCTGTAGTTTCTCTAAAGCCTTGTGCAAGGGCACGCATGATAGCCCAAGTGCATATGGGCAGCCTCATCCATAATGCATGTGAAACAGTGCCTGATGATTGGTACTGAGGGGTGGAGGGGGGTCGTAAGTTAAATCAACCTTAATTGAAGAGGTAGAGCACAATGACCAATCCTATACACATATCACTTTTCATCACTATTGCTCTCACTGCTTTCAGGGTCTTGAGCTAGTTCATGATACGATACCATCACGTTCATTATATATAGAAATGTGTTTGGTCTGCAATGCTCTAAAAAGCATAGATGGATAGATTTGATGTTTTCCAAACTTTGAATTACTGTATAGCATTCTTTGTGACAAGGGAATTTGAACGGTCTCTTCGTTTACATTTGTGTGTGTGTGTGTCTGGGCCTCTGTTAGCCTTGCATAGGGATTATGGAGGCTCAAAGCCTCACAGCAGAAAGGTTAAACCAACAGCCAGCTTCACCTTTTCATTTAATACATTTCTCAGGCTGCTTTAATGAATTTCACAAAGCTTTTCTGCTTTTTCATAAGACAGATCAGAGCTTTTTTATGAAATAATAATAAGGCACTGCTCAGAGGGGCAGAGCGAAGGGGAGGGGACACTCAGGATCGAAGCAGAGTGATATCTCATTAAACAAGTCTGATATTCCTGATATATTCAGATCCTAGACATACGAGATCCTGAATTATTGCTCACTGTCTCTCCTCGCTTCATTTCTGGCCAGGTATTAACACTGCTAAATTATCCAAAAATTGAAAAGAAAGTAATAAATATTCTAATGAGAAACCCTCAAATTATAATGGATGTGGCCATAACAGTGCCCAGTAAAATCCAAAACAAACTTAATCTAAGTAGATGGATAAATTGACCAGAGCCGATAAGACTTTATTCTTCAATTATCTTTGTCTACTAGAAAGGTAATAAAGTTATCAATCTAGCTATGTTAATAAAAGCTTTGCATTTCATGTAATAAAGGAAGAATTGCTTTGATGTCTGTTCCTCAATATCAAGCTTGAAATCATATAATTGCTCCATATTCTGTAAATGATTAATTACACATACCATTTGATGATAAGATACATTGTTTTAAAATATGGTGGTGCATATGCCTAAACTACCAAGTTATTTTCCAGAAGCATATTACATTGATGTTTTAATTAATACCTTTGTAAAAAGACTTGACCTTAATCATAATGATTGTGCACTTGTAGTGTACTTCAAATCGGTATATTTAAATATATATATATATATATATAGAGAGAGAGAGAGAGAGAGAGCTTTCATTACAGTTTAACACATTTGCTTGCAGTAAGTGCACTTTGTAAAAGTTATATCACATTAAATGTTTAAATTTGAATAACATTAAAAATGAATACTGTATGTCTTGTCTGATATACATGTAACATATTCTAAATGTGCTAAATTTCAGCTTTAAAGTGCCCCTATTATGCCATTTTAAAGGTGGCTAATATTGTTTCATGAGTCTCTTAAAACAGGTTCATGCATATGCAAGGTCAAAAAACACTTTAGTTTTCTCCAAAAATAGATTTAATTTTACCCCGTTTCTAAATGATTTGTAAATGACTCGTTTGAAGCACTTCGAAGACTGTAAACCCCTCCCTCCCGCGAGCCCTCACTGTGATTGGTCAGATGGCGCAGTCCTGTATGATTGGTCTACCGCTAGAGCGATCCACAGAGCTTGAACCAAAACTACCGTGAACAGTGTTTTTGTAAGAGAATCGGGCACACCTCTACGTAGTGAACTTCGGCATTGTATAATGCATAACACTGCGTTAAACGTCGTTTATCATTAGGTCAAATTTACATAAATTCACATAGTCGGGTATTTAGAGAACCAAATATTTCTTCCCCTCCGTTTTCAATAATAACATTGTGCACACAACATCGTTTTCAAAAAACTTCCCTTCATGTAAACGGGGCCTTAAACTAATGATGAGACAGACAGACAGCTGCATCAATCACAGTATTAGACTACATTACATCTTACTTACAGGTAGAAGTTCAGAGGAGCAAGCCGGTCCAAATAAACTGGGCACTGATCTATTTTTTAAGATCAATCGTTTGGTGAATCGCGTTGTACTCCAAGATTGGAAAATGAGGCTCAACAAGAGATTGTACTGCTGAGGTGTTGAAAAAATGATATTGTTAACCACTCATTCAGAAGGGAATATAAAACAAATGAACTCTCACAGGATACAGTGTCTTCTTGACATGATGTAATCGGAAATCGCATGGAAATTGTACTGTTTTGGGGCGGGGCAAGTTGTTCGCGAAGTACAACGTGGGCGGGCATTATGCAAATATGTTACCTAGTGACGTGGCTCGGTAACAGAAAGATTCAAATTGCTGACGACTCGTTTAGGCGAATGTGAGTCAACTCTTTTTTTGATGATTATCAGCTTTGATAACTTTGCAGTTTATGTTCACATACAGCTACATGACACACTGCATGAACGATCATATTTGAAAAAGCATAATAGGGGCACTTAAAATATGACTGCAAATTCATGGTAACATATTTGTTCAGTACATATAGCTTTTGACTAGTGGGGACCAGGGTTTGGATTATGAATGGCCCCTGTAATGAACTCTCAGAGGCTTCCGGATCTATGTGCAGGCTTTTAATTAGGAAACGTTAACAAGCAGGGTTCCAAAATACACAGCAAACAGGAATATCAGAGAACAGACAATAATTGTGGTCGGGAAAAACAGGCGGAAGGTCAGGGCAGGTAACAGAGATCGGTAACGGATAAACAGTCAGAGGTAATACTCAACAAGGCAATAAACACTGGAAAGAACGCTCGAAGATACAGATACAGTACAATACAGATTGCCTTCCCATATTGTACTATAAGAGGCAAAAGTAATAAAGCATTTTAGGAAATAAATAAATTAAGAAATGGTTGGCAGTACCATTTAAACATATATAATAGAAGTAAACAATAGTATTATATAATTATTAAACACAAAAGTATTAGTAATTAGTAAACAAAGTATATAAACATAAGTATTATGAAACAGCATATAAATATGTACTTTAGTCCTACTTGGGTTAAGAAAAATTCAATTAATTTCCCTTTAATTTTCCCTGCAGTTAACATGCGTGAGTTTTAAACTATGCTAAAGTGTACTTTGTTGTTTTGTTTTTTTTTACTTTTAATTAATAACACTTAAAACCTGACATTATTGTATTTTCCTAGCATAACAACAAATGGCACTCAACACAGATGAAGGTGTGTGCTTTTTATAGGTCTTAATGTTGATTGAGGTTTGTTCTTCAGTGTTTTGTTAAGTTTGTGTGAACAGGACTGTTTAGCTAGCAGCAGCTCTAAATGCCCCACTGTAATTTAATCAGTGTTTCTGTGCTGTCAGGGATTTGTAACTCGTTACAGTTAGATTTAACTGACAGATAATTGGATGACTCAGTCAGTGTCTCTATGTGTTTCTAAAAAGGCTCTGTAGTGAATTTGTTGAATCTGTAAACCTATGTACAGTATGTGCACATATATAAGTTATCTTTGTATACTGTAAAAATTAAATTGTGTAAGGCTGTAGTGCTGAAAATTCATTGTTCTGGAGAAATCTGGAGAATGTTTGTGTGTGTGTGTGTGTGTGTGTAAAGTATGTGTATATTTACTTCAATTCAAGAGTATTATGGTCCTTAAAAACATACAGAAAACATTCTAATATGCTGATTTGGTGCTCAAGAAACATCTCTTATTATTTGTGCTTAGAGTATTGTAACTAAAAGATGCAAAAACACACACATACCAATTCCATTCAACTTGCCAGTAAACTGTGGGGACAAATAAGGCCAGTATTACATTTGTGTCTCAGTAATTATAACCTTTCATCATGATCTGTGACAACATCTGCAACATCTTGTGTGGTTCTAAAACTTGTGCAGCTCTGCAGTCATCCTCTCCTCTGTGACCCTCTGTCTTCCTCCTTCTCTCTCCCCCTTTTCTCACAGCGCTTATGGCCCCCTGGAAAAGGTCCCATCTGCAAATGCTTGTGGGTGGTTAACCAAATGCTGGTGCCAAGTCATACAAATAGCCATGCTTGGTGTTTGTTTGCATAAACACTTCTGAGGGCTGAACTGTTTTGTAGCTGTTTTTTACAGTTGGTTGGAAGTTGAAGGGCTGCAACAGAGACACGGTGGGGATATGGTTCAATGCGAGGTCCCAATCTCCATTATTTCGGTCTGCATTCTGAGACTGCAGGGCAGGACAGTGTAGGTTAAGTCTATTTTTTTGCAACATTAAAGTGATCCAGGCTGTTGTGATGTCAAATTTACTTTTCCACTTGCTCTTACTTCAAAGCCTCGTCTTGGGTACCATGCAGTATTATTCAGGAGAAGTCCGACTAATTGAGAAGTTTTCTTTCACTTTTGATTTTACTCCTGGATTGAAAGAATGCCAGAGGAGGGAAAATGTTGGGCCGTGTAGGGCGGGAGAATTCAAGATTAAGTTACATGTACAGGCTGAAATGAACATTCATTTATCCCCTATTATGACCGCACATTTTAGTTTCAGGTTTTCATCCCTGGGATATAGGAGCAACTGAAAGTGACCAATTGGTAGTCATCATCACATAAATGTTGTTATTCTGTAGGTTTAGGAAAATTGACCTGACTGCTTTTATCTTCAGGTGAGAGTGTGCCGCTCTGGAGGTAAGTGGGAACAGACAGGGGCTGTGGAAACCCGCTCACATGCCAACGAACAAAACGGCCTCTGCTGCAATGACAGTTCAATTGCTGAGGCCTCTGGTCCTCATTTGCAGGCCAGGCACTGGAGAGGTTTTTCTTCTCCATGCTCGCTCTCAAACGCAAGCCAGATGGCTCTAAAAATATTTCCTCCACACATTTTATTTTCATCTTTCCTGTCGAGCCTTGTTGTGTCAGCTCTTAATGGTGCATTATTTCTGATGTGAAACCAATGTTGCCAACCAATCATTGTCCTAAAAAAGCATCTCTTTCTCCTTTATGTGAATAAGCTTAATTTATTTACAAAGCCATTTTATCTGGGAATAAAAATGCTTTGTGATTGGGAAGATGATGCTACTGTATTTTTTGCTCTTCGATATAAAGTAAAAAGCTACTACAATGCAATGTTTTATCCCAGTATCCCAGGCACAGCTTGGATTCACTTTATTCTCATGTAACACACTAGGAATGTCACCCCATACTCTTTTTACAGTGCTGTGGGTTTTAATTTTCAGGACACAATACTGTTACCGTGGAGCACCATTCAGACATGGATATTTCATTTCTTTCTTTTTTTCATTCAAATCACATGCCTTATGTACCTTTAGAACCAACTGAGGTTATTTTCTCCAAACTGGAATCTGGATTTCACTATAGCAGGCCTATTGGGAAAAAATTCCCTTTGCACAACTTAAAAGCAGATGTTACATAGCTGCCAACATCAAACGCTCTTGTTAACTGTACAGAAAGTGAAATTAAATACCTTTGATTGCTGAAGTAGCTGGTTAATGTAAACTAGTTCTCGACATGGCTCTTACATAGCCCTTGACCTTAGCTTGGCCGCACATGCCTCATCAGATTTCAAAACCAACTGCAGCTTTTGGTTGCTACTGCTAATTCCTGATTAGCAGATTGTCAAGCTTACTTTGGAGAATGAGAAACTTGGATCAACCCTTAGAGGTGTTTTCTTTATTGTTTTAGAGTCAGCTTCTCTAAGTAAACACAGATTACAGCAGAGTGTTTTGATACTTGAAATGCAATATAGCACTTTTAAGAGTATGCCTGCCCAAGCAGTTTTCTCTCACATAAGGATATCAGGTTCATCTGCTCTAGTAAACCATGTTATTTTAAGAAACCAATGCAGAACTTTTAGTTAAAATTTTATTCATATATTTCATATATGAAAAATTACAAAAAAATTGGATTTTAGTTAATTAATTAGTGTGAATTTTGATTAAACATGCCACCAAAGTATACCTTTTGAAATGGTACCGCCCCAATGACAGCTTTTGTACCTTTATGTCTGAGAGTGCACAATGTTAAATTGTGACAGGAAGTGGAAGTGGATTGTAATTATAATATATTCAACAGATAATGGCATTTGGAGAAATAAAGTGTTTCCACTCAGCTCTAAATGTCTGTTTATGAGACCTTTAAACCCTTTTTATTAATACCTTCAAATAATTTTAATTCTGCAAACCCTTTTAATTCTAATTCATATTTTTACTCTCCTTCCTGCTTGCTTACCTCAATTCAAATTCATTCCCGTTTCATGTTTGAACCCTGCCGCCCAAGCAAAAATCTTGGTATCACTCCACAGTGTCTCTGATTGATTTATTCAGTTACCTAAACTAAGCAGCTTCTTTAGGGATTAAAAAAAGTTGTATTGTATTATATGTTGTTTCAGTATGATTGGGCTTTGTTTTGTTTTTTTAATGGCAATTTATTTAAAGAAGGCATGGTATTACATTAGTTATTATTCTAGTTATTGATGTTAAATTGGTGGTACTTACTGTTTTGTTGGCTAGGGTTCAATTTTAGTACTATTAAACGCGCCTTTTAACATCTAACACTCGTGATCATAAGGGTGAAATTTGATCAAAAGAGGAAAATTTATTCTGAATCAAATCATGCAAAAAGTTACAAATATAAATGAAGAAAATGTGCGAAAGAAGTGAGAGAATAATTCGCACCTTGTCAGAAAACGTAACTCACCAGCAACTTCAGGTGACAGAACAAATAGAATTTTTTTGTTGTAGTATTCTTGCCACTGCTGACCACAGGGTTTTATTTGGTGATTTCAGTGAGGAGAGATTCAATTTGAAATACTATTATATCTATCTGGTGTGCAGTGTGTATTGTGTGTGGTTCTCTTTCTGGTTGGGGAGTAAGAATTTTGGCCCACAGAGGACAGGCAGAGGATGAATAAGTGAACAGTAGAGCTATAGCAGAGATGTAAAGATTTTCTTAGAGGACTGCGTTTCAAATCTCAGATTATTGAGTAGCTCTTTGTTTGACGGGCTGACACCCCAAATGAATGCACTCAGTCCCATACAGTGAATATTTTACGCTTTGGTGGATAGCATAAAACTCCATCCAGCCTCAGAAAATAGAGAGAAAGAGAAAGCGCGTAAACTCTCAATCCTTTTTAATTCATCAAAGCCCCTTCTAAATGAGAGGCTCGGTTAAACTTTCATACCCAACGAACAAGGCAAACAGCAAAGACCTTTTTTTTTTTTTTCAATCTTTGGTATGCCGTCTGAGATTCATTAGGTTTTGAAGGCATGGACTGAAAAGGGTGAGAGGTAAAAAGGAGAGCAAACAGGAGAGACACGAAGAATGATGACCATAGCTTCTTTTGACAGATGGTAAGGTATAACCCCATAATTTCTTATGTTCTAGCCATTCACTATATGACTGATAGATTACTTTTTTTAAATACTTTGCTGACACACACTCTTCCAAGGCCCATCTAATCCACCTCCAGCAGGCAGTCTGTTTATTTCCCAGCTCCAAACATGTTTTTATCCTGATTGTATAATTACATCAATCCATTGCTTAATGTGTCATTGTCACGGAGGCAGACGAGAGATGACTGATCGAGGATGTCCCCGTGTAGCGTGATGGAAGACTCAGACGCGGAATAG
>JAUYWG010000040.1:13156808-13180915 GCA_034779775.1 Enteromius afrohamiltoni
TTTGTTCACAATTAAGTATTAGTTGAGCAAAAACACACTAGTAATTAATGATTAACTTAACATTTTAATCATTAATTTGTGTTTTTGCTCAACTAATGCTTAATTGTGAACAAATTAACCATTAATTAATGCTTAGCTAATGCATTATTCTGACCCCCTATTCTGAAGTGTTACTGAAATGTCCATTCATACGTTTATGACCTCGAGGTTAGATTATTGTAATGCTTTATTGGGTGGTTGTTCTGCACGCTTGATAATAAACTACAACTGGTTTAAAATGCAGCAGCTAGAGTCCTTGCTAGAACCAAGAAGCATGAGCATAATATTAGCCTGGTTCTGTCAATACTGCACTGGCTCCCTATCAAACATTGTATAGATTTTAAAATCTTGTTAATTACTTATAAAGCCCTAAAAACTTGTTGCATCTTTCCCAATGAGACTTACGGCTGTATTAGATCAAAAGAGCGTCTCTACTAAAAACCGAGCAAAGGGTCTGAATACTTAGGACCATGTGATATTTCAGTTGTTCTTTTTTAATACATTTGCAAAAATGTCAACAATTCTGTGTTTTTCTGTCAATATGCCGTGTGTACATTAATTAGGAAAAAAAAAATATTTGAAAAAATAAAAAATTGAATGATTTTAGCAAATGGCTGCAGTATAACAAATAGTGAACAATTTAAGGGGGTCTGAATACTTTCCATACCCATTGTATATAGTAGTCAACATTTAATATGAATCAAAAAAGTCCTAAGACAAGAACACATATTGGTTTTAGGATTTAGGGCAGCTTTTGATTAAAGTTTTTGATCCACTTCAAAAAAAAAGAAGAAAACATATGCCTTTAAAATAAAAATTGCAACATACATGTCTTAAGTATCACATTACATGTGCATACACAGTTGTTTTAAAGGTAAGAATTATTTTAAAAAACGTGTTTATATGGCTATGATTTTTTTAGGATGTTGTGATGTAATACAGCTAGATATAGATAAAATTGCATCACGCTAATTAACATCTTAGTCAAAACAGCCCGCTCTGTTCACAAGTAAACTAAACATTTAAAAGAAATGCTTTTCAGTATTTTTCAGCATACTCACAAATGGGTCACACACCACAGGGACCCGGCAGGTTTCCCCTTTCAATCTCTTTTTTGTGTTTATTCCTTTGTTTTGCCTTTTACTTTATATTGATTTTATATTGTTCAATTTTGGTTCTCTTGCTCTCTTTTCTCGCAGCTCTTTCTCTCTTGCTTCTGCTCTCAAGTTTACAAAAGCCAGGCCTCAGTTAGAGCATCTGTGAGAATAAAGTACCCCATCAGGGAATCACACTCACTCATGAACCACATCAAAAAATGATGACACAAACCTGTACTGATCAAAAGAGGTTTGAAGCAGTCTGGCCTTTGTGTGTGCATGGATGCCAGCTGAGAGTTTGGTGCATTGCCTCCACTCTGGTCAGACAGATATAAAATGTGCTTAACAATGATTTAAATGCATTTTTATTTACTATTGCTGATGGTTTGGCATGCAGGGAGGCTAGGGTTTAGTAGACGAGTCAGTGAAACAATATTAACCACTGAGAGCACTCACTTCTTATTGCATTCTAGAACAGAGCTGACAACATTGCACTTCCACTGCAGCATCTCATGAAACACACATCCAGTCAATAACCTTAAATCTGTGGAGAATTTAAGCTGAAAATTAAAGGAAGTCAATAAACTGCATTGCAGATGGGATATTTAGATTAAACTGTACTTAATGCAATTTCTACACAATACAGTGATGTGGAGCCCCTTATGAATTGCCTATTTTTCCAGTTCTATATGGTGGGCTAAATAGCTTCTGTCATATCCTGCTAAGCTTAACCTGGTAAAGGTTATTAATGGGAGCAATAAAGGGCAAATTATGCTCGAAAAGAAATGAAAAAATAGATATCTAGAGTCATAATGTGCATTTGTTTGTTTACCTTTAGTGGTTATTGCTTGTGCTGTGTGCTACTGGTAACTGTCTGAGATGTGACAGCAATATTGTTTCACTTTTTGGAAGGGCACACACTCATTTTCATTAACTCTGCTTACTTTTTACTGGCATTTGAGGACACCAGAAGTGACTAGCCAAACATCAGAATTATTCATCTCCTCCATTATATCCTGTAATTCCTGCGTTGGTTTTCCTAAAGTGTTAGTTTTCAGTAAACTAGCACTTCGAACTTCCCATCCGTCACACACACTCATGCAGTACAGTACATACCCCAGCCTTTAATCATATCTTCCCTCTCTCTTCTAGTGAATGAACCTTATCAACAGCCATTCTCCGGGGCAGACACAGCAGTGTGTGTTATTGATTCCCCTCCTTCTCCATAATGAACTGCTCAGCGCAGCTTTATCACAGGGCAGTGCTGCCATTGGCTGGTGGTAATATGAAATTAGGCAGCATGCAACCAGCCTGTCAGTATCGATTTTCCCACCCAGATTACTTGTTACAAAAGAATAGAGCTGTCTGTGGCATAATTGAACAAGTTAACTCCTTGTCTCATAAAATGTTAGCCAGCATTGATTCATAGGAACCTGGTTTTCACGCAGGATGAAAGGAAAACGGCTCTGTGTTTTATCTTGATGAGATGTTCATGGAATGTGTTTTCTTTTTCTCTGTCCTGTGTTTTTCTTGCTGAGTTGCAAGAAAAGTAAATAGGGTTTTATTGGATGCTGTAGGTTTTCTTTGGTTTTCTGAGCAGAGAATCCCATATTCCCTGTTGTGTTTCTTTTTCCAATAATGTTATTTACCATTTATCTGTCTGTAATTTTTTTTATTTGCAATTTCCATTTATTTCCCTTTGAAGTTTGAATTGTAATTCTGCATTCTGTTTGCGAAAATCAATTTCGTTCGGAATGGTCACGCAGCCCTGATTTGAAATAGAGCAATGGAAGGAAACTGAAACAGAAGGAGCGGGTGAGAGCTGCGGCCCATAAAGCAGCTCTAAGCAGGTGAAGACTTTTTCCACACTGTTACTCCTGCTAATTACAGAACGGAGCTCAGTCGAGGGGAAAATGGGGTCTATCTGAACAAACACTCCAGAATCAGCACTTCAGGCCTCGCACTAAACCACTCCGTTTTGTACGGGGTGGGGGGGGGTCAGCGGGCAGGTTGGGAGGAGGGGAGGATGTAAATTGTTTGATGAGCGTATGTAACTCTTGTCGCTAGTCCAGATGCAGGCTAGATACAGTGTTTTCCCTCAGCGGGGTTAAGGGTTAATGAAACGCTCCCTCGCTCCCTGATTCTCCTCCTCTCCTCCCGGCACAGTGATAAGTAGCTAACCAACGGTGCCTGTAATTACAATCTTACAGAAACTGGCCAGATCTGTATATAAATCTCACCATCCAATTACAATGTGTAATAACTTTGCACTCAAGCTGGTAATGAGCTCTAATACTGCAGCATGTGATAATCCCCTCTGGATGCTGGCTTGATCAGATGTTAGCTTTGTAATTAGACTGGCAGAAAATCATTATTTCGTGTTCAGGAAAAAATGAGGTTGGTGGGAAGTTAATTTTGCTAGCGTTCTCTGAAGCGTAGACAAGAATTTAATGATTTAATCATGATTGTTAGCTATTTTGCAATCAATTTGTAATGATTGTGTCAAAACAGAGGGCTTTGCTAGGGAGAAAGACCTGGAAAGTGTCGCTGATATGGCATGTTAGTGCGGGGGTGTGTGTGTGATCACATGCCAGTCATAAATAAATGAGGCTCTCTGTGATTTTTACATAAAGCAAAAAAATTGTGTTGTTAGTAAATACATACATTAATACATCTTTAGAATTTTAAAACCAGTGAAATGAAAAATAAGGGGAAATTCCATTTAAGTTATAAGAAGTTGATAAAAATGAAATTAATAAATTGCATCGCTTTCCAGCATAAAACACATGGAAAATGCTTTTTATTATGTTTATTACCAATATTATTTAAACTAATGTGTAACTTTAAGACAATACGGTAGCCCGAGATTCTCAGGAGCATGTGATTTCTGTGTTCTTTGAAGCAGTGTGACGTGAGCTGCTTGAAAATTTCTTCACTCACTCAGAGCTTCTTCTGAGGGGGCTGTTTGCGTGTGTGTGTGTGTGTATTGGTGTGAGATGGACTAGATTAAACTATCCACTGCTGTTATACTCTTCCCTTATCCTGATAATCTCGGGTGATTTGCACTGAAAAGCGTATCGATGCAGGACTGCCTGCTCTCCTCAGAGGCTCTACTCCATAATTGATACTGTTTTGATGTTTTCTCAAGAGAGGCATATTTTTTCAGCAAGTTGGTGCTTTTTGATCAATTATTATAAAGCGCTATCCTCAAATATTTGAGTGCACCCAAAATGTTATCCTGTCCATTTAGGGTGCTCTATATTAAAAAAAAAAAACACTGTCTGTGCGTATTTCTGATGGACTGATTGGGTTGAAAGGCATCATAAATCATTTTTTTGGGTTTAGAATTTTGCTGTTTATGTCTGTTAAATGTGCATTAAATGTTAAAAAGATCGTAGCACATCACTTTTTGAGGTGAACCTCCTCCACAGGATAGACTCTCCTAAGAAAGCAGGAACCAAACAGAGAGCAGAAGTGAGAGGCCCTTGGGTCTTTCCAGTGAATTGAGAGTGATCTAGATCTCAGTGCGCTCCTCCTCTCCAGCTTCTCACACCCCACTGCCCACCTGCTCAATACCCCAGAACAGCTTTCAAGTGCTCTTTGAAAGAAAAAAAAAAAATCAGAGCTCATCTTCCTCTTGTTTCTTAATATAGCTCTATCCTCTCTAATGCTCTTTTGCTCTCTGTTTATGCAGGAAACACATCCTGGTTGTGACTCTTGAGGTATCAAAGGTTCAGCATTAGATTAATCATTAGGCTATAGCCTCTACTCTCATCTCACCATTGGTCTCTTGTATTTGGCTATTCCAACACAATGAATAAATAATATCTCTGTTAGCTCTGTCAGTCTAGAGACAGCAGAAATCGCTGTGGGCACATGACCTGGCACAGATCCGCTCCTAATAAATCTCTCCAAATCATACCCGCCAGGCACACTGGCATGGGCCCTCACCCAACTTACATGAAATATTACTGTCAACCTATAAAGATAATTAGGCCGGTCTCATCTTCTCCCCCCTTACAATTAAATATGACCCCCTTGTGTTTTATGAGTTTTTGAATAAACCCCATAGCCTCCCAGCACTCTCCAAAGAATGTACTTGGGACAGCTTTGTGCCAGAGAAAAATAACATCACACAATAGATGATATAGCTGATGATTGCATTTACCTCTGTGCTTTTTTCATTGCAAGACAGGTGCATGCATTTACTTTCAAGTTAAGAATTTTTTGTAACCAAATGTATTTGGTTTATTTATTTTACATAATGCAACACAATTTAGTTTGTGTGTGTGTGTGTTTGTCTTACAGTATTTTAACAACAAGGTACATTGCACTAAAACAGAGAAAATAAAAAAGTGGACTATTTATTAAAAAATAAATAAAGTTTTACTTTATTAGTTTTTCCTTTTTGGGGGCCATTGTACATGCTTAAATTTTGTACATAACAGATTCATTATTTGCATCTTTTTTATATGACAGGTACTGCACACAAAATGCATTTTGTGTCTAGCAAAAAAAAAAAAGTTCCCAATTTATATTAGGTGGCCTTAACTACTATGTTCTTACTATGTACTTCAATTACATATGTTTACCTGTATCTCGCCTCAATAGCCGCAAAAGTGTTTTGCAATGCAATATGGCACAATTCTGTGCACTTATATTTTAACGTAAGCCGTTAAGGCCACCTAATGTAAAGTGTGACTAAAAATTCTTACACAATACACACACAACAGTGACACCTATTACCGTATTTGACAAAACATGATCTTACAGAATCTCAATACAAAACGTATGTAAAGACAAATCTATTAGTAAAGTGCTCTGTTTAAGTTTGTGCCATTCTGGGTTTAAAAGACCTTTGGAAAGCACTGATTCATCTCTGTAGCCCGAGGCCTCTAATACTCTGATTTAGCTCACATATTCTGCTCTCCTCACTCTCACCATGACATATCAGACTGTCATTTCTGTTTTAGACTCTCTTATCTACTAGCACACTATCAGGGCAGAAGTAGGTCAGGACTCAATTTCCCCATAATCCCCATTATTTATCCTTGTATAAAACATATGCCCCCTCTGCAACGACAGAAAGGCTTATTATAGGCAAGTAAAATGGAGATAAATGTGATGAAATGACTGAATTGGCCCAGTACAATGTGACAGAGCGAACATAGGATACAGTTACACCCGCTTTATTTTAACCGCTTTGTTTTCAAAAGGATGTAACTTTCACGTAGTTGACAACAGTGGCATGAAGCAATACCAAAGTCACGCTCCGACAGTCTGTTTGTGTGTGGTCAGCGAAGTAAATATGGTTATTCCCTTGCATAGAAATATAAAACAGAACAACATAAGTACATTGTGGGTTGTCTTGACAGCATCAACAACAAAACTAGGTCTATTTCTGCGCTCAGACATCTTATTTGGTTCAAGCTGCACATTAGTGTTGGGTGTGCACCATTAAATGCTTCCAGTTTGCTGTTTATGACAGTGCAACCACACTTTGACAGAGTTCCCTGTCTGAATGTGTCTGAATTTATAAATGTATCTACTTTTTTAGCATCTGCTTCAGGTTGTCTTTCACTGAATTTCTAACATAGTCATATTTATGTTGCTAGTGCACAGATATTAACATAGGCCACTTAAATTTCAGTTTTAACCACACTAGTCTTCAGTAAAGAAAAATAAAAATGACAGAGAGAGGTTTTGAAGCAGAAAAGACAGAAGAGTAAGGAGAGGAAGACTGAGACTGGGAGAGAAAAAGAGAGCAGTTGAGATAGGAGAGATCAGTTGAAGGTCAGAAGCAGGCAGTCTTCCATTAGCAGAGTCTCTGTTTACTCTCTGCTAGACCTCACCAGGGATTTGGTGGCATATGCTTGTGCCCCCGGCATCCCAGTAACGGCCCATTTAGCCAGGCAAAGGCAGGGGGGCAGGCTGGGGCCATGTCCCAGGGCACTGCTCCTGGGCAGCGTCATTTATCTAAAACCCTCCCTCACTGCCAAACACCTAGGAGAGCCTGCGGGATTCCCCTCTGCCCTCTGTTTAAGTACCATTACCGTCTGCATGTATGTGTGGGTGTGTCGCCAGTTTTACTCAATTTGTTTGTTTTCTTGTTTTTAAGGAGCATTTGTCTATTTCCAATTTGTTGCAAATTTATTTTCAATTAGTCTTCCATTGGCAAAACCAATGGGCCGGTTTTCAATTAAAAGCAAGTGATGCACATCGCTGGGGGAGAGTATATTTCTCTTGTGGATGTTTTGTCTGCAACAAAATTAGATTTTCACATAAATATTTGGCTTTTATGGATGGACATGTTATCTAGACAATTCTTGAACTTTGTCTTTGATGATATGGTCTGAGTCTTGAGTCATTCTTGAAAGGATTTATGAGTGTGATGTATCTATCTTGTCATTTATTGGACTGTTCGTTATTAGGGAACAGAACAAGCTGTTTGAAGTCATATCAGAGGGCTCTTCATTAGCTTGCTAGCTATTTCTATCTAATTTAGTGCTTTCGGTCTATCTGAGCCCCTGGAGAACCCTTACGGAGACTGAATGCAGTGAAGACTGGTGCTCAAGACTTCATGACAGGACACCAGGGATGCTCAGATCTTACCCTAGAGGCGAGCTATATCTGTGTTTACCGTATTTTTGCTGAGGCTGTTAACTGGAGCTAGGCTGTTTATTGCTACTGTTTGGCCTGTAACGCTGTCACTTTTTATTAAGGCCTTAATGGACATGTTTTGTTGACATGTTTGTTCAGCTGCACAGCTTTCACTGTACTGTCTGTAGTAAGTCTTTGTTGGCGATAGTGTGTGATACATCTTTTCCCTTCGTTATCTACTCTTAGGTCCAAAAGAAGCTGATGCAAACAAACAGAAGTAAACAATAAATTTGTCACAAGGCATAAATGCCTGTACTGTTCGCCTAGTGACTTGACGTGAACATGCCATTTTATCAGATTTTATTCTGCACTGCATACCATAGAAATGGGGCTTTAAAGGGGTAGTTAACAAACCAGAAAGTTTACTCTGGTGTTGTTCTAAAACCTGTATGTCTTTTAAAATTCTGGTCTCCAGCGGCTTTCATAATATGGATAAAATACTCTGAAAATCAATGCGAACAAGGAACTGTTTGGTAACCCATTTTCTACAAAATATATTTTTTTGTGTTCAGCAGAAGAAAGAAAATCATACACAGAGAAAATGATTTACTGAACTTACCTAAAAACATTTAAGAGAAGTGTTTGCAATCAATTTATTTTTAACTACATTTAGCTGACTAAACTTTAACTACATTTGATTATTTAAATATATCTAAAATAAAGTGTCCACAATTACTTACCTAAAAAAAAGACAATAGTATAATTTTTAATGCAGGTTTGAAAACAACATGAGGGCGAATAAATGATGACATAAGAGCATAGTAATCACTTGAGTCTGTATTCTTCTCATTTGTTTGGATGACACACACACACTGATTGAATACTTTATCATCTATTTCTCCAGACATGGCATGTATTTTGGCGAATAAAATAAGTCAGGCTTCATAATGTCATTACAGTATAACACTCAGTCTTTGTCAGTGTCCATCAATTGCCTACAGTATATATGCTTTATACAATACTTTTTTGTCTTTTTTTTACAAATTTGCACTTGTGTGTATCTGATGAATGTTTCATAAATTGATGTTGTTTAAAATAAATGCTTTGACAATGTGTGTTATTACTGTAATTCTATGTGAATATTTTATGGAGAAGTGTAAATGCAATTATAGTGAAATGTCAGGATGCTAATGGTCGAGCACTGTGAAGATATTTGAGAGAAAGTATTTTAACTCATTTTCACAGTTTAGTGTCTTGGGAGCTTAAAATGGAATATGTGGGCAATCAATATCCATAATGCCTTACTTTTTTTCCTTAAACCTCTCTTGGGAGTATAGTGTTGCAAAGAGGTTACTGGGCAGCATAGGGTGGCCTGGCAGGCACGGATGAGTCAGTGTGTTTCTGAGGATGCCTGATGTTGAGGGGTTTGGATCCCAGCTCTCAAATCGGCCTCTCTAGAGGAAGCATGTGAGACCATAACCATAAATTCTCAATTTAGAGTGATGCACTCTGGGAAACAGATAAGTCCCTTACTTCCACTCATAACCGTTCTTTCTGTCAAAAAAATCAGTGCTTTTTACAACCCTCCTGAAAAAACAGTTTTCATATTGACAGCTTTCAAAACACCTGAATCAGCTGTACTTATCGCAGAGCAGCTAGTGGACAGAGGTTAAGTAGAGTGGAATGTTTTTGGATCACTTGCAAGTTCGTTCATCAAACTGAATAGATAAAATAGAAGTATGCCATGTACCATGTGCCAACTGCTTTGTTTGCTTTAAAACTTTTACAAAAAAAAAAAAAAAAGTATTTTAAAGTTATGTAAATGTGGACTGATTCACACACATATGTGAACACTTACATACTAGGTAACACTTTATAATAACTACGCACTATGAATGATTAGTTAAGTATTAGTAAGCATTCATTTCACCCTTTATGAACCATCGTTCCAACATTATTATGCATTAGTAAACAGCTTACGAGTGCATCTATAAATGCCTTGTTCTTGAGCACATATATATATATATATATATATATATATATATATAATGTTTAATAATTATATTTCCATACTTTATTAATGATCAGTTTATCATTTTTTTTTATTATTATGTTATTTACAAACCAGTTATTTAGGAGTTGTTAGTGTTTAATAGGACCATTTAGAAAATCTAAGTAAATGATTAATAAATTATTTAAATTTACATTAATAAATCTTATTATTTGGAAACATGATAATAGTTGCTCAGTGTGTTGATAAATGCTTTATTAACACATGTCCCTGCTGTAATTAATGATTAAGTCAGGTAGTTATAAAGCATTTAGTAGTTGCCAGACGTCTTTTTTGTGAGCTCATCTAAAGTGAGGACTAGTTATACCATGTAAAGCAATTATAAAGCAGATGTACAGTAAAGGCTAATTTATATTCTAAACAGCAAAGTTGAACAAACGCAACACAGAGGGATACAGAACACAGACATATTTTTTCAAGATGTAAAAAATGTATATCATACAACTGTACACTTGGTAAATGAAAACAAACCTTATATTGTTTGTAAAAATATGTAAAATTGTATATTTTATATTATATATTTTTTTGCATCTTGAAATTAATAGTACTGTATCCCTCTATGTTGTTTGTTTATTTGTTCTGTTAGGAAGATAACTGACCCTTTAAATGTCCTTTGTACATTTAGATATGCTTATAAATCAAGAACAAGGCATTTATAAACAGCTTCTAATGACTATTAATGTTGGAACAATGCTTTATAAGGGATGAACCGATTCTGTACTGATGCTTAACTGATGATTCATAGTGTTACCGAAGTGTTACCGAACATGGTTCAAAAGTTTTGGGTCAGAAGGACAGAAATCAATACTTATATGTGCACTAAATTGATTGAAAGTGACACTAAAGATTTTAACTTTGTTAAACAGATTAATTTAAAAGAAATGTTGGTTATTTATCAATAATCCAGAAAAAGCAGTATGCACAACTTAGCAGCACAACTTTTTTCAACATTGATACCAATTAGAAATGTTTCTTGAGCACAAAATAATTGTATTGAAACAATTTCTGAAGAATCATGTGAAACACAAAACTGAAACAATCACATCACAATAAGACCACTAGAGACACAGTAACACTCAAAAATGCCACACAACTTCTTTTAGTTTTTAGAGACAAGATCACTTTTAGTAGCTTTTAGTAACTTTAAATTATGATTATTTATTAGCCATTTTACAACATAATAATTTTTATTTAATGTGTTAAAATCTGCTTATTAAAATAGTTCATATATGGGGCAATAACTGCTTGATGATTATGTCCCACATCATACAAAAGAGCTGATCCTAAATGACAGATGTGGACCTGTAGTCATTGCTTATGTGTCCATGAAATCCACAAGCCAGCAGGATTCAGGAGATTGCTCGGAAGCATTCCCTTTGCTTACCCAACAGTCTGTGCGACGTTACATCATAAAAGTCTAGACTTTGACGATGACCACAAGGGCTGAGGGTGTTATTTAGGACAAAGCATATCTGATTTTCACAAGAGATGATCTGTGATTAAACTCGACTAAATGCTGATCGTCCTTTTTTTTAACACTGATGTTTTAACAACAATGACAATATTGTCTTCCAAGGCCGACTGGGATTTTAGGAAACTTTTAGAAATCTCGTCTTGTTTAAACCCACATCTTTTTTAAATCACTTTCGTCCTTTTTTTCTTTATGACTGCCTCCCTTTTGAATGTACATCTGTCAGTTGAAAGGTGATTTTTCTCGACCTTTCGGACAGCTCATCTTCCTGTTCTAGGCTCTTTAGTCTGCATGAAAGAGGAAGAGATGGTCCCAGCGAGGTTGTGAATGTGAGGCCGACTCGTTTGCCTGCTTATGTGCCTGGGTTTTGCCTCTGGCCTTTTCTGGAATCTTTATACTAACATCTCTTCTGCTTAGCACTGTCGGATTTTATGTGTTAAGGTAAAAGTCAGTGTTTGGTCTTGATGTGCATAACCGCAATCTTCTGGAGGCCTATAAGTGACTGTCATTTTCGTTGGCATATAAATAAAAGGCTGTCTATCATGCGTAATTCAATACAGCCATAACTCAATCTTTTATTGCATTTAAAATTCAAAAGTTTGCATTCCCAACTTTACAGCTTATTGTTGTTACCCCAGGCAAAACAAAATATACAGCACTGTTCTAAGATACTTTAACGCTCCTTTGAGCTGATCTTGAAATATGACTTATGGACAATATTGATGTATTTGAGTACCATGTACGAAGAGAGAAGTTGAGAAATACTGCTAGAAATGGCTGAATTATGAATTCCTGTTTTGACTTGTTTCAGATGATCACTTCAGACTCGATCTGAACAACATGCTCAAACTTGAGCCGAGGTTGAATGTACCACCGCAACATAAAACAGTGAAGTGTTCCCTGTGCTTGTGAGCTCTGCTTTGTTTTTATTGAGTTTGCTTTTGTCAGGCCCTTCTAGAGTTTCACCGAAGAGAATCAGCATGATCAAAAACGGATTCCTTTTATACTTTCAGCTGCTCCTTGAAAACTAGAGTCCTGTCAGTCAGACATAGTCAAAGAAAGAAAGAAAGAAAGAAAGAAAGAAAGAAGAGACTGTTTGAGGCCTGTTGAACAGATGGAGGTTAGCTCTCTCTGGCTGTGTTCCCACAGGTTTGATGTTGTCAGGACTCTCTCTTTCTCTCTCCCCTGTCTAGCTCAGTAACCCACAGTACCCCTGTTTATAGGGATGTGATCATGTGTGATGCGTTAGGATGTTGGAACTTAATTCGAGTGGGCCTGTGGAAATGTTTTACCACTGTGGTGATTTCTGCCCTGCAGTATGACCCTCAATCTGTGGATCTAAGCTGCAGAGATAAACAATCAAAGAGAAGTGCAGGCAGAGTATGAAAGTGAGAATGAGAGGGAGGTGTAGTATCAAGATTCACAAAGAAATGTAAGAATTTGTCTTGCTTTTTTTTGTATTCTCCCTCTGGGGCTCTGTAGACTTATACCTGCACCCCCTTGTGGTAGACAGAGTCATTGCAACCTCCTTCTCTTCCCCTCACATTGTCCCAGTCTCTGGCTAGAACACATTATGTTTGGACACCGTGCCAAAATGCTTCTGGTGTCTTGTCTGTCTATAAATCATGCAGCTATCAGTGTTTAAAGAAGGCACAGGCCAAAGAGATGCAGGCTGTGAGGGCATCTGTACCGGCTGGCACACTCATTGTGAGACGGACAGCCAGACCGGATCCACAGCATACATCACTTTGACAGGGAATCCAGGCAAATAATCTAGTTAATCATCTGGTTGAGTAATGTATAAATGTATATGTTGATAAGGCATAGTAGTGAATTAGTAAACGGGACTCTATAGTTACAGCTTGATTAGACTAATGCTAATAAAACTAATTCTTGAATTGTCGTCTCATCACATCTAACCTGAATTGACACATAAAACCTAATTTACCAGCAAGCTAAGTTTTTTTTTTTGGTGAACTTTTTCTACAAACAGTTAGACCAAACACTATTCTTATTATTTCCATTATATCTGCACTGGGAATTAAGTTGCATAATGTTAATCCATGATAGGGTTTATTTGGCTATATTTAGGTACACACTCTTATTTAAAATAGTTGTATTATTTCAAGTACAAGGTACACATTTAATTATATTTACATTATGCATTACCTGAGAATGTGTCATGTTAAAAATTTACAAATAAATAAAGAAAAAAAGTGTTAATTTTTGGTTAATTCTTTCAAGAATTCACACTGCTTTGACCAGTTGGAATACTTGTAATAATAAATTATAACATTTCTGAATAGGTGAAGGTTCTTAAGATGCTTATAGGACCATCTTATTGTGTGCAGAGAGACTGAATTAAAGGAACAGGACACTTTTTGCAGCAACTTCTAAAAAAAGACTGTTGGACTGAAATTTAATGATATGCACACACATCCACATGCACTTATGCATACAAAAGTAACGCAAGCAGGTGAAAAACAAAAATAGCTTATTGGTGTATAACTCTTTTGCATACTGTATACAGTATTCAGAATAGAAGATGCACCCAAGTATAGGCGCTATTTGAAATGTACCTTTTACGTTCGTTTCCTATAGATAAAAGTAAATAGACAGATGTCATCCAAAAATGTGTTTTAATACATATTCCTGCACTGAGTTTGAGTGGCTTCATCCAGTTTGAAGCAATGCATACTTAGGCACCACAAGAGCCATGTGGACTTCGGCCTATTAACAACATGGCAAGAAAGAAAATAAAAAAACACAGATGTTTCGAGTTGGCTAGCAGCCCACGTCTGCCATCCGTGGAACTGTATTTGACAGTGTTTGATTCATCCTGTTCACCTTATAGGTCAGGGTGAACAGGTATCTGTGTATGTCCGTGTAGGGAAATGTTAGCAGTATGCAGCGGAATCTGTTTGGAACAGAGCGAAATGCTTCATGATGTTGCCTGCCCTGTCAGAGGTTAAAAGGTAGCATCAGTTTTCTCTTGGACTTTGAATGTGGATTTCTTCCTCTATTTTTATTTTTCTGTCTCTCGATCTCAGACTCTTTTCTTCTTCCTTTATCACTCTCTATAAAATGCCTAATCCATCTGGGTCTAATGCTCGGCCAGAGCATCAGTATTCATCTTGCTCTCTCTTCTCTTTCCACCTCTTCCCCTTGTGTTTGTTTTTATACTATGGGGGTATGATATCTGTTTAATAATTCATTTTTAGAGTGTATACCCATGCAATGAGATATTCTGATTCATCCTCAGAGTTTGCCGGCTGCCCGCTTCTTGCATCATTTAGGCTCAAGAGTAAGCCGTGGCTTGCTAGCGCTCTTTGGAGTTTAGCAGTCTCCATTTTGTTTGCTGGAAAGTTTGCTGTGGACAAGCGGCTAGCAGAGTCAGGGGTTTTCCTTCCTTTCTCTGACGACATGCCATTTTAAAAACAGACGAGACCACAACGGCCCCTTTGATCTGTAAGGAGACGGAGCGCAAGAGAAAGAGAGAGCATTGACCAATACCAGCCTTCTCCCAACTGTGGTCTTAAAGATTAAAGGGGAAATATTCTGTGAAGGCATGTGTGTGAGTTTGTGTGTGTGTATTTGAGGTTGACTTGTGGAATAGGGCTAAATGTGGCTGTGTAATTGAACAGTTTTCCTGGTTGTGCTGTGCTGTGGTCGCAGTAGCTCTTTTGAAGCATTGGCTACATTATTTCCTACTTGTTTCATTCCCCTAATCCTAAACCTTAAACATCACACATAACCAGCTTCGCTCAGAAAACTGTGAATTGCCGCTGTCCATCATCTTTACATATTATCCTGCTCGGTTTCCAACAGCGAAACAATTAGCAAGACACATACATTTTTAATACGTTAGTATTAAAAAGACTATTTAAGGTATTGTAAACAAATAAAATAAAATGATAATGTTTGCTTTTACAATGATATACAATATAAAAAAGGGCCATTTCAGATTTGCTACAGGTTATACGCTCAAACAACAGTGTGGCACAATGTTTCTGTGGCACAATGTTGACTAGCACTGAATCAATACATGAATACATCAATAAATTGGACTCATCCCTACACTTCTTTAAAAGGAACAATGAAGCATTTGTAGAACGGTAAATGTGGCCAATTTTTAAATGATTCAAAAATTGAATAAATCTAATGTGTACAGTGTAATAAGTTTACATTTAATTCTTATGTTAAAATGTGTTTATTTATGATGTAAAGATATTTTTGTTGCCGTGGAATTAAGTTTACTAAATTATTTGTTAATACCAAAAATTATTTTACTATTGTTTACGTCTTGTGGCTATACTATTTCAAATGTGAGAATTTAGTTGTTTATGTATTAGCCCTTTTCATCTTCATAAGTGCTTCTCTATTTTATTTCATTTTATTTTATTTTTTTGGAGTCTAACCTAAATGGATCCCGAATTAAAATGATTCTGTTTACCATGCTGGGAGGTACTGTACATATCTCCTATTGCTTATTTATAAATGTGCGTCTGTGTATAGCATCTGGGTGTGTTTTAATGGCAGGAACGAAGGCAGTGTAATATTTAATCCTGAAACTGTTGTCTGCATTGTCCACTTCTTTTAGTGTTGGTGTGATCACTCCATGTTTCTTGGGTGGCTTCTGTCAGAGAGAGAGTAAATATAGTCCTGGAATAAACCATGAATACATGGTTGGGCTCAGAAAATCACAGTGGCACAACGCCACAGAGAGGGACATGGCCTTGTGTGGGTCTCTGACAAACAGCACATGCCTCAGGGTGGAAACAGCAGCTCACACACAAACATACACTGCTGCATGAGCGTGTTTCCCAAACAACCCAGAAAATAGCTGCTTCCACTGAGAGAAAAATTGCTTACTCACCCTCCCACATGCCTCATTTCCTGTTCTTATTATGGAAAGTAATGGTGGAAGTGGGCCTCTGCTGGCTCAACTGTGATCAGTGTTGTTTTTGTGTCTGATGCCTAAATGCTGATTGAAATAAGGAGGTGCGTTCCAAGAACAGCACACAATGATATTTACATTATGACTTAAAATGTATAAATTTGGTGATTTGGCATATGCATAAAACATGTTAAAGGGGTAATGCTTTAAACCTTTGTTCATTACTACAACAGTTTTGATTAAATCTAAGATCTTTCTGACCCTGCATGGTTCAACTGTAATGTAATGAAGCTAGAATACTTTTTGTGCACAAATAAAACAATAAGAAATAATTTCCTTCTGTTTCAGTCTTTGATGTACAACCATGAAAGTACCACGATGAACCACTGATGTCACATGGACTATTTTAACAATGTCCTTACTGCCTTTTTGGTCTTCTGGCTGTCCATCCAGAGTCCAGGAATGCACTTGATTTCATCATAAATATCTTAATTTGTGTTCTGAAGATGAACAAAGTGTGAGTGATTAATGGCTGGATTTTTCAGCATTATAAAATACTACACTTTATTTTCCATATTTAATGCAAACAGTACGTTCATAAGTTTTGGGGTCAGTAAGAGTTTTTTTTTTAATTGTTTTTGAATAAAAGGTCTCCATGTTCACTAAAGCTGCATTTATTTAATTATAAATACAGTAAATACACCAATACTGTAAAATCTACTCCTTTATATTTTAGCATATAAAATGTACTCCTGGTAACTCTTTTCAGTCTTCAGTGTCACATGATGAACATTTCTTCTTATTATTAGTGCTGTACTTATTGGAAGTTGTGATCTTTTTTTCAGGATAGTTTGAAACAAATCCTTTGTAACAATTTTTAATGCATCCTCGATAAATTAAAGTATACATTTTTCTCTGTCTCTCTCAAAAAACTAAAAAGATAAATAAATATAAAAATAAATACATACTGACCCCAAAGTTGTTGAAAAGTACTGCATATATAACTTTATTTTCAAAATAAATCACGTTTTTTGGTTAACTGTATATTGTTTGGAAGGGGCAGGGAAACAAAAAAACCTGGAAACAAAGAGGCAGAGAATGAGCAACAGATTAGAGGGAACGTTTATCCAAAAATGACAATTCTTTTACTCTCTCATGTCGTTGCAAACCTGAATGATATTTTTTTCTGCTCAACATAAAATATGATGTTTGGTAACCAGGCAGTGTTTACTTGAACTTTATGGATTGTATTGTTTTTGTTTTTTTCTTCTTTTAAATATCTTTTTGTTCTGCAGAAGTAAAAAAAAAATGAATTAGAGTAAATGATGACAGAATTAAGTCAGCCTGGAAACTTTTTAATTCAGGAAAGCAGGCCTGTATATGAAATGATTGTGAGGAAGATATATAGTAGTAGTGTAGTGAAGGTCAGGATATGAACACACAAACGCACACACACAGTCTTATAGTAGAGTGAGAGATTATTCATCATCAGTGTCAGGGTTAGTGGTGGACTGGACCGGACTGGCAGATGTTTTAGCCTCTGCACTGACAGCATGTGTGAATGAGCTCAGTGCTTAGAGCTGTATCAATGGAAGACTGGCTCCCTAACAGCTCATAACACACAGCTTTGACCTCTGCCTTCTCTCTCTCTCACACACACACACACACGCACACACCACTGGGCCAACCTGCAGTCTCTCAACAGGCCAGAACGGTGTGTTTGCTGGCATGGAGTCCTCTATGTGTATGGGTAAGAGAGATATTTCTGCGTGTGTACAGAAATGGTCATAATCTGTGAAGTGTGTGTGGATTGGGTGTCAGTGAGGATATTCTCTTGTGTGTGTGGGTGTGTGTGCGCATATTTCACTTCGCTTTGTGCCAAGCTCTCTGTGAAGCACCTGGTTGCTGACGGCTGATATCTTTCACTTTCCCCTGTGAATGTTTACGTGTCAGCTGACAAAATTCCAGTCCTCATGGAAACTCCTTGGGTGTTGGTGTTCTGAATGGCTCCTTTGTTTTTGCATTCCCGTGTTGTGTGAACTGTGTTTTGGTTTCCCGAGCTGATAATTGCTGAAGCGACAGCAGACTCTGCTGCTTTCCTGCGCCGGCTGCTGGGCTTCACCCTCTCAGCCGCAGACCAGACACTGATGCTAACTCCTCCTGACAAACACTTAAGCATGCTTCAAACACACCTATGGTAAAATTTGTCAAACTTTTAGCCACTTTGACTGTGAGGGGGGAGAAGAAAAACAACAGAATCTGTAGACGTTTTTCTTTGTTTTGTTTTCAGATAATTTGAAACATGCTGGAAGACTGAAGGTGTCCACATGCGTTTTTGAAGGCCTTAGATTTTGAGGTTGTTATTTTACCATCAGCTGACAGTTTGATGGGGTCATATGGGATATTTACACAGTGCGAAGTTCAGCCAAAGTGTGAGTGTATCATGCTAAATTTGAGTAATTAGAACAGCTGTTATTCTTGCGCTTGACCATAATGGTGAATGTTTAAGATTCTTATGAAAAGCTGCAAACATAATGAAAATTCTGCTTTTCCTAACTACGCACAATATGATCTATTCAAATACTAAATGGAACACGTTAACAAGCAACCCAAGTTTTTAAACCTCAGTTTTTTTAAGTGAATGTTTAATTTAATGAAAACAAAACTAAATACATTTTGTTTTACACATAGCCGTTCTATGACCGCTGCTTCGTCTATTTTTTTTCAATTGATGGTTTACAAATAAATGTCTAAGAACATAGCTTGAATTTAGCATTTGAAGTTCATAGTTGGTGAAAAGACTTTCAGAAAAAAAAAAACAGGATTTAGGTATCAATCAACGTTTTTCCTTTGGAGCTGGAAAGCATAGTATACAGAGTACATTTTTAGGTTTTTAGACTATGGTAATATTATTTACATGCATGCTTCCTTACACTTACTATAAGGACGGCGTTTACAAAATTTGACTGTTCTCTACGTTAATAGAAATGTGATGCAAAGCTGAATTTCCAGCAGTCTTCAGTGTTCGAATTTTGATCAGTTTATTGCATGCATGCTAAGTATGTTTTTTTCCCCTCTTTTCTTTTAAAACAAAATAATCTTTTGGCCCAGCAAGTCCAGAATTTTCAGTTTCCATTTCAACCAAGTATTTTCGTTTTGCTGTGTCATTAAGAAACTTGGAATACCACTCTGATACAAGCAGGCTGACTTGTGTTTAATTTCTTAACTATAATTCTTAAGTTTTTCTGAAACAAACACTGCCAACGTATCCAAAAAGACATCGCCATCACTTCACCATCCATGAGAACCCAATGAATGGCGTGAGTGTGTGTGAGAGATCCTGGTATTGTTGAGCTGCACAGTGAGGATTGATCCCCTGTCTTTGATGTCTGGGAGGGCAGGCTTAGCCACCCTCTCCCAGTGTTTGCTTTGGCCCGTGCACCAGCACAGCAGCACTGGGCCCTGGTAGCTCCCTTTAATATGATCAGTGGGCCAGTTCTTTTCATCAGTCTGGAGGTCTAATGCCTTTAACTGGCTTACGCTGACCTCTTCTATCCCCCCTTAATACAAACACTCACACACATAAACCCACCCACCAACACATTCACAGAGCATCACTTCATCCCCATCCTCTGTTCCTGCCCTAACGGCCTCTGGGAGTCACTGTGTCACTGGGGCGTGACGGTGGCAGAGGCTTCTGGGTAACAGATGCATGGATCACCAGAGGGCTTGTGCTGTACATGTCAATGCACCTGCCGTGAAATGACTACATGGGAAAACATGAGCATTAAGGAGGAGATTATACTTTGCAAATTATTATTCATGCTATAGGAACACGGTAACTGAATTGCTCTCATATTAAAATGTCCATCAATTTAGATACTGAAGTGGCCTGTGAGGTGCTCCTGGGGTGAATCAAAAACAGATTTAGTGAGGAAGCCTCTGAATAGTTTAAAAATCTCACTGAAATGAACCTAACCTGTGGTGACAGAACGAAAGACAAGAGAAGGGAGCAATTAACCAAAGAATCTATCTATCTATATCCATATCCGTAATTCCTTTTAACATTCTTGCTGTCATTTTATTATTCTATATTTGTTATTTTATCTGTCGTTCTATAATTGTATCTGTCATACCTTTTATTCTTTCATTCTATCATTCTTTTCTATAGTTCTACTATTCTATTCTCATTCTGTCTATCGTTCAATACCAAATGGGCGCTATGTGAAAAAATTAATGTTCCTTTCCCCCACATTTGAAAATGTTTGGGGGGGATTAGATATCATTCTGTTGTTCTATCTATCAGTCCATAATTCTATCTACCATTCTATCAGATATTATATTATTCTAGCTTACTCTGTGTTCCTCATTAGATCATTCCATCTATTATTCGTTCATTCTATTAATCATTCTTTAGAATTCTATGTTGTTCTTTTATTGTTGTATCTGTGTTTCATAATATATATTATTCTATCATTTTATTTAGTCTCTCAGTAATTTATCTCAGACTGTATCTCCTGTTTGCATTTACATTATGTATTCAGGCATTTTAAAACGCAGCATTATAACAACATATACTTATATACCTCATTTATCATTTAGTTTAATTTTGGTGTAGAGTGCAGAACAATTTTTTTTATTATCATCATCACCTTCATTACATTCCCTCTGCCATTACGAAGAGTGTCTTCCTTGTCTGGCAAAATTTAAATATGGTTTCCAAATTCTGTATTCATAAGGCAAAAAAATATATATATTTTCATAAGTTGTTTTGAATTGCAAATTTGTCAAAATCAGCCGTCGCAGAGCAGGCCAGGCCCATGGCGCTTATCCTCGAAACCAGTAAGCCTGGCGACGTTGGCAGCAGCACATGCATACACACAAACACAAACTGTCATGGCATAATTATGTAACCCAAACCTCGGCAGATTATTTAAATGTGTGCTGGAGGTGTCATCCTCAGTGTGCCCATGGCGGGTGAGTGGTGTCACATCTCAGAAGTGGAACGGGTGAAACAGACCCCCCCCACACACACACGCGCGCACACACAACTCTGCCACGGTGGTCTAATCCAGGAGCAGCGTATACGTGTGTATATTTTAGCACATGTGTGTTAGTATGTTACCTTTGATGGGATGGATTAAAGCAAATCTCCACTCCTTTGGTGCAGTTCAAACACACAGGGACAATACCGTGCACCCCAGCCCAACTAATGAGAGATAAACCTGAGCCCAGGAAAATGAGCGACGAAACATCAACCTGATTAAAGACAGAGTCCCTTGCATTCCCTCCTTTTTCAACTCCCATCACGCATACATCTAATTCCATCCCTCTCTTCACCTTTTTCTTTGTTTATTTCCCTTTCTTTGGGAGAGCTTGGCTTGAAAAAGAGGCCAGCTTGACTTTATTGCTGTGATGGGCTGCAAATGTCTTTCACCGCATGTAAATGAAGAGCTTTACATCTTTCTGTGTGTCTCTCCTACTAACTTAGAGAAGGGGCTATGTGTTATTACAGGGTTTGTTGACTCTGCAGATTTAGAGCTGAGCTCTCTGCTTTGTGGTTTGATAGCTTAATTAAACATGCAAATCTGCTATCTTTATACATCACACTCGGGGTCCCCCTCAAAGTGCCCCATTCACAATGTGCTTGCCTCATCCAAGCATCTCCTTTCACCTAATATATAGAGTTCAGCGTATGAAGAATTGGCAGAGACCAACATAACAGCGTTGCCATGTTGTTGTATAATTTATGACTACATATTGTTTTTTTTACAAAGGAAATTTTGTATTATTTATATTAAATATTTATATTATTGCAGTTTTATATTTATATTATATTTAAAAAAACTTTTCTAATTTTTATCAAATATTTCATTTTAATTTCATCTTCATCTGAAATGATGAAAACAAATTTTCTTCGGTTTAAGTTAACAAAACAACGCTGTAATAATCATATAGTAACTTCCTAACAAATCTTCCACGTTTAATTTATGATCTCAGACCGTACATTAACCTAACAAGCACTAGTGATGTTGGCAAAGCGCAATGTTTTGAGACATTGATTGGAGATTTTGCTTGTGGACGGGAAGCATTACCGTTAGTCTAACAAATGACCCCTCCAGCTCTGATACTGACACACCGCTGCGTCGCTCGTGTTGACACAGCTCCGTATGCTCTGGGCAGGATGATGAAGCTGTCCGGCGGATTTGAGATGTGGTAATCCGCTGCTGAATTAGCTCAGGAGGATGTCTCAAGGCGCTGACGGTGTGGTGCCACTTATGTAGGATTGAGTAAGTACCCTCTGGTCCTCTCGCCTCCCGTCAGAGGAGCTGCCCCTGGGCCAGGGAACAGATCTCAGCCTCCTGTCTCTCAGACTCCTCACAAAAGAAAACAGAGTGCTGACACAAAGAGACAATCTGACATGATCTGATTTTAATAAGCTCAGCGTGCTGAGGGTGGCTTGTTTGCGAGGGAGGTGAATGGAAGAGTGTTTGGAAACGTATGTACGTATGTCGAGGGTTTGTCTTGGGGGGTCATCGGTCGGAGAGGCAGAGGTTGATTACGTTTGCGTGTGTGCATTTGGGGTGAGGGTGAGACTCCTGTGTGCGGCGTGATCCTGGTGAATCTCCTCTTTGAAGCGGAACAGATGTGGATTTGCATATGTGCGGGTCCCAGGCTTCAGTGGAGATTAGCGGCTGGTTTTGTGGAAGGTGCATATTTAATAAAGGCCTGAAGCGAAGCAGAGCGCCGAGCAGACCCCAGCAGACACGCAGGACAAAAGCCAAGGAGGGAGAAGAGGGTCGGTGAGAGGCAGAAACAGACCTTAGACCAGACTGAACCGGCCTTTTGAGTGGGGCTGCGTGTGACAAGATTTTAAGGCTTTACGAACAGAAAGCGAGAAAGGGAAAAGCTAATAAGAGGGTTTATGACTTGTTCAGTCTCATCTGCAAGTTTATTTGTTTGTTTGCACTCTGTTCATGTAAGGTTGTGCTTTTCTCCTTTTTCCATGCTCGTGATCTTTTTCTGCTGTATGTTGGGATAAGGGGTGAGATGAGAGGCAGAAATAAGGGATTTAGTGGAGAATATTTGGAGCTGGAAATAACTCCATGTTTCCCCTTGGGGTGGAGATGCAGCAATAAATAAAATAAAATAAAACTGATTAATGAATCAATTTCATCAGTAATTAAATCTACTTAAAATTATATGATATTCATACTCTTTAATGTGTTCAGTGATGGAATTTAAAATTTTAAAATTAACAATTGACCCAGACACATCGATTTATAATGATTTATTTGGCTGTTGTTGTTCTCAGCTGACTGAAATTATGTTTTTCTGTTTTAAAGGGTTTTTTTTTCAGTCAATAAGGTTAAAGGAACCATTTCTCCAGTCTTACAGTAAGTGTCACACAATACTTCAGAAATCACTACAATATTCTCATTTTTATTGCTTGGGAAACATTTCTAATTATCTAAACATTTCTGACTATAATGTCAATGCTAAAAATGTTTATGTTTTTTAGTTTAGCATTTCAATGTCAGTCATATCTTTTGGAAGGCTTTACTATTCAGAAAGTTTTCATTTCTAAAAAAAAAAACAAACAAAACACTTTAGCGTTTGTCCTGAAAAGCATTCAGCATGATTGAGACAAAGAGTGAGAGAGAGCAAAGGATGAGATGACTGTTAGCATCAGAATATGAGAAATACCAGAGAGAACAATAAAGGAAACAACACAAGAAGTGACAGACAGTAGAGTGGGTAGAGTAGAAAAAGCCTCTGCGGAGGCAGTATGGTAGAGAGAGGTAAGGGATGGGCTGCTTCTGCGGAGGTGGGTGAAACCTTAATGGAGGTGGTGAACCTCCATTAAGATGGGATAGACGAGAGAAAGACCTCTGCGGAGGTAAGGGGTTGGGCTGCCTCTGCGGAGGCGGG
>JAUYWG010000040.1:13181015-13234443 GCA_034779775.1 Enteromius afrohamiltoni
GAGATTTTTCACACACACACACACACACACACACACACAAGAAAATCATAATTGTTAATAATTCCCTTAAAAAAGGAAAATTGTGATTTTCACAATTTACACTGAATGATGTTTATACCATTTCTTGAAGCAACTGCATGCCATATTTTTACATGAACATAAGTTGAAGACACTAACTGAAAACCTTTATTGCTTTATAGTATTACGTCTCAAATGTCAGTTTAATAAAAAAAATATCAGGCAGCAAAACTGTTTACAAGCCTGCCATAAATCATTATATTAAAATGATTTCTAAAAGATCATATGACTGGAAACTGAAGTAACAGCTGTTGAAAATTCATATTTGCATCACTGAATTAAATTATATTTAAAGGATATTAATTATATTACAGGCTACAGTATATTTAGGCCTTTATAACCTTTGACACGGAGAAGAGGGACAACTCCTTTACATCTGAACATAACATAACAAATGCACATTTGCGAATGTTCGTCCATCTGTTCTGCAAAATGTAAACAAATGTTCTGTTAGCGTAAATATTGTGTCTAACCAACACAGGAAAAGGGAACATGACGCACACCACTGTGCAGAGGTTTGGCAGGTGTTCACTTCATACTTTGTGACAGCTTATTCACTGTATTAAACTTTTTACTTAATGTATACTAATGTATCATATCTATACCTGTGGAACTGTAGACAGCACACAAAGTGTTCATCTAAAAGACTTTCCAGATTTTACTATAGATCCAAAGCCACGTCTTCAATGCTCTTGATGTTCTTAAACTGTCTGTTACAACTCTGAGTAAGAACCGCTTCAGACGAATAAGACTGAACAAATCATTTAAACTGATTTGCGAACCAATTCACTGGTTTGATCAAGCCTTTGAACAGAAATTGACTCAAAAGAATCATTCATGAGCGTTTGGGCATCGTTCATTGCCCAAAGAAAAGCAGACGGTGCATTTGGAATAAATGGAAGCATTAACTTGCATTAAGATGAAGTAAAGAAAGGAACATCACCCACAGTAACGAAGTAAAAGTACAAAAACATTACTTGAGTAAAAGTACCAATCTATAAAGGGGTCATACGGTGGTACATGCACTTTTTCAAGCTTTTTGGACTGAAATTTGTGTTGGGAGTGTGTGTACACAACCACCCTACAATGATAAAGATCCACAAGTATTTTTATTAAATTAAAAGAAGAATAAGTTGCCCCTTCTGAAATCAAGCCATTCTCAAATGCCTGTTGGTGTCACACAGACAGAGGCCACTCCCACAATATTTGATTGAAAGCAGCGTGTCACACAGACTGAAGTCGTGTCTTACCTCAGACCCGCCCTGAGTGAGCCGTCATCAGACCGAGACGCAGAGGCAAGCAAGATTCCTAAGAGATTGAGGTGTTTTGTTGTTGAATGTATTAATGAACATAGCGTAGTGATTTACTCCCAAAATCTGAAGATGCGTAAGATTAATGTTATGTTTGGTTCTGAAGGGAAACGCGCCCTTGATCAACTTTGCTTTGTTTATGTTCGTGTGAACCATTCATGATCCAGCCTCACCTACAGAAGCAGTGAGCATAATGTCTTTTAATAAAGCTTTGCAAATTGCCTTTCTTAATAATGTGCTAATTAACAAGTTTCACTATGAATACTGCTAAAAAAAGATCCTCTGAGAGGGGTGGGGTAAGCGGAGCTCGTGAAGATTTAAAGGGGAAGTATACAGAACAGAGTGATTTCTAAAGAGCTATTTTTGACAGTGTAAAATGTATTTTTTTACACTATATTTGAGAAATTTTAAAGCAATCTATATTACAAACTTTCCATTAAGATCCTAAAGAATCATATTAGCTTGTGAAAAATTGCTTTTGTATGACCCCTTTAAGTATACTCTAAAAGTATTAGTTACCCAAAAAATTTAAAGTAAATGTTACGTAGTAAATGTAACTTGTTACTATCCACCTCTGGTGTCAGAAATACAGAGATGCTGTATTTTGGCATTTCTAAGGAGTTAAAGAGAGAATAAAGTTGTTTAGAAAGCCAGTTCTGGTTTGTGTCTCTCGCTGCTGTCCTCCCTGGAGTGGATGTGATGATGAGTGCGTGTGTGTGTGTGTGTGTGTGGCTGGTCTGTGAGTCTCAGTGGAGGCCCTGGGCCTCTGTGGGGTTAATCCACACTCAGAAATCCTCCTAATGAAGCAGATCACACCCCAGCATCATGGCACACTCAAGTCAGTCTAAACGCATACAGCAGAACAAAGTCATAACACCAACATAAATATTTCAGTCTGCTTTTTATCTCAGTGCTAACATGATAACACCACTCTGTGGTTTGGGTCAGGTATGAAGAAAAAAGCGGGACTGAGAAAAGAAGAAAAGAAAGAGAAAATCTGAAGTAAGATTACAGTAGTTTATTTGATCTAGGCTCCTAGAAGATAAAATGAATGATGCAGCTTTACCTTCAATCACTCATGTGCAAGAACAAGAACTGTAAAGAATGACAAAAACCACCTTAACGCCATTTAAATAAATTAATTTCAATTGAATTATCACACTGTTTTTCCTCAGAGCATCCAGAAGAAGCCAAGAACAGACACAGAGACACTTAGCGTTGCCTATTACAATCACAGACATTTCATGCACTTAATGTCTCATTTGAGATGAAAAGTGTTATTTTTACACCTCCCCGGGGGATCGGCATAATCACCTCACATGTATTGTACGCATTACGGTAATTAAACTATTACAAAGGGGCCGTTTTTGATCAGGCGAAACACAGGAGGGCCCCGGACACAATAGCATGGCCTCCCTCAACATGTCGACTCTCAGACAGACATTAATTGATTCTTTGTAAAAGTAGATGAGGAGCGGAGAGCTACCTGCGTCCTCCACACACCACATTAAACCCCGTGATGGGGGTCATCAATGTGATGGTGTGTGTTTGCATTTGATGTGCCTAAAGGAGTTTAGGAGGCGCATGATTTGTTTTGTGGTGTGTGTGTGTGTGTGTGTGTGTGAGGGCACTGGTCTGTGAAGAACCACAGAGAGGGAAAACGCAGGGCATCCTTTATTTATTTGTGTGTGAAATATTTATCTGTCACAGTGACGTGGAAGAATGGGGCTGTCAGTCTCCTCTGCGCAGTCAAGAGTGTCGACAAGCTGGCGGCGGAGCCTGGACCAATCTCCTGTGAATAATTGCTGGAATTTCACTTTTGGGAACACCGACTCCCCTTTGGATGCCACACTGTGTGTGTGTGTGAGTTGCAGTGTGTCTCTTTTGCATCAAGAGAAAAGGTAAAATCCTTCAGGACATCTACCTTCAAAAAACGGACAGATATGTAAGGCCTTAAATAAATTATTCATATCGTTACTAAACAATGAAAAGCCAATCAAGCTGAAAACCAAATCAACCTTTAAATGCGAACACACCAACACACAGTGTTGTAATATATGTGTTTTATGAATGCTCCTGAGCTTCAGCTGTGTGTGTGTTTGTGTGGTGGTCTTGGATCAGAGGAAGGAGATGTAATTCGGAGTGAGCAGCGTTTAATTGTTTTAGCACTCCTGTCTCTTCAGGGAACTCTTGGAGTCCTCTCATGCAGATAAACACAGCGTAAACAGTAAAAGGCCTAACGCGTTGGCTTACAGCACACAGGGAAATTTAGCATTGATGCGGGTGTCAGGGAGGTAGTGGGTTTTTTTTATTCTTAAATTGTATTAAGCAATTGTTCTTTATTTTAATGTCTCGGGTTCAAAGCACAATTACTCTGTGGCAGCATTGTAGGATTCCCTGAGTGTCTGCTTTTACCACCTGCAGTCGTGGGGTCATATTGGTATCTATATAGCAAATAATGCACCATTGTGGGTCTACATGCAAATGGAAGTGTGCGTGCATGAGACACACACACACACACACATACACACATAAGTGTGCCAATGCACACAATGAAATGCAAGGTTTGTGGTCTGTGCATGCATAATTGAGGTGTACCTTGCTTTGGGAGAGTGGCTGTCATCTCTGGATGCTCATGCCACATTCCAGCAGAAAGCATCTTTGAATAATGAAGAGCAGCAACACACATGCAAAATGCAGAAGGAAAAGAATAGCAAGGAGGAGAGGAAGGGCTTTCCAGTTTAAACGGCACAGCTTAACATCATTTAGAATTTCACTGAATTTTATATTATTCGATTAGATTAGATATTCAAATTATTTGTATGTAAATAAATTAACATTATTGCGAATGTATACATTCATTTGTGTTCACATTAAACTAACTCGTTGACTTCTTAAATAAATATTGCAAGTTCTTATAATGTTCAAAAATATGTTGTTAGAACATACTGATTTGATATAAAATTATTTATGGTGGTGTGAGTATATTAGATGCACAAATAAAATTTCAGTTAAACTGTAAAAAAAAACCATATTTATAAAGTCTCGAAAAAAGAACAGTAACTGGCCAATATGCAATGTCACAATGTGTCTGATGTTCTAAAGGACAGCAACTATACTATATTAGAAAAATACCATATCAATTTAAATACAGAACACTCCCTAATTTAAAATGTTTCTTATGTTGCTTGTTGTGTTTGTGTTTATTACTCATGAGTAGTTTCCTGTGTTTCAGGTGTTTTTTTTTACATTACTTCCCTCTGTTCAGAGAAGTCAAATCAATGTGTATTGTCAAAGATAAAACAAGCTGAAAACGAAAAGCTAGTATTCATGTCCATCTTTTTTTCTGTCCATCTCCTTCTCTCACTTTAAAGGACCACTGGCCATACAAAAGATTAAATAATAAATTAGAGGGTGGTCATAGAGCACGCTGATCAGAGTGGGCTTCACAGCCAGACTCACTGAACAATCAATTATTTAGAGGCAGGGCCGAGATTAAACAAACGCTCTAGCCATGAGACAAACTCCTCCACGCTAGGGCCCAGGAATCATGCGTGTTTGTGTGTGTAACAGAGTGTATTTGGTGAGTGTGTGTACCATCAGCAATTCTGAGGGGAAGGGAAAGCAGGGGAGCGTAGGGCTCAGAGCTGAGGGAGACGTCACCATGAATTAATAAAGTGCAAAAGTAGCTAACCATGTTCAGAGGGCAACTTTCAGAGATAACAGTATGTACCTGGATGTTTGGGTATGTGTGTGTGTGCACTGTAGACATTAACTGTTGTGTGTATTGTGTGCACTGATAGAGAGTCCTGGTAGAAGTGCCACGATTTCATTGTTTTTTATAGCGCCTCATTTTACCTTAAAATCGTTCAAACCTTTATTCTTTTTTCTTCTTCTTTTTTTTTCTCCTCAGACCATACAGTTAAAGTCAGTGGGGACCAGTGTTGCTTTGGACTTTGAGTTTTATTGTACTGTATGCACAAAAACAGCTGAAACATTTTTCATTAATTATCTTCTTTTGCTTCCGCGAGAAACAACATCGTACAGGTTTGTATGAAAGGTTTGTTATCACCATGGGGTAAATAAAAAAAAATGATAAAAGGCATTTGATTTGATGTTTCACAATTCTGGCTTTTGTCAGAAAAAAAAGTTTATTTAAAAAAAAAAATTATTCAGAGATTAAAAAAATCAAAAAAAGAAAAAAGAAAAAAAAAGTCAAAATTGCAATATATAAATAAGATTTCTAATGGGGAAAAAGACTGAATCTCGTGACTCTCTTTTTGCAGTAAGATTTTTTTTTATTCCATGGCAAAAACGAGCTACCATAGTTTTTTAACCTGAGTAAATGATGACCATTTTTTTATTTAGTTTGAAACTGTCCCTTTTTACACATGCTTTTTATTTAAGAGCGTGGGAAACACTCCATTGTATTACTGTTTCCCATCTATAATGATCCAAATTAGAAGCAGAATACAAGTGGGACTAATTTCATGCATTTAATAATAAACTGGAGTGTGGCAGTCAGTGTCAACACTGGCTTTATCCTGAGCGCTTTGAGGCTGAGGATCCTGGTGGCTAAGACAGTTGTAACATTGCATGTGTGGCATCATGTCTTGCTGGTTTAAACTCGTGTCAGTGTTGCTGGGACAAGTAAATGACAGAGTGACTGTGGTCTCAGCTGTGGGTGAGATATTCTAACTCACGGGGGAGCGGCAGTGTAAAATGTGCCATTTGATTTCATTTCACACGGGGTGCTGAGTGTCCATGAAGAGGGGAAACGCAACTCTCCCCGGGCCCCCTGCCCAGCACGGCCCAATATCGTACCTAATTAAGTTTAGAGCAGCGTTTTCATTTGTTAATCACTTAAGTGCTTCCAGGATAACCTGATCTTCAAAGGTCTGGTCCCAGTAGCCCCCAATGTCAAAATGCAATTATATGCATGATTAGCTTGACCTGTTTCCAGACCCCCACCCTGTCCCACTCCTCCTTCTCTCTCCGTCTCTGTCAGTCTCTGCTCTCCTTCTCTCCTTCTATCCTCCTATCCTGCTCTCTCTGCTGATTTGCATGTTCAGAATAGTTGTGTAGGTGAGCGAGTGACCTTGTACTTGCGTGTTTGTGTGTGAATTTTACTATATGTGCAGCAGGGCACCCCCGTCTGGTGGCAGCAGGAAATTATGCGCTTGTATTTGAGTGTGGGTCTGTGACTGTGACCCTGCAGGCGGATCATATGTCAGCTGAGTGTGTGTGTGTGTGTGTGCGAGATCTTTAAAGTTGTGAGGAGACAATCATAGATAAAGGTGAGGCAATCTTAAAAATCAGTTTCGGCGAGTTAAAAAGAGAAAATAAATAAATAAGAATAAAACAATTTATGCTGCTTAAAGGATAATACGATCAGGAATATTAATCAAATCATCTTGATCCTTGCTGCTTGTGTGCTGTAGTGCTTAGCAACGCTTCAATCCCTCTCTAATCTGATTGTGCGTAGATAGGCGGCTTTAGTGATGCCATTGTGCTGCACTTGTGCAATTCAACTATGCACATATGTGCCCACACACACACACACACACACACTGATTAGTGTCTTTGAGAAACTCACACAGTGTTCTTGGAGGACGCTACTTGGTGTTTTTAATTGTTCCTCTAATTCTGTAGAATCAAATAATTTAACATTCACATCATTGTTAGTAAACTGCTGAAAGTAAGTAATAATTAATTAAGTAAATAGTGAAAACATTCATAATTATTATTTTAGAATATAATAAATATCTTTATTATAATTAATTATTATAAAACCTAAAAATGATTTAAATGTGTATGTTTAAAGTGCATATTTTCTTATTTTAAGTTTTTTTTCTCTCCAAACATTGATAGTTAGTAGGGTCCTGTGTTCTTTTAGATCTTGCAGACTTTAATTAAATGAGTTTGAATATTATTCAAAATAGTTTATTTTGTGTTCCATAGTGCAAATGAAGTTATACAGGTTTGGAACAACTTGAGGGTGAGTAAGTGATGGCATAATTTCCGAGGTGAATTACTCCTTTAATAATGTTAACATGTTAACATTTATCTTTTAAAAAAAGAAAAGAAAAACCAACTTGTCATGTTCACAATGAGTATTTCACTCTTGGAAAAAAACATAAGAAGCAGAACTGAGTAAAAGTGAAGCATTTTTGAATGCTGTTGCTGACTATGCCAATCTATTTAAGTAGATTAACCATCAATAAAACTACACAGGCCTGTAATCTTTTCAGTTCAGTAGTAAAGAAGTGTCGGTAATAAGAGAGCTGGTAATGAAGACACAGCTTTCTTTACTAATCAAAATAAAGTATATAGAAAGTCATAGTGCATATTCAAGCACTTATTCCCATGCTTTCCCCCCTTTTTCATTCTCCGCAGCATCATTGCGTTGTGTTGAGGGCCTGTGCCAGTGCATAATTGGTGAGACTGAGGGGGAGGAGTTAATTACATTTAAAGGAATATGTGAATAGGAGGTCTCATGTGCTGTCTGACATGCAGTCACCCTCATACACACATAATGTGTGTCTCTCAGGAGGGACACTCCGGTCCCTAGGTGCACCATTAGACAGATTTACAATGAAAGAAGTTGGGAAAGGAGGGGTGAGGGGTGGCGCTTGGCAAAGAGAGAATTTATGCAAGTCCTAGAATATTCACCGCGTCCTGTGTGCGTGTGTGTGTTATTCTCAATACAAACTCATTAAAACAAAACAAAATGAAAACAAAGACTTGTTCTAGCTCCAGACTTTCTCTATTGTTTTCTATATCGGTTGTGAGATTTGTGTGCTCTGTCTGGCAGTGCAGCCAAACTGAACACTAATAAAACATCTTTATTTCTGCCGCCCTCTGCGTCTTGCTCTATTTCTCTCTCACGCAGAGAAACTGCTGTTCCACACAATAGCTGATTTCAGGCATTGTAGGGACATTAGGACCCCATGATTTAAGCAAAACCTGATCCGCGCACACACCTAAAGTCAGAAACGGTTTGTATGAATCCAAATAATTCCCGACTGCGTATCCAAAGATGTGTTTGACATGTTAGGGCAAATCATTCTCACTGACATTGCTCTGTAACCTCTAACTGTCCATCTCTGTGGCATGACAAACCGGAGCAGCGCAGACACACTTTTTCATCAGCGCTAAATCAACTGTTGGTTTGATGCGTTCTGCTGTAGTGTGGTTTTGGAAAAAAAAGTCTTTGTACTGAATTCAGTAGAAAAATGTTTTATTAATTGCCATATGTTTATTGACTTCTCTTTCATGTCTGTTCTTTTGTTCTTTCTTTGTAGTGGCAAAAGATCCCTGTGCATCATCGTTTGGGAGCGATCTGAAATGTCAAAGGTGTCCTTTTGATGTCGGGTATGGGCCTCATGCAAGGCAGCACCTGTGTGGGACGCCGTCTGCGTGTGTGTGTGTCATATTCACATCCAAACTGTCAAGCTGCTCCTGTGGGAACAGGGGATAGTGAAGAGTCAAAACAAACAAAAAAAAAACAGTGTTGTGCTATCACCTGCTTTCTCTCTCGCTCTTATGATCTCTGCCTCTCATTTAGTAAGTGGAGTGATTGTAATAGTGTGATGAGTATTGAATGTTTAAGATGTAGATGTTTTTGATCCTGATATGGTACAACCTGGCTTACACTGAAACCCTTCCCACTGTGTGCTGCGATGCCTGTTTTACTATCAGTCCAACCATCAAAGTCCTCTCCGCTGTAAATGAATGAATCCATGAGCTTGTGTATGTTCGTGTTTATGTGAACCTGTGGACTAAATGTGTGTGTGTTTTTCAGCTGTGTGTTGCGAATCAGAATCTGAACTCATATTCACTCCATCTGCTGGTCAATTAGATGAACGCACAGCAAAAATCTACAGTCTCAAAGCATAGTCTTTTCACATTTTTAAACAAAGCTAGCTTGTTTGTTTGAGACTACGGTACAAACAAGCAAAATGCAAAATGGCTAATACAAATTAAAACATACAAATACAAATGAGCTTTTAGTCGCACCATTGGTTTTACTTTCTTATAAGCCAGTCCAACAAAACAAGTGAAAAATACCTGAAGGAATTGTATTAATGTTCTTAATGAATACAACCAGAAGCAAAACAAACACGCTGTTAATTCTCTTGGTCTTCGTTGTGTTTTATAACAGTTCTACAACAAGCACACATGCGCTTCCACATTGCGCCTGTGGAGAGTTCTATAAAAAGGTGAATGGAAGAGTGTGTGTTGGAGGAACGGGGAGAGGAGCGCAGTGCACTGGTGTGTGTGCATCTTCCTGTCTCTTGAGGAAGGACGTCAGCTAATGAAGTGACATAGACATTTTCCATTTGGCATTTTTATTTCTTACTTAAAAATGTATATTTAAAAAAAAAATAAAATAATAGAAAATAGAAATAAAACAATATCGCCCGGTTTCACAGTCGGAGGTTAGCTTAAGCCAGGACTAGGCCTTAGTTAAATTAAGATATTTAAGCAGTTTTTATAAAAATGCCTTAAACGAAAAGGTTAAATGTGTGCATCTTGAGACAGATCAATGGAAGCAAGATTTTTTCAGTTGAGAAAGCTCAAACTAACCTTAAGCCAGGTCTGTGAAACCGGGGGGATATGTTCCTATAATTCATTATGAAACTCTCAGGCCATCCCAGTTCATCTCAACAGATTTAGAGAAATTTAGCATTACCTCACTGCTCAACACTGCTGCCTCCACAGTTCAGACCCAACACAGCTTCTGTCCAGTTAGAAACAAATCCATAATCAAGACTTTTTAACTTTAAACTGTCACTTGTATCTTTAGAAATATTTTGAGCTGGTTTCGCTTGTAAATGGTGTTTGATATGTGCTTAATCATATATATCTCCCAACACAGTCTCACAACCAATTCGTATTTGTACAAGCAAACTCCCTTTTTCTCTTCACAAGATGTGAATTGACAATATGTTGATTATTATAATTACTGAAAAAAATCATATCATATCAATAAGAATCCACACAATTAAAAACCTTGCATATGTGTGAAAGATTTCCCCTGATCACACTACGCTGGCCAACAGAAATCTCCTTGGTTTAAAAGTGACTTCTGTGCAAGCTATGCACTATTATCAATAGACCTTTTCATTCTGTGACAATTTGTCAAAATATCTGTTAATGCACCCACACCTTTAAGTTTTTTTATTGTGAAAGCAATCTAACTTTAAAAAACTGCAAACGTTAATTACATGTAAATGTACTGACTGCAAGCGAGATGGCAGTGGAACACATCGGTATGTACTTTACTAATTGATAGCATCAGGATTAATTAACTGTGAGTAAATGACTGGCTCCTAACAAATGTTTATGTCTTGGGAAAAATCGAACGAGAGACAGATGAAATGAGTGGAATCCAGTATATGAAGCACTCTCTCTCTCTCTTTATGGCAAAAATCAGTTTGCTGGTGGCACTTTGCTGACATCTTTGTTAAAAGATCCCTATAGATGAGAGAGATTGTTCTCTGTGATTTACTCTGAGACGGCATCAGTCAGTAATGGGAATATGGATAATTACTTTTCATTTATCCTTCTTGTTTCAACATGTAAACCCTCCTGATGATTAAATGGCGTGTAGATCTTCAGCACACTGCATACTTGCTTTTTTTGGCCCATTTTTCCTTTTTGTACATGTGCCTTAAAAGCACTGGTGTCTAACCAACACCCCTCCCTCTTGTTGTTTCCTTTGATTATTTCTTTTGTTTACATGTTCGTCATTTGTTTTATTGAAAGTAGTGCCAGAATGATTTGGACTCAATTTGTGGATACACACAAATGCACTCAATCACTTTGCTTGTTGTTTTCCTAAACATCTCAAGGCTAAACACATTTGAATGGGTGAATGTGGCTTGTGTGTGCGTGCCATATATTTGTATGAAGGAGTGTTGTTAGATTAGGATGGATGACCCGAGGTGAGGGGTGAAAGAGAGGGGCCGTTTTGAACCTTCGTCTCTTTATAGTAGTCAGAGTTGAAGGTCAGAGACATGGAAGACTGCTGTGTGTTTGAGTGCAGGAGCAATACACAGAAACTGATACTGGATTTGGTTAACCTGACTCAACCCAGACAGGTCACGCAGGTCATTTGCATTAATTATATCTAAGAAATTCATTTGAGTTGTTATTTCAGCCTTTTTGTGTGTGTGTGTGTGTGTGTGTGTGTGTGTGTTTCATATTAATCATATTAGAGTTTCTCTGTTCTGATATTTATGTCACTTAGTGTCACCCTGTCTTACTCAGTTAGGAACTATTTCTGATTACAGAGGATTTAATAAACAAAACAGAGACAGTGAAAGATTTAGCAAGTGATTTGTGACTACATAAATTATTAAACACCACGTTTGTATGTATGGAAATGGGATAACATGCGTTTCATGTCTCTGTCATTTGGATCCTGAAACTGAGGAGCTGCAGCTGTCTTAATTCATCAATATTTCATAGTTAATTATTTTCCTCAAGATTCTGAAATTCATTACTTTAGGGGAATGGGCGTGACTGATGTTCTTTGTTTTCCTCCTTTTTTGTCTTTTTAATATTTTTGCAAATATAATTGAACATACATACACAGACATGATAAAATTTAACATGAGAGTATCAAAACCCCTCCCAATAAAGATTGCAATACCCCAAATTGTTGTCCTTTTTAGGGATATCTTTTTGGTAATTTTGAGGTTTGTTGAAAATCTAAAATGGCAGTTATGTGGGAGGGATGGGTTTCGCTAACCTGATTTTACCAAGAGCAACATGTCCCGGGATAACATCTTTGTTGACCCTGGAGGAACACTGTGATTAACCAATCAGATTTGAAGAAACAGTTTTTGTGACATTAGTGTCAGTCATTTATAATTTCCTCTGATTTTAGGCATTACTCATGGGTAATGTTAGGTTTAGGTATAGAAATATAGTCAAGGCTACATTTTTGCATTAAAGCGTTGTTCCAGGGGCAACAAATATGTTCACCTACTGTAGGGACACATCAAACTTGGCCAAATACAGTTAGTTCAATATAAAGCCATTATGCCTATGGGACATTTGTGTTATTTATACAGTATAGGTGATAAAGAATGTGATGCAACACATGCTGATTTTTTTCATATTTTTAAATGTCCTTTTATATGTGCAATAAATAGTTCCTCACAGTTTTGTAAATATAAAAATAAATATTAATTGAGATTAAAAAAAAAAAAAAACCTGAACACCACACCCCTGTTGTTGTAAGTGCCTTTTAAATGTCCTCATTACTGGCATGAACGTGGTAATCGACTGACAGATATAATCTGAGGGATAATCTATCACTAGCAAACTGTATTGCTTTTTGGGAGGAGTTTATGTCACTAATAGCTATAATCTGAGCGATGACAAAACAGGCAGAGAGTGTGTTGTGTTTTGCCTGGTGTTAATAGCCTGATTGTGTGTGGGCAGTGGGGTTAATAAGACAATGAAGGTGTTGCGGAGTTCAGGGGTCACAAGGGAGTCAGCTGCAGGCCTGAAGGCCCCAGTGGCCGTCCCAGACAAGGGCTAGTGACCATGGAAAGCCTGAGGCCACCAGAGTGACTCTAGGACCCTGTCCGCTCCTGGTAGAGGAGTGATGGATACTCAGCCCGGAGGGGAAATGACCCCAGAATGGCCAGCTATGAAAACACTGGGACACAATATTGCATGTTTGAACTCTGTTCCAGCTTTGTTGTAGAGAATAGATAAGAGTATTGGATGAATAGAGGACAGTCTGGATGGATGGATCAGTGACATTTGTGATGAATCAGTGAACATGCGGAGATCATCTGAAGCCTTTTTTAATGGCTGTGTTTAGTCCACTATTGTAAGTGTCTTAACAAAGGAAATCATCAGCATGCCTAAGGCCACTTACGTTCCTCCCTGCTGCTCCTTCATCTGTGCTATCGTCAATTAAACTAACACTAATTAAAATTGTGTCTGAAAGATAAACTGAGACCTCCAGCGCTGTAAACATTGTTTAACCCTCATGTTCTCTTTAGGCTCTGAGAGACCGCAGGGCCATTTTAGTAGCTTTTAAAAAACGTTTGCTTAAATGTTAAGTTGTTAAATGTTAAAATGTTAATTGTTCATGACTTTTCCTAAACTTATGAAAAAGGAGTTTTAAGAAAATGATAACTTGAAAACATGTTTTAAGTATGCTCCTTGAATAATGTAACATTACCTATGTATGGGTATCAGAGACCTCAGGGATAAAACATGGAATTATTGCAATATACTTCACAAGATAATACAAAGCTGAAAAAGAGCTCAAAGTCCTGTTTTAAAGGGGTCATGAAATATGGTTTCTGACTTTCATATTATGTTTCTCAAAGATATTGTATAAAGTTTGAGAGGTTCGATATTTGTGAAAATGATCGTTGTCCAACTACATTTTCACTCTCTGTGAAACACTGAATTTCAGTGGGTATTACCTCATGCAGAAGTGAAAGTAAAAGCCCACTGCTGTGACTGGCTTCTATGTGAGGTGTATATGTTGAAGGAGACAGAAAACAGAAAGAACCCAACCATTTCCAATGCAAATTAACATAAACAAAACCAAATATCTATATTTGTTAGTAATAGTTAATAGTTAATATCTAGTTAATTTAGATATTTAGATATTTCTTAAAATATCTTGACAGAAAGTGTAAAGATCTAATTGCGATGGTAACGTAAACTAATAAAATGCAGCTTGCATAATATAAATATTCAAATCAATTATTTCTGTTCCTATACTTATTTGTCTGATATGGAATGCTTTATTAGCGATGCTTAAACAATTATATGCTTGGTAGTATCAAGTTTATGAAAGTGCAGTTTTTTTACATCCACTGACAAAACGACAACTGAGATTTAATGGTACTCAACGTCTCTTGTGATTGAGAATTTTGATTCACCATTTTATGACCCCTTTAAATACATTTTCTATGTTGACTTTTCACAGCTGTTTTACCCATATGTCAAAGCTGAAGTTTCAGCCATTATTCCAGTCTTTAGTGTCACGTGATTCTTCAGAAATCATTCAAATTATGCTGATTTGGTGCACAATAATTATTTCCTATTATATTGATGTTAAAATTACTGGGCTTCATAAAGTATTTGTGGAAAATGTGATACATATTTTCAGGATTCTTTGATGAATAACAGCATTTATTTATTTAATACAGAAATCTTTTGTAATATAATTATTGTCTTCACCGTCACTTTTGATCAATGTAACATGTCTTACATGTCTGTATAATGAATTAGTTTTTTTATTTAAACGATTGCGGTTTCTGGCTCCCCAAACATAAAAAGCATCAACGTCAAAGAATCAATCTTAAAAGAGATCATGAGGGTTAAGGGAAAAATTTAATCTGCAGGGCATGTCCATCACAGAAGGAGGAGAGCCCTGCTCCTCTCTAATATATAATCACATACATTATCACAGCAGCGGTGTACTTATACTCTCTTTAATATCAATATTCGTCTCCCTTAAAGCCTTTAACACTGGGAGGTATGTCTGCTCATTGGAACGTCTGCGCTGTAAATGCTTTTAACATACCCGGTAATTATGCCATCGTGTTGCAGTGAAGATCTGCATTATTACAGATGTCAAAAAAAGGGGGTTAGGTTGGGGGGTGAAGTGCTATTATCATTATTTAACCTCAGGGTGTTGCCCAATGCATAACTGTATCATTATCATTAAATTTTAATCATCCATGCAACCGCTTCAAGTGTGAGTGAGTGACTTTGTGTGTGTGTGTGTGTACGTGTAAGTATATGTTTTCACAATCATGCTGAGCTCTCTTAAATCGTCTGGCCCTCTTAATCATAGACATGTTGGAAAGAGACAACTCTTAAAGACAGTGTGGCACACTCGATTACATTCTCCTTTACTAATGAAAGAATGTGATAGAGGCAGCCCGTGGTCCAGAGACGCAGCAGGAGGGGAAGATATGAACCGTGAGTCACATGACCACTCAGGGCTGAGTGCGAGCCGTTTGTGTTGTCACGGCTGCGTGAGGAGATGTACACAAGACACCTTCAGAATCTCAATCCTCAGTTCACTTTGAGATATTTCCGTATATGTAGAAGTCACGCAAAACAAAATTTAGATCCCGCAGACATAAACATCCAGCCTCTATTACAAACTGTTTAGTGTTGGATTTGTTTCAGGATGGTTTTGCTGTGGTTTCCGTCTTTCTCGCTCCCTCGCGTTCCTAACCCCCGTCATGTGTTCCCAGAGCACAAACAGCACCACACTGCTGAGCAAAAGGGAGAAATAAATCTAACGCATGCTAAAGGAAGTGTAGCATGAGGCACGTCAGGTGAGCTTTCAAAAGTGACAGCAAAATTTCAATGCGAGGGGCGAGGGGGGAGCGGCGACAGTCAAAGAAGCAAATCTGTGCTGGGACATTTTCTTCTACAAAGGTGTACAGAAGAACAAATTAAAGACTAGAGAATGACAATGCGACTACAGATGTTTGCTCTCCCCGCATCTCTTTTTGCATAATCCCAGTTAAGGAGAAGGTAGAGACCGAGCGCGATAAAAAGTCCAGGTTTTCAGAGAACAGTGGGTTGCTTATTAGAGAAGCTTTGATCGTGGAGCCTTTGATATCTCAGTGCTCATCAAGAATTCACTTTCAGCCATAAATATAGGTAGCTCAGAGAAGTGTTATGACACACACACACTTACTCTCTCACAGCCACTTTAAGTTATCAAAAACATTGCAAAATATGAAGGGAACTGTGAGGGAGGGTCTACAAGAGAATAAGGGGATGAGAAAGACAGAGAGTTGGGCGGCAGGTGAAATTTTTTTACTTTTATTATTCAGAAACAATACGATTTTATAAATATTTTTTTATCTGTGTGTGTGTGTGTGTGCATGTGTATATATGTGCACAAACACACAGTCAAATTCATTTTTAAAGTTATCAAAACACATTTCACATTTAATAAAATGTTAATTGCTAATTCCTTTATTTGTGAAATTTACCAGCAACTTAAATTTATATAGTAAATAGTAAGTAAATCGTAAAGTTAACCAAAAAAACCGATATACAATTTCATTCATATTCTGCATCGAGACAGCGTTTGAGTCCAAGATATAAAATATTATTATTATAAGATAAAAGAAATATGTAAGATGGGTAGTATCATTTTGCGATGGTATATTAAGATTGTCTGAATGTAAATTTGATTAAATGAGCCGTTGGTTAATGCCACATTCAGGGACATCTGATCCAACCCTGAACACGTCATGACTTAAAGAATATTCTGCTGAGTGGACACACATAAAGAGAGGAAAAAATCACACACAGAATTAGTTTTGTTTCTGTTTTTGTTCAGTTGTAATTCACTCCCATCTAGTAAAAATCTTCTGACAGACTTTTCACACAGCAGCCTCGCTCACACACTAAGCTACATATCATACACATCCACATGTTTAGTAGAATTTTGTCCTCAAGATAAAAACAACAAACAGACCTCAACACAACAAGAAAAGACAGATATTCTCAGCTCAAGTAAAAGTTTCCTTAATTGGCCTTGTAATCCTTTCGGTGTCAAAAACATAGCGCTACCAAAAAACCCCTGTCCTCATTAAAAAGTACAAGCCTGCTTTTGAGAGCTCACACACAGAATTGATTAGAAAGGTAACTCTGGGTGTGATATTCATTTCTTTCATTGTTCTGCTCCCAGCTCATTGAGACAGGATTTTTCTCCCTGCATCCCAATTACAGCATTGTAGATCAAGCAAGGTGCGGGATTAACTAGAGAAACCTCACTAACACAAAGAGAATTCCTAACTTAACAAGGTGTCATTCCTCATTGATAGAAGCCTGCGCCTTCTGTCCCAGAGTAATTATGAGAAGTGCATTTGAATGTAAATACATGCACACGGACCTCTAAAAACAGCAGTGCTGTATTTAAGGTACCCTTTCTCACTAGACTGGAAGCCGTGGGTTTCCCCCAATAAACTTGGCTACATATTGTGGGTATGTCATTATTTTTCGCAGAAATAGAAAATTTCAGAGGTTTTATTGAGACCATATTGAAGTTTTAAAGTTTAAACCCAAGTTAAAATTATAGAACTTACTTTGATCAAAGGGATCAGAGAGTCTGATCAGAGGGAGAGTGGCAGGATCTCAAAGTTCGGCGGCTGAATACTTAAACGGAGCTTCTCTAGGAGGAGGGAAATGCATCCCAATGTCCATGGCAGCCATACCTCATCATTCCTTTTTATATAAATATATATATATATATATATATATATACACACACACACCTATATAAAGGCCAATTTCTTATAGTCTTAAAGTCCCAGTCCTTATTTCTAAACATACAGTATGCAAAGTTAAAGTATAAATGGTAGATTGCTCTCTGAATATTTTCATTGATTTTATCCTCAGTGTCATCTTCAAAATATCAAAATATCAAAGAAGACTTCTCTGAATTTGAGTGTGACTATCTTCATTAACCTCCCTTTAGTCTGTAATGCTCATGCTTTTCATCATTGCTGGATATTTTACACAATTAATCCCTGAAGCTATATTTGTGTAGAGAACAGAGTGGAGGGAAAGGTGCACACACTCACACACACACACACATACATCAGTAAGCACACTGTGGGAGAAGATTAATCTTTCTATTTCTGTATTCAGAAGCAGCTCATAAACTATTTAGACTTTTCAGCCCTAATGGAGATTCTGGAGGCACAGTGGGGCATCTTTTATACATCAATAAGGCCAATTATCTGTTTAACTGAGAAAGGCCGTGTTGCCAGATTTGCCCTTCCTCACTGTTTACACTCATTCTTTTCTTCCTCAACACCAGAGGGCAGCCCTGGCACGCTGACCCCCCACACCCCCCCCCCACCCCCCATTACCCCTTCCAATACAGACCCCAAGGTGGAGTTGGTAAGGAGTGGCGAGGCGGGGGTTGGGTGGTTTTTGGCTCAATCTTTAAACCCTAGCCACCCCCCCTGCTTGTGTGCCCTGGCAAGACTGGCATGGCAGAACTGCATCGCACAGCTGGCAGTATTATAAGACTAAGTCTTGGTGAGAAAGCATCACAAGGCATCAGTCAACCCTGTAATGTCTCTGAGACATGGAATTAAGAGAGAAATGAAAATGGTAAGATAATGGGGCAAACACTTTATTATTAATTTACATATGTTTGTGTTATGTGGTTCGCTAATTTCATCTTTAAAACCACTAACAATTCTAAAAGCAATTTTGAGGAAACCTCTATTTTCAATACTGTATATTATATTTTTGTCATTGCTAAATTTGCGTGTACAATTTTTTAAATAATCTATATTGTGATTTATTTTACATTTATTTTAACCATATAGTAAAATCAACCATTTCTCTGTTATCTGCATGAAAATTAGTAGGGATGTAACGATCCGGATCGGCAGATATGTTTGCACGTTTTGTCAGTAAAGCCGGTCATGTAATCAGCGGTAAATGCTATTAGGTGCGTGATTTCACATTGAGCCGTATATACTACACACAGCCGTTGTTCACTCACTCGTCGACATATCGGCCGATCCGGATCGGTGCATCCCTAAAAATTAGTATTGGTCAGATCATTAAATTGGTGAATCCCTAACATGTACCATAAAAAAATCTCATAGTTTACTACTTTTGAATGTTTTAGGATATAAATTGAACAAACTGTTTGAAGGAATGATGTGTCTGTGTAATGATTCCCGAAAAACTAGCAAGAGACTGCAGAAAGTCAAACATTGGCTGACCTACTCGTACTCTTCTCGTCCAGACAGGGGCTTGTCATGGCCCTTTTATCCATTGTAGCCATTCCAAGGCTAGGCTTGCTTGCATCCCTCATCCCAAAAGCCAAAACACAGCCATCCAGCTGAAGCTTTGCCCTGTCTCTTCTTTATTCCAGAATCCTGCCTCATCGCTCTATGGTTGACATGCCAACCTTCGCCATCCCTGGCCATGCTCAAACTCAGTCTTCATGTGCTCTGTGTTCTAATCAGGTTCCAGAAGCACAGACAGGTTTTTGAGCACATCAGCTGTGTGTCTGTCCTGGCCCAAGCCTTTAGCATTACATTCCCACAGTCCGAAGAATTACTTCACAACATGGAGGATTCATACAGCCCAGGGCTTTATATTTGTAACCCACACCAGCGTGACCACGGCTGGTCCATCAGCAGGCCTCATTAGCTCTATACCCAGAGAATGTGCGGGCTGCCTGGCTCCAGATGGGTGCAAGCCAAACTTTCGCTGCCAACAATAGGCTGCCAAGCAGTTGTTCTGACAGTGGAAGATGGGAAGAAAAGAGGTTCCCTGGATTTGTATGTTTCTAGTTGGTGCGACTTCAGTGTTATGTGAACTGTGTGTTTTATGTAGAGGGGCACAGATGGATGGCAATATGGTGTTTATATAGTCAATGACCGTCCAAGCGCCAAAATAAAAGCCACTCAAAGGCACATTCTTCTCAATTTGGCTCGGGTTTAACATATTCATAAATTTCAAATGCCATTTCTTGCCTGGAATGCGCTAGAATGGTATAAGAATGCAAGCAATGCGATAATTAAGAATAACATGGTGTCTCAATCCTCAGTGGCAGTGTATAATTACATTGTGGAAAGTCTGTGTTGACGGATTCAACCTCACCACTTGCCACAACAACTTGACAATGCTGATTTCCTCACGTTGCTCCATGTTCAGGGCAGATTAAATACAGCTAAACATCAACCGTCAGACTCTTGAGAACCCCGTCTTTGTGTATGTGTGTGTAGCTTGGCATCCAAACTAGGAAAAGAGCGGGAAAGTACGCTCTTCTGTGCCAGTTCAAACTTTGACTAAACCGGCCCAGCCGCTTGGGGTTTTGGGTCGCCCAGTGATGGTTTCTCTGCGGCCTTCTCCATAGAAGAGAATTAATGTGAGTTTTTTAAATAACATGCAGCCTCGAGTAGGTAAATGGCAAGACTTGTCCTGTCACTCAAGTCATGGCTGTCCTCTGGTTAGCAGCCCGAGAAAACCACAAAGCTGGCAGGGTGGATCAGCGGCCCGCTCTGACTGCATAGGGAGAGAATAACTGCTGCTGACACTTACCGCTCCTGCTGGACACATGATGTCATTTTATGGGCCCTTAAACATATGATCCTAAATGCTTTTCAAAGCTGGGGATGAGCTCAGAAGCATTGTACACGCTTAACCTTTGAGTTATTCCTAACATTTTTTATTATTTAACTGGGCCTCTAAAGTATTTTTGCTTTGGCCAGTGAAAGGCCTTTACATGGGAGAACATGGAGCTGCGGTGAATTAAGATTACAATGGGACATGAGTGGGTAAAATCTGAAACCTGTAAAAATAGCACAATTAGACAGGCACTCACTTAGCACCTGCTCTTTATACTGGACAGTTATGGCATTATCGTACAGAGCACAGATGTCACAATGACACCCGTGGACCCATTTCACTTATTAACACATATGAAACATGAGCAGAATGAATTTATGCATAAATCGTTCATAAATCCATTCGCACGTAAATTTTCCCTGTTGAATTGAAGGCTTTATTTTATGTAAGCATGGTTTTACGCATGATTTACACAGAAATTAGTTATGCTTGTGTTTTATGGATAAGGCCCATAGATTGTATCAACCATGACTGTAATCATTCTACTCTCACATACAAAGTGATTTTGATACAGTTCATATGGGAACATTTTGTGTGTGTAGGGAAGCGAGAGTGGCCATTTGTCCCTTCTGACATAGTCTGGGTCTCTCCCAGCCTTTGTGGCTCCTCCAAGCTTTGGCCGGAGTGTCAGCTGAAGCCCAGGACTCTAACAGCCTGCAGCAATGAGGCTGAGATTTGAGACTGAATGAATGAGATCAGGTTACGGCAGAGATAATCCTCCCAAAGCTGTTTTCTTCTACCACTATAGCGCAGGATATTACTCTGGCAATAAGTGATTTTAATTGGTTGTCTCACATGACATGCAGACAGGCGCGTGCCTTTGGGTAATTCCTCTTTCTGTATTGGTTCAAATTAGAATGACTGTGCAGTAATGGTTTTGTAAGGGTGCTGGTTGGTACGCTGACCGCCGGGGACTTAGGCCGGCTGATTACAGTTACATGCACAGTCACCGTCTGGCCTTTTGTTTAATTTGCCACCTCATTGTCTGGCTTGTGGGTCTGGTATTCTGGACAGTGATAGTCTGGCCATCCACTAATTGAATGCCAGTCTCCCAAAATGTTTTTGGATCCCCTGGTTAGTACTGTAGTCTTGCCCATGATTGTTTTGGATGATTGTAATTCCAGTCAGCGCCAGGACAGCTGCGTAGCTTTGCACTGCACCTTAGGCTGGGTATGGCTCTTGACACTTTTTCTAACATTCTTCATTCAGAACACTCCATATGAAGGGCATAATTTGTTATGTATTTATATTTGCACTTTTGTCCAATTGTTTGATTGCTGATATCGGTAATATTTAGTCCCAGGTGTTAATGTCTCAATTTGAAAGATACACATAAAACAAGAAATTTCTAAATTTTCTTTAAGATGTACTGGCATTTTAATGTTTTATTTGTGTTTTGTTTATCAGTGTTTATTGTGATTTCATCGCACTGCCAGAGCAAAAACCCAAAACAAACCAAATCCAAGAATAAGAGCAGAAGTAGGACAGCACACCCAGTTTGGTGAGAACTGGCAAGAAGAGAAAAAATGCAATAAAAATGCAGATTTTGTTGTTTTATACCCCTCTTCTCCACAACAAGCGTCCTCAGAGCATTGGTTTGACATGATTTCACCTGATGCTTAGAGAGCAGTTTAAGTGATTGAATTCACTTGGGGGCTCATTACCAAAGCAATAGGCCTTAAATTATTTTTTACAATATTTGCATGGCATGGGTGAAGTTGCTAATGGGAATGGAAGAGGAAAGCGTGTGTATGGGTTCCTCGTTCTATCAGGGACTCTGGAGTTCTGTGGGGGGGGGGGCACCAGTGTCTCTCTCCAGGGACACGCCTCCTAATATGGGTTCTCCTCCCCCTTAGTCACCCTTTGGCCCTGAGGGCCCTGTGGAGCCTGGGCTAACTCTGGCACTTTTACAGCCTCATCATTACTGAGATCATAGACTGACACAACCACTAACGAGACGGCGTATAACTGCCGGAGAGAGATCCAGACACTCTGCCACTGTAGGCAGGACTGAGGGTGGAGAGCAGGCCTGCTATCAAGAGCAGTTTCCTTCTCAAATGATGACAAATAAACTCTGTTTTCCAGTTAATTAAGGTGAGATGCACGGAAATGTACTTTAAACTCTTCCAGTATCCTTTGGTTTTGCTGTAATAAAAGGTGACACAGTTAAATGTACTCTCCGAGTCAACAGCAACAACAGAAAAACACATTTTTACAATATTAACTCAACATGTCTTGAGGGTGGAGTTCGTTGGCTGTGCCAAGTTACATAGGGAACAATTGAAGAGATGGAAGTAGTTTGGGATAAAAGTCTCATGAACAGCTGCTCAAGCAATGGAGATATAACAGCATGTGATATGCAGTCTCCTGACTTCCTCTGTGATTTCTGCAGATGCCAGTTCTCCGATTTCAAAGGGAATACCCAAATGGTGATATCACGTTAAATCAAGACAAAGCTAAGGCGTGACTTTTATATGTCGAATGCCACTTTCATCCACGTTTGAGCTATTTTGATCTTGACTAAAATCAAGAATGTAAAGAACTGGGGAATACATGTCACTGCACAGAAAATGATAGCACAGACAGATGGCGCTCATTAGGCCTGTTGAAGGGAAAGAATGGCATTAAATGAGATCATCTTCCATCTTGAGTCCATCTTTTGTCATTTTATGCTAAACTTTTTTTTTTTCACTTGCAAGCAAAATAATGAACAGATCACAGAATATGACTGAAATGTGACATCATATTCCCTCCTTTCAAAGACATCATTCAAAGCTTTGACAGGATGATTGGTCTAATTAGCATAAGTAGCAAATAATAGTGCTACAATGTGGTGAGTTTTCATTCCTTCTTGTGTGCTCATGTTTTTAGATATACCTATTTATGTGCATTCAATTTCTACGTCTTTCACACTCTTTTACTGCTATTAAAAGTATAAAATTATAATTATACTAATTATGTGCATTTATATAGATATACAGTACTGTGCAGAAGTCTTAGGCCACTAGTATTTTCACCAACAAAAAATGGTTTTAAGTCGATTATTTCTATTTTTGCGGTAGGGCGTCCATTCTGTCATTCCAGACAGACAGGAAGATGATCAGATCAGATCTCTGTGTGAAGCACTGACTGTTGTTAGACTCCTTGTGCAAACAATAATCTCACTGCATTATTACAATTTATGACAAAAATACAAAAGTAAACTGATATTTCCAACTGACAACTGATAACTGATGATAAAAATAAAACCATTTTTTGTTGGTGAAAATGCTAGTGGCCTAAGACTTTTGCATAGTACTCTATATACAGTGGGTACAAAAAGTATTCATACCCCCTTAACATTTTTACTCTTTGTTATTTTGCAGCCATTTGCTAAAATCATTTTGTTATTTTTTTCTCATTAATGTCCACAGCAACCCAAATTATATAACACAGAATTATTTACATTTTTATTCTTCTTTCCCTCGATTGCAATCAGTTGTCCTGTACCTGCAGCTGAAAAACACCCCCATAGTAGAGGTCTGCATTCCCTGCACCCGCGGGACCTGACCAGACTTGAGGCGCGGGAATAAATTTCCGAATAAAACGCGGAAGCGGTCGGTAGCTCTGGTGTAATTTGAACGGGAGCGGGCGGTCTAACAATGTAGCGTTCCCGATGTTTTTTAGGGACAGCATATCTGTGATTTCCTCATTCTTATTGAGCACCGGTAAAGCCAGTGCTAAGGACTGTTACGCATGCTGAGCGCATGGAACAGTGTTTTGCGCGTGCATTTTATTTGCACAGTCTGTGCGCGCATCAGAGCGGGCTTTACCAACATGAACATAATTAAGATGTGCTGTCCTTGAAGGTCCGCTTGCATTAGAAAACGGTCAGTTTAATGTTAAGAAACCCACATCAGGCAAGTCTAATGTATGGGAGTCTTTTTCAACCGTCATAGATGCGAATGGGGGAATAAAATACGCTATACATATCTGATAAATATACGCTACAATGTTGTACATACATTTGTTTTTATTTATTTTATTTTTGTAACACATTTTCCATGATGACAGATAAATGTTAAAGGCATCTTGACAAGATGAATAAAAATAATTAGAATCCTTGCACAACCTACAGTTTTATCTGTTATCTCTCTCTTTTGGTAGTACACAATTTAAATGTGAGATTTTGGAAACCAGATCTTAATTTAGCGGGAACGGTCGGGTCGGGTAGAAAATAGGTGGAAAAAAGGTGAAATAACTGAAAACATCTTTTCTGTTCTAGTTTCTTCAAAATAGCCAAAGAGGAATTCACCTGAAATGGTTTTCCAACAGTCTTAAAGGAGTTCCCAGAGGTGTTTAGCACTTGTTGGCCCCTTTGCCTTCACTCTGCGTTCACCCCAGGTCATCTGCCGCAGCACTCCATTACTCTCCTTCTTGGTCAAATAGCCCTTACACAGCCTGGAGGTGTGTTTGGGTTCATTGTCCTGTTGAAAACCGCAAACCGGATGGGATGGCATGTCGCTGCAGGATGCTGTGGTAGCCATGCTGGTTCAGTGTTCCTTCAATTTTTAATAAATCCCCAACAGTGTCACCAGCAAAACACCCCCACACCATCACACCTCCTCCATGCTTCACAGTGGGAACCAGGCATGTGGGCTCCATCCTTTCACCTTTTCTGCATCTCACAAGGACAGGACGGTTGGAACCAAAGATCTCAAATTTGGACTCATCAGACCAAAGCACAGACACCTCTTAACAGTTGTTCTAGAGATGGGTCTGCTGCTAGAACTCTGTGTGGCATTTATCCGGTCTCTGATCTGAGCTGCTGTTAACTTGCAAAGTTACAAAGCTGTGCAAAGCTGTAATCAGAGCAAAAGGTGGCTATTTTGAAGAAACTAGAATAGAAAAGATGTTTTCAGTTATTTCACCTTTTTTTGTTAAGTACATATATCCATGTGTTCATTCATAGTTTTGATGCCTTCAGTGAGAATCTACCAATGTAAATGGTCATGAAAATAAAGAAAACAGAAGGTGTGTCCAAACTTTTGGCCTGTACTGTAGATTGCTTTCAAATTTCTCAAGGATAGTGTAAAAAAACGCTCTTTACCCTGTCAAAACAGCTCTTTAGAAATCACTCTGCTTTAAATCTTCACAAACTCCACTGACCCCGCCCCTCTTTTGCTGTCGGAGGATCTTTTTTTGGCCGTATTCATAGTGAAACTTGCTAATTAGCACATTATTAGAAAAGGCGATTTGCAAAGATTTATTAAAAGACATTATACTCACTGCTTCTGTAGGTGAGGCTGGATCATGAATGATTCGCGTGAACATAAACGCATTTCGGATGATGAAGGGCGCGTTTCCCTTCAGAACCAAACATAACATTAATCTTACGCATCTTCAGTCAGTAAATCACTACGCTATGTTCATTAATACATTCAACAACAAAACATCTCAATCTCTTAGGAGTCTTGCTTGTCTCTGCGTCTCGGTCTGATGACAGCTCACTCAGGGCGGGTCTGAGGTAAGACACCAGTTAAGTCTGTGTGACGCTGCTGTCAATCACATATTGTGGGAGTGGCCTCTGTCAGTGTGACGGCACACCGACATTCATTTGAGAATGGTTTGATTTCAGAAAGGGCAACTTATTCTTCTTTAAATTTAATAAAATTACTTGTGGATCTTTATCATTGTAGGGTGGTTGTGTACACATACTCCCAACACACATTTCAGTCCAAACAACTTTAAAAAGTGCATGTACCACCGTATGACCCCTTTAAGGCCAAAATGTTCTATCTTGGTCTCATCAGACCAGAGAATCTTATTTCTCACCATTGTGGAGTCCTTTTAGGTGTTTATTTAGCAAACTCCATGCTGGCTTTCATGTGTCTTGTACTAAGGAGAGGCTTGTGTCAGGCCACTCTGCCATAAAGCCCCGACTGATGGAGGACAGTAGTGATGGTTGACTTTCTACAACTTTCTCTCATCTCCCGACTGCATCTCTGGAGCTCAGCCACAGTGATTTTTGGCTTCTTCTTTACCTTTCTCACCAAGGCTCTTCTCCCCCAATAGCTCAGTTTGGTCGGACGGCCTGCCCTAGGAAGGGTTCTTGTCGTCCCGAACATCTTCTATATAAGGATTATGGAGGCCACTGTGCTCTTAGGAACCTTAAGTGCAGCAGAAATCTTTTTGTAACCTTGACCAGATCTGTGCCTTGCCACAAATCTGTCTCTGAGCTCTTAAGGCTCCTTTGACCTCATGATTCTCATTTGCTCTGACATGCATTGTGAGCTGTAAGGTCTTATATAGACAGGTGTGTGGCTTTCCTAATCAAGTCCAAATAACACACAGCTGGACTCAAATGAAGGTGTAGAACCATCTCAAGGATGATCAGAAGAAATGGACAGCACCTGAGTTAAATATATTAGTGTCACAGCAAAGGGTCTGTCTACTTTTCTTTTTTAATAAAATTGCAAAACTTTCAACAATTTTGTGTTTTTCTGTCAATATGGAGTATTGTGTATACATTAATGAGGACAAAAAATAACTTGTGAAATGATTTTAACAAATTACTGCAATATAACAAAGAGTGAAAATTTTTAGGGGGTTTAAAAATGTCCCTAACCACTGTATATGTTTTTTTTTTTTACTCATTGGGTTATTGGGTACTTTGACATACTGTAGCATCAGACTCCCATATTCAAGTGACCCAGTCATTTTCCAAGAAGCCTTTTAATATAATTTACTTCTGATCCATAAAGCTTAATTTAACAGCATCTCTTGTAAACTACAGAACATCTGTTTCTCTTTGTTTTCCAATAAATTGTCGATCATGTAATGGAATGAACAACAACTCTTCTGCATTCTACTTCAGTGATGCACACTCTTTTTTGGCTTCTCATAGGCCTTCTTCATTGGATGTTCTCAGCTGCTATTGATGTTAGTGCTTCAAACAGTGAGGCTGGTCACTGCAGTAATCGGTTCAGGCTCCTAGGGTCTGGCTTAGTTATTTAACTTCACATGTTTTGGGTCGTGTCGCTGCAGTATTACATCCTATCACATCTGTATGCTTTATGAGTTATTTTATGCCGCTTTCCAGGTTGATATGAATGCTTTGAGTGTTTTCCTTATTATTTTACACTGTCCTTCATTATGACTCACACACTTTCTAAATAACGCATAGCAGAAGTTCCATTCTTATTTGAAATAATAAAACCTAATAGATAGAAAGTGAGAGAAAAAGAGAATGCAGCAAGGAAAAAAACAGACAGCAAGCAAGACAGAGAGATGGGTAGGGTGGTATCAGATAAAGGGATGCTGGGAGAGGAAGTGCGAGAGCTTCAGTACTTTGGGTTGTCTTCCTTTATCGCATGAGGATCTGAGTAGTGGAAAAGAGGGAAGGAAGAATCACTGCCACAGACAGAATAAATAAGAGGCTTCTCTTGAAAGCTCTCACTTGATCTCATCGCTGTGTTAGTTCACTGGCTCCTCAGCATGGCCGCCGATGTGCTGAGGAGAGAGAGAGAGGTCTTTGAAGGGGAATGTGGGTGTGAGTGCGGGCTCCAGCATTGTTCCAGACCCTCCCAGGGATGCCTACCACCCTAACCCCCGCTGTCACTGCTCGATAAGGGGAAAGGAGGGGGAAGGGAGGCCTAGTACCCGGCAATCTGTCAAACAGAGGGTTTTCATAAAGGTGAGCGTGAAGGCAGGGAGGGGAGGATGAGAGAGAGCGAGTGTGAGCGAGGGAGAGAGAGATCGAATGGAACTGTGACAGGGAGATGAAGATGAGACTTGACAGTTCTCTCTGGGTTTCTGTGATTAATTGGGATCAGGTCACCTCTCCGGTGTCTGGACAGTAATCATATGCAGTTTCATATGGCGATTTACATAGACACCCTCTGTCTCCCTCACTGGGGGGAATCTTGTGAAACACACAATGCTCTGTAGTGCGCTTGTCACCTTATTTATATTACCGTTACGAATGTGACGAATGAACGCAACCCGAAATAAAAACGCCGGATTCTCTGCGTTTAATTTGTATGCTGTGTTGTTGCAGAATTTATTATTTAAGGCAGTATTTGGATAGTAATCTTAAATAATACATCCGCTTTATTTATTTCTTTATTTATTTATCTTTCCCAGACTCGGCTTGGATGTGCAAGGTAGTGCAGGATATCTTTTGCAAGTACTGCTGCTTAGAAGGTGGTTGTCATCGCTGCTCTAACTTTCCCTTTCACAAACTCTGTCTCAAAGCAAAAGGCCTTTCAGAAGCCTGGATGGGTACCTAGACAATGGAGGTGCAGGTAGTGAGAAAAGACACAGGATGGTGAATAATTTATGGCAGAGAAAATCTAAAGGAAAGCATGTGAAGCAAGAGAGTGTAGACAGTGGTGACATATCAAGCAACAATAAAGACATAGACAGAGAAGAGGAGAAAAGACACCAGCGGAAAAAAACCCACTTCAGAGTTTGTTGCTGTCGAAAGGCATGGCCACTTTTTAAAGTTGTGATTCTGTAAGTTGTTTACGAGACGCCGCACAGCCCTAACAGGTAGAAGTTCTGCTATGAATCAACTTTTTTTTTTGATACCAGGCTTCGGCTTGTACAGACACATGTATAGCCGTACAGAGCAAGACTTGACATTGCTGTGTTTTAAAGGAGAGAAGATGGAGCTGCATTAGGCATGCATTGACTCCGGATTCTTACTTTTTTAAACCCTCTTGTTTATACACAAAACTTTTCAAATGATGAAGTTCCCAATACACAATCCCAGGAGTATGTTCTCAGAGAGCTGTATTGGATGAAACTTTTCCAGAGTTGGATGATTAATTATTTTAATACTTTTAAAACTTTTAAAAATGTTTTAAGTTAAAACTTTTCCATATGGGTTCTGTGTTCAATCAATGTCATTAAATGAATAATTTAGCTTTACAAAACGCAAAAATATGGGTTAAGGTGAGGCTCTTACAAAAAAAAAAAAGAAATGGATCCAATCTCTAATTATTAAAACACGGCCCAATCCCAATTCTATTTTCTACCCCTTTGCCTACCCCTCTCCCCTTGCCCCCTGAAATGAAGTGGAAAGGGTAAAAAAATGTTCCCTAAGAAATGGGACACCACTACTACACTGTTATACGTCATTTTTTTTGCAAACATTTACAGAACATCACCGTAAACACAAACATAAGACTGATTTAAATTTTTAATTGAAAATTTGTCATAAAAATCCTTATTAATGGCAAAAATTACTTACATTTATGGGTCTGCTTGCTCGAGTGAGCAGCCATGTTGGAAATTTCTCTTAGCCCTTCGTTTGAAGTGAGGTCCCGATAAATCTTCATTTGGAGGGCTATCTAGCCCTTCCGCTTCCCCCTACCCCTCCAACCAAAAGAGAATTGAGAATAGATTCCCCCTACCCCTACACGTGGGCACGCCAAATGGAGGGGTAGGGGAAAGTGTAGCTAGAATTGGGATTGGGCCTAATTGTTTCAATAGCTGCAATCCATAAACATAATGTGTGCTTATGAATAAAGAGTGTAAAAATCATCTAGCTTTACTAACCTTCTCTGTGTAGCCTATTTCACAAATTAACAGAAAACAATGAAAAACTTGAGTTGTAAACAATACATTTTAAATCAAGTCTAGATGCTGTCAAATGAGCTTGACTTGTCTTGAACCTGGAATGCTGCTTAAAGCAAACAGCATGTAGAAAAAAAGAAGCTGAGTGTGACTTTTCATTCGAAATGACCAGGTGTCACCCAAGCTGCAGAAGCCAAAGTGTTCATGTTGGTGCTCAGATCAGTAACAGCATGTCATTACGGGGGTTGCACAGCGGGCAGAACAGGTGAACCAGACATACGTCTGACACTCAGGCCCAAGAGATTCTGTCCCACAGACAGCTGCCCAGACACCCGGCGAGTCCCTGACCTGCCAGTCCGGTTCCATCGGCGGTTCTACTGGTGACGGCTGTGACACACGAGAAAACTGTCCGTGCCGAAATCCGTCACTTCCTTGGTACTTTCATCCCCCGCGCACTTCAAAACGTGACATGTGTCATCTGTAAGAAGCTTAGAGATGCTGAATTCCCCCCCATCTGACGCTTTGATGGTGATTCTGCCCAAGGCGTTTGTCATACATAACTTAGCCTGTAACAATGAGAAACGGAGTCTGGTTGAAGGATAGGGATAGAAAAAGTGTGTAAGAATGCATATATTGTAAAATCCCTACTATCACCATGGGGCAGGAAATCAAAGTATGCAGTGCGAGAGTGGAAGTGTGTATCACAGGCTTGTCATCGTTCCTCTTGTTCGCCCGTGATTTCGGTGGCTGCCTCTGGTCTTATGGCAGAACGTAGCTGTCATAGACTCCGTAGAGAATGTCAGGGCATCTGTGTCCCAATTTTACTGCAGCAAATCTTTCAATCCCATTGATACTTGATGTACTACACAGCGGGCATCCGTTGTGTCAAGGAACATCTGCTTCGGGATGGATAAAATGCTCCGCATTACATTGGCTGACGTCTTTACATATGTAATTCTGAATTATGGTAAATATGCCAATTCATGCCTGGCTTTTGGAGTTTGAATTAACAGTAAGAAGTTACAAATTATGACTGTAACCTAAATATGGAACACAGGCCTGTGGCAGAAGAGCAAATATGGCTATGTTCTTGGCAGAAGATGTCTATGTTTGTGGTTCAGCTAATGTGTCCCTCTTTGGTTTGGATGCCTGCATTTTTCCCATTTTCAATCTCCCTCTGTGTGTTTTGTGCTTGACTGTTAACCTTTGGCTAAACCAGTCCCTGAGCTAACATCTGTGTGATTGAGACGGCGGAACTCCGGAGAGCCAAGGACAGAGCTGCTTCTGTCTCTCCATATTAAGATGGCCTCTATGAATGTATCAATTAAAGTGCCTTTTAAGTTTGCGTCCACAAATATGCATGTATCCAATTAGCACGGGTAGCCCACATGACCTCATCTGCAAACGATTTGTTTTTTCCTTCACAGTTTTCTATATTAAGTCACTCCTCAAAATGTCTCTCTCCTCTGAGAGAATTTCACACTGGAATACATTGGCTTTGATGCATGTACTCAGAAAATCTATTCTTAAGCAATTTAAACGTTTTTTTTAAATGTATAAATACGGTTTATTTGTTTATTAATAAAACTTAAAACTATATACATTAGAATTACACTGGAATATGTATATACATATTTATATATACATACCTTTAATGTTAAACATTTTTTTAAGTGTGAGGAACTGTTTAATTTGAAGAATTGCTGCAGATAATTTGTTTTATAATTCAAAAATAAGGTTATTTTTTTCCCACATGCAATGCAATTCTAAATGTTAGGATCTCTTGACAATCCATTTTTTTCTTTCTCTCATGTTTTCTCTTCTGTTCTCTACATCCTTTTATTTTATTTTCCTCTGCACCACTCAATTTTTCATTAATAATCAATGTCATATGATTAGAGGTATCCCATATTGAAAAAGGCATTAGAGAAAGAGAGAGAGCATCACACAAAACAAGATAAATACTGAGAAAGAGAGATTTCATTCACATATTTATTTATAGTGTTTTTGTGGATGCCTATAACCCACACAAAGTGCGTATCAGATATAAAACTACTTGAGTACACATTTCTAAAATGATTTATAAAAGCAGCATGACCAGTGTTAAGATGTTTTTTCTGCTGGTACATCATTAGGAGATCCAAGTTTTTATTCTTAGTGCTGTCACATTTTCTGTTCACATTTGATCAAGTGGTGTAATAAACAAAAATGCAGCTCTCTAATTCAAAGATTTTCTGGTAACTGTCAAACAGTTTCACTCGCACAGATGACAAGGAATTTCAAATGAAAATGGAAACAAGGGTTTGTATTATCGGAGTGTTATCCAATACAAGAATTCAAACACGCTTGAATGACAGCTCTCCCACTGAGTTCACTCTTTCAGCGTTGAGCTGCTCAGTCCAGACGTCACTTTCCCAAACAGCTAATCAAGTTCATGGGGAGTCCAGGAGAAGGCTCAGAAGCACTCACTTCAAACCCACAGGCCAGCACACTGATGAAAGAAAAGACATCTACAGCACACACTCTAATTTGAGTTGCAGGAATGATGACAGATCTATCAGTCAAACACATCCGTCTACAAATAAAGAGAAAGAGAGAGATGGAGAAAAAGCACACACACACACACACAAAATGTTATGAAGTACAAAAAACTGAATGAGAGTTACATTTTGTGTTCTAATTTTTGATCATGCTGAGCAAAAAGTTATTTTACTGAGAAACACCTTAAGTAGCAGTATTCAGAAAGAAAAAAAATGTATAAATGTGTGTGTATAAAAACTACATTTTATAAAGGACAGGCTATAACATTTTATGTAGAGAAGACAGAAGAAGGCAGGACATCATAAGGGCATCATCAAGGCCAAGAGTTAACTATAATGTTTTCAGTGAACATTTAGTTTACTATAGTTTTAAAGTTCTATTAACTCAAAACTAACATTCCAATATCACACACACACACACACACACACACGCAGCCCTACTGGTGTGCATGTGTATATAATTACAATTATAGACCTTTTTGTTCTTTGTTTTAAGTATTTGCAAAGTTTTGCGAGGAAATTAATTTTAATGTCCCTCTAATGCTCGTGAGGCAAAAAAAACAAAAAAACTTTTTAGATAGTTCCCTGTTGAAATCACAAGTAAAGTCAAATAAATAATGTGGCCAATGTGGGCTTCCTTACATCATTATTTTAAAATTCAGGTTGTTGTTGCCGCCCTTGTACTTTGTAAATTCGGACCAGCATAGTATTGGCGTATTGTTGTGTACTCAAATGTCGATGGTTTAACCTTAATAAAGCCATAACACACCATTTCACACATTCTGAACTTTTTATCCTTCGTCTGCCCAGACTGTATATATTGACAGGAGATAATGGCGACTTTAGTTTACTCACATGGAAGAAAAACCTTGAATTAATGTATTTATAACATAACATCAAAGTCATGAGACAGTCAAAGTGTCAAAGAAAAAAGCTGGGCACGCTGAACTGACACTTTACTGCAAATATTAATTTATTATGTTAGAAATAATCTCTATGCATTTAGAATGTAGGCTATTAATTTTTATGGAAAAGTGATTACATTGGAACATGATTGGAATGTTTTGTGTTTGTAAATTTAAGTTTGTTTGTTTTTTTCTTAAATAACCTACCAAGACAGTGAGTAAAGCAAATATTTGATCTGGTTAACCTTCTCAAATAAACACATGAGATATTAAAACATGAAATGAAGAGTGAAGCTGAAACGCGCTTTGAAGGACACGGAGGCACTTGTACGATCATGATGTAAGTATCAGCTTTCCAGCGCTGGAGAGAACTCAAGGAGTGGAAGGCCTGTGATCGGACACCAAGGTTGTTTTGATTCTGCTTGATTGGTGAGTTACACTGGATGTGATAAAACGACCATTGAAATCATCTGAAATTCATGTAAGCACATCAAAAAAATAAAATAGATTTGTTTCCCTGCTCGCATCCCATGTAAGTTAGCATCACTGATTATAATGACTTCTGTAGTATTTTGTCACACCACTCGCATCCCGTATAGATGATGTCACATTGGTACTGCTTTGTTTCACAAAACTCGTTGACTGGATTGCATAAGCTAACCCAGCTTGTGTAACTTAAGCTTGTGTGGGGCAGAGCTATCAAAGGGGCACGACCCCTTTGGGGTAGGTGATATGAATGTACAGATCAAGGACGTATAATACACGCAGAGCCTCATTCACCGCTGTGGTAGTTGCTTAGCTGGTGTTGTTACAGGCAGGGTATTCGATTTCTGGAAGCCAATGTTGATGTTTGAAATCACCAAAACAAACACGACCCTACCCCAAAAGGGTCTTGCCCCTTTGATAGCTCCGCCCCACACATACGTAGCTTAAGCAAACCAGTCAGCGAGTTCCGTGAAACAAAGCAGCACCAATGTGACACTTTCTTATACGGGACACGAGTAGCGCAACAAAATACTACAGAAGTCATTATAATCAGTGACACTAACTTACAGGGGATGCGAGCGGTGAGACAAATAAACATCATAATGTGAGGATTCACATTACTCATGCGCAGAGCTTGTGCGAACAGAGACAAACAATAGGCTAAAAACGCCTATATCCGAAATATATATTTATAATTTGATAATATTAACTTCAGTTTGTTTTTGTTTTTCTTCTTTCATTTTTCGCTGACTGCTGTCGTCAAATATAACACCGTTGCTAAAACATGCTTTGAAGAGTTTGCTTGATAATTACGGTTAAGGTGCCACTCGACAGTCAATAGCTGCAAGTGCACTCTGCAGACGCAGACGCAGCGGCAGCGGTAAAACCTCAATTCTGGTTGGCAACCATCTGTACATGAATTTCAAATGATTTTCAATGGTCGCTTCATCACGTCCAGTGTAACTCACCAATCAAGAAGAACCAAAACAATCTCGGTGTCCGATCACAGGCCTTCCACTCCTTGAGTTCTCTCCAGCGCTGGAAGGTCATACAATATTTACAAGGGTCATACTTCTTGCGTTATCGTTCTGCAGACATTTGACTCTTTTGCTTTTCTTTCTGTCGTTCTGCTCGGCTCCTCCACGTCACGAACAGACATGAGCATTACTGCTGATTGGCTACAAGTTTTTTTTACTGTATTTTTTCTAAGGCGTTTTTGAAAAATCGTGTACCCTGCCTTTAAGGTCCCTACCAGCACAGCAGGTGTTAAATGTTGAAGCTAACCAGCCTAAGAATCCACCTCTAATTTAAGTATTGCAAAGTTCAGACTTAATTATCAGCTTTGATTGATGCTTTGATTCTTCTGGTGTATAATGATCATATGGCAAATTTGATTTAAGGAAGCAAGTAAAATATATTTTTAATGTTGTATTTTATTTCTATTTAAAGAGCTCCAGAACAGTTGCTTTATAGAAGAGGCAGAGTATCTGAGAGCGGAGGAATTTTATTAAAGGGCCACCAATAAGACAGGAAATTTAATATCACAAACCACATCACAGAACATTAAACCATTTAGAAACTGCTGACCAATCTGTAGGAAGTAATCAAATGTCGTATTTAATGACCTTTAGCGCAAAAAGACTACTGCTATTTTGACTTAATATGTAAAGAGAGGCACTGAAGAGAGATGTTGTGTGTATACAAGCAGCGTCTTTGCTTGTTTTCAGCTCATAAACTAGAGTGGATGCATGGAGCTTGTTGCCATCACACTAGAACAAGCCAACACTGATTGTTTCTTGTTTCTCTGCTCGCGTAGACGATGTCAGGATTCTTTTTGAAGTGGGTCTATTGTGTCCAGTTCCTGGGCTTTTGTTCCAGATGAAAGAGATTCTGTATGGTGAGGATTGGGTCTGTGTTTTCCATGGGAACATGTTTTCATACATGACTCACTGTAGCACAGACATGTGGGCTGCTCTGTTTTGCTTTTGCTCAGAAATTTCAAACTTAATTTTAGAGAAGTATGTCCAGGCAAAAAGCGCTCACCCCATAGGCCTCAGACTACAGTCAGATGCTTCAAAAAGCATATTGACGAGTTTATTCTTCTTTGTATTTTTTTTTCCTCCAGATTGGAAATAAAAGAATGGACGTGAGATTTGAAGAGGAGCGGTTTTTGCTTATGATGACAGCTGTCATATTAGAAAGGCCCACTATATATTTCTACACAAAGTAAAAGCTAATTCTCATGTGAGATGTACTGTCTTCCTTCAAGTTTGTTTTACAAGAGATGCAAACATATGTTCTTTCAGGTACAGCCTTTACTCTGTGGTGTGGATCCTCTAAGGGTACAACAGACCTAGGGGTAGTGTTCTTGTGTATGTGACATTGAAATCGAAGCACACATGCCCTCGAACTCACACACATCTCACACACATACACACACACACACTCATATTCCAGGCTGTGGCGCTGCATATAATTTCTCACACTCTCTGTGTCCCAGATCCTCCGATTCTGGCAGGGCTATTGCTGAGGCAGCAAACACATACACACACACACACACACTCAGAGAGCAAGGGCCCGAGTCCTTGCATTTTCTCCCCTCAGAAGAGTTTGGATCTGTGTCTCTGTTTCTCAGAGGTGCAGTAGACAGGCAGAATGTTCAGAGCTCCTCCAGTTCGCTTCTCTTCCGGGAATACTTGTCCAGAATTTTTAAGAGATTCCTGCTCCTCTTTCTTTGCTCCTCTTCCAGATGTGAGCCTAATTCAAAGTCATGCATGTCTTTATCCACATACTGGGCATGGAATAGTTCAGTGAGCGAGCGCTGGAATATGTGGCAAGTCTTCTGTGGTTTTCGAGGAAGTTATCAGACAAGTTTGGTGTAGCACAGTGTGTATTTTGTGTCAGCACTCTAATTTTTACAGTGTTGTTGGGTAATGAAGTATTAAGGCATTGGGAAGTGTTGCGGCAGGCTTTATCAGAAGCGCACTTCTTACGGAATCAGATAAAGCTCTGATAATGAGCGGGAGAACAAACAGGACCTGCTGCACCCTTGAGATTGCTTGCTGCATATAAAACAGTAAAAGCATCCTAATATGCAGCCTCTTAATTTTTCAGTGGACCTGATGAAGTGAATTTTTGACTGATGTTTCCTGAAAGTGGCAACACATGTCCCCTATTTACACCCCTAGCGCCCTCCAACAGCCCCCCTCTCCCCTTACGCCGTTCCGACTCGACTCGGGCAGATGTGTCGCTTGATGTTCCTGTCAAATGGCACCGAATCGCTTAATAAAATATCACTCCCCCTCCATCAGCCTGCTTTAATTGAGTCCCTTGTCAGTTTTATCAAACTGTGTGTTATCGTCGCTTTTTTCCTCTTCCTCTGTTTCTTCTTTCTCTTTATCAGCCCCTCACTCTCTCTCTCTCTCTCTCTTACGGAATAGACTAGCAGACGGATCCTTAGTAACTTTGTTTAACGGAGCGAGAGGAGTGATCCTCAAAGGCAGGCTTGTCATTGGATCCATAATTCAGACCCGTGATTTTCATTTCCCTCTGTTCTTTCAAAGGCAAGTTGGGTTTTTGGAGGCAGGCTGATCATTAGCAGGCGAACAGCATAGTGGATTAGCAGAGGTGTAGCGCCAGGACGTTAAGCTATACACGGCCGACGTGGAGATGTGCCAAAATGAAAGTGACAACATCAGCATGAGAAAAAGCCGCTTGCTCTCTCTCAAATGGGCACAGAGAAAACAGATGCGCATTCGCATCCGAACATTGTTTACAAATGGAAAAAGTAGTCACGTTTTTTGCATGGGTTGCGAAACAGGCTTGGAATGTGATGCTACATAATAGGGTGCTAAAACTTTTGGCGGTTCATACGCATACTCTCTCACACACATTCTTCATGAATAACTTATGTGTCACTGGAAGACAGAAGCACAGGGCAGCATGGTCAGATCAGACCGTTCCTACTCCTCAAATCTCCAAGCTGAGTCTGACATTCCCTTGTCCCAACCTCGCTGGTCCCAACGCTGGCAATTCTGGTTGTACTAGTTGTACTAGTGTACTGGTGTGACTGGAAACTTCAAACACAGGCTGTCGCCAGGTCCCTAGTGAGGCCGCGCTCTGATTGGCTGTGCAGACGAGAGTTCTTCTGCCTTTGCCACTGTCCCCATGGAGAAACTCAAGTCCCGCCTCTTCCTTTGAAGTCACAGGAAACTCCACTCACAGCAGTGGGATGTTTTGATGTTAGTCGTATTTCTTCTTTTTCTTCTCTTGTTTTCTTTTCTTTTCCTCTCTCTCTCTCGCTGTCTGTAAAGCTGAGGGTCTAGTGGTTACAGGATTCTGCCGCGCCACTGTACATTTCAACATTGCATTTGATCTTTAATTTATCACAGTTCCAGCAGTTTGTTTGACAGGTGCAAGAGCTTTCATCTTGAAGCTACACGGCTAGTGCATACTCCTCTCACTCTCTCTCTGTGTTTGTCTCTTTGCGACCTCTATGGGATCTATTGATTCCTTTTTTTTCACTATTATTATGATGTACAACGAATAATATGTGGTTAGATGATGCATGCTTTGCCCCCTGCATGTTGTTGTATAAAGATGGCGGTTGCTCATTTGAGTGACTGAAGGCTACTGCGGGATTTATAATGGTTGTTGTCAGTGTTGATACTAATATTGGTAATACTATGATCAAACTATCAAAATATATGGGGTTTCTTCAGCTATAGGGCTTTTGTAGGGACCTAAACAAATGTTCTTAAAACACACTTTTATCACTTACTATTTTATTTGTGTACTAGCAATGTCAAACACTAGATATAAGTAGTTGAGAAATAAAAATAGGACCATGTCCAATGGTGTGACTCAGCAAAAATGTTTTTACTATGTGTGGTGTAAATAATGACTAATGTGTGACGTAAATAGTGAAAACAGTGTTTTTCCACATCTTAAATAAAATGACTGTGTAACATAAGAAATACAATAAAATCTATATATAAATAGTAGCAAAAATATAGTAATCAATAAATAAATAAATATTCTATGACGGTAACAATCGAGGTAAAAAGTTTCAGGTGATTAGAGATCTTGATTTGAGATCTTCATGAAAACAAAATTAAAATCTAAAACAATTTTTAATAAAAATCAACGTCTGGGAAATAGTGACTGAAGTTCAATAGCCATATTAAAAGCACCATTCGTTGTCTTATTTTTTAATTATTTTAATTGTTTTTTGATAAATTATTGGCATAAGAAATCATATTAAAGGTAATTTAGTCTGTTTTAAACTCTTGGTATATTTCTTTCCCAGCAAAACAAGGAAAAATAAAGAGAACAGAAGACACCAGATTACTCTAAATTTGGAAACCTTTTTAACACACCTGTCATTCTGTCATTCCTCGTCTCAATCCTTTGCACAAAAGTAATTGGAAAACATAACCACTTCTTTAAACTGAGTCTTTAAGGACGAGTGCCCTCATCTGCAGTCACAGAAGTTTCAGTAATACTCATTTTCTCCTCTCTCTCCTCATCTCTCTGTATATGTCTCTCTCTCTCTCACTCTTTTCTTATTTCCCTCTCAGGGAACAAGCCTCACCAAGGCATCTCTTAAAACAGGAACTTCCATGACTATTTTGGCATCAAAGCTTGGCACGAGGGGCTAACCTTCTGAAGCAAACTTGTGAGGAAAGAAGTCTGAGATGGAGAGGGGGAAAAGAGGAGGAGAGAAGGCCTGTGTGTGCTTTAAGTCTATAGGGGGGCAGTTGAGAGAGTGAGCGAGGGCTGTTCTAAAGGGAAGGAGGCTCTCTCAGGGCGCTTGGAATCAAATCCTCCCCTGGTGCCTCAACCAGGATGGAAATGTGCAGCTTTAGATGCTTTGCTGCAGCTAATAACAGTACTGCCATTTCTTTAAGGTTTAAGATTCCGCTTTGTAGGATGATGGAGCTTGTTCATTCTTGTTTATACTATAGATCTGGATTTTATATGGAGTAGACGGTTTATATAATGCATCTGTATACAAAGAGCATGCAGGCGGCAATTGAAATTTCCTTCCATCCCGATCAACATTTTGCGTTTTATGAGCCACAAATTTTATTCGGTCGCCTTTGAGTTTCTTTGAATTTGGGTATTCTTGAGCAATAAATAAAATAAATGTTTTTTTTTCTTTTTCCATTTAATTTTATTTATACATTTACTTTCATTAAATGTTGCATTATTTTATTGCATTATTTTAAAATATTTACCTAGATCTCAGCAGCTAAAATAGCAAGTAGCAAAAATAAGACAAAAGCTCACAAAGTTATGAGTCAGCCAAGAATATATTGAAGTTATCTGTTCGTGAGATCTAAAGTGATCTAAGTGTGTGTATGTAGTCATAAAGACAGATTTCTCAACGTGACTGGTGTTGATTAAAAGTTGACATTTCAACACTTGGCAGCAATGATGAAACAGAACCTTGAGATCAAACATGTACAGTGATAATCGCCCACTGGCTCCTGTCTGCAAACACCTAAAAAACACATGAACGTTTAACTGAGCATGAGAGTGATACGGCTCACCACAGAATGTCGTCAACAAAAAAATGCAGCTGTTCATTTTATCTGCTGCCAACTCCTTTAAGTTATTCATCTGGAAAAAAAAGGCATTCATCATTATATTTTTAATCACAGAGACGAGATAGAGAAAAGGAATGCCTTCGGGAGGGTGGGGGTTTATGCTATTCCCAGAACTGATTCGGCATTGTTGCCCCGCATCGCCAAACATTCCGCAAATTGACTTTGAATGAATTTATTTTTAATGTGATGTTGATGCGGCTGCTGCAGAAAGTGCATAGAGTGAGTGAAAAAGTGTGAGTGTTTGTAGAATTTGAATGAGAGCAAGAAAAAATGTCTTCACTGTAGTTAGGCCTAGTGTGTTAGTTTAGTGTGCTATGTTTACTCTTAACCTGATATGTGGTTATATATGGTGTACATTCGTAAGCATGTGTGTACAAGTCTCTGAACTAAGTGTTAATGGCCAGATAAGAAATGGACCATCCTCTGTCCTTCCACATTTTAGAGTCTTCCTCCCTGTCTCTGGTTTCCTCTGTCTCTTTGTTCTTTTTCCTCTCTGTCGCTGTCAGTCCGGCCCATACAAAGCAGCTCTCTCATCACAACATCCTGCTCCAATTGTAATTATTAATAAATTAATTATTAGCCCTACTCTGTTCCAGACTAATTGAGTCCCATTGCATGTCTTAAGTAGGACACACTCCTATCAGACAAATGGAATGATATCCAGGGCTTGTTCCTCGGGGTACAAGTCTTGGCTTCGTCCCACAGAATGCACACTGCTTTGTTGTAGCATCGCAACTGCCATTCGAGAAGACTGAGATGTAAACAAAATCTAATTCATGTTATAGAAAGCAATGAGGACAGTACATCTGGGCGGTCCATCTCCATTCATATTCACCACGCTGCAAATGTATGACTTGTCCTGAGCGTTTCCCAAAAGCATTGTTAGCTAACTGTGCTCATGAGTTCCACTGAACTCTGTTGGTAACAATGGAACTTGGAGCCATAGTTGCTTTTACGAAATGCTTGATGGCAGTTTTTCATTCACATTTAACATTTGAACATGATCTGTATAGTTTTTGAAAGGTAATTCATATATGATGTGCTAATCTTAATTCTATTTTAGTCCAGTATTTTCATTCATAATTTGAATGTCAACAATTTAGTGTTTATGATAGCAGTCATTACTTTTTTTTAAAAATAATTTTTAGCGTGCACTTTCTCTTGAATGTAATATAAAGGTTGTTGCCAGACTGCAATGTTAATAGGAGATACTATGAAGGCGAGAAAAGTTGTCCCTATGTTTATTTTTCTGTCGTATCACACCACAGATGAGCTGTCAGTGTTCAAAAGAAAGTGGAGTGATGGATTCAGAAGAGGCCTTACCTACATCGGAGTAGGTGGTCATCCCTTCTTCACAAGATGCATGAGATTTGTATTTACTTCTGTCTGCTTGTGATTTGATCAACTAAGGCGGATGTTAATATCAGACTCGAATGTGGTGTTAGCTTTCATCTCTGTGCATCTGATGCAATGGGGATACACAACTACTGTAGCTGAAGAGAAGAAACTGTTCTTTGGAGAAGTTTTTTTTTTTTTTTTGGTATGGCCATCTTAAGGGAAATCTCCTGGAAAGCCATGTTATGTGTTAGGATGTGCTTATGGCCCTGGGTGGGAATTTGCAGCCGCTCTGTGAGGTTCATGCAGTATGTAGGGGTACACAAAGGATACTTCCATGATGCTCCAGGGTAGTAGAAGTTAGTTGGAGGCTTGTTGGCACATGTCAAGTCTCTGAAAGCAAGTCTGGATGATCAGTACCTCAGAAGAATAGGAAAAAAAAGTTGGTTATAACTTTTGTTGATCTAACATTTTCTCAACTATAGTGAGAAAAATGAGGTGTAGACAAACAATAGTAACATGATCATAGAAGGGGTTTAATATTCAACATAATGAATATGGTGTTGAATAAGTAAATTTGCTGGCTTGGAATTTTAAGGGTGGTGCAATCAGGAGTGTGGAGTGAGTTTAGAGATAGGAAAGAGGGTTATGAAAGAAAACCAGATGGGAAGAAATGAAATGGGCAATAACTGGTGCCAGTTGATTTGTCCCACTCATGCAGGCAGATGTGGTTGAGCGGGGGAAGGTGGAAGAGGGAAGCCTATAGCCTAATGCAATCACATTAAATTTTAAATAATGTTATGCAGATAAGAGATGACAGGAGATGATCTCTTTGGGATGTTGAATGAAAATCTGTCAATTATAGTTCCAATACTCTGGAAAACAGCACTTTTTTGCATTTGCGTGTTAAGTTGGCAAAGCTAATGGAAAAGAAAATAGGACAAAATACGTCAGCTTTGTCTGATTTCTAGAACCAGTCAGTGGTTAAATGCATAAAGCTTTCCAAAATGTCATGATGCAAATAAATAAACTATGGTTTAGTATATGCATTCTTCTTTCCTAGTGCATGGAAGGAATATGCGCTTTACAGAATCAAGGCCATGACATCCTCTCTCGAACCTCCTGCTTTGGAGGAATTTTAATTCGTAGGCCATTCACAGATAGAATTGATTTTCCCTTGTGGCAAAGTGTTAATGAAACGGCAAAACTCCTACACTTATGAGCTTTTCAATTAATGCTGTTCTTTCTTCCGTTGCCCAGAAGTGAGAGTGTGTGCTGTGCTGGTTTCCTTCAATTTCACCGTGGGCAAGACTCAGGCATTGAGTGCAAAGGTGCCAACTTCCATATTTAGTTAGCGAAGAGGCCATCCATTATTGAGCAAACAGAGAGCTGTCTGTCTCACTGCTTTGGGCCAACAATTAAATATATCAGGCAGCATGTGGAGGTGGGGTGTGGATGGGTGGAGGAAAGGCTCAGAAGAACAGGGCAGATGCAATATTGATGTCTTTAATTGAGGCTTTAAGTTGTACATGGTCAATATTTCTATGTGTGTCTTTAGCACCGGAGAGGCTTTGTCTGGGGTGGTTTGGAAAGGTTGTGTAAATTACATGTTCTACATTGGTAAATGTGTGTAATGGCATGTTTTGGGTGGATTTAGAGAGAGGCATAGCCAGCCACAAAGGAAGTTCAGTCTGAATACATTATTGAAAACCCTGGAACACGATGCAGTCTTTAATTTATTTTAGGACTTGCCTCTATTCGCATAGCAATTTTGATTATGTTTTTTTTATTATTAAAATATTTTTTATAACATTTTTCAATTTCTTTGATTGCAAAATAGCTTTGTATAAGTAAACTTAAATGAAAAACAACTATCATTGTTGTTATCATTGTCATATAAAAAACAAACGAACAGCATTTTATTATTTAGCGTTTTTATATTCAGAGTCAAAAAACATAAATAAAGCATTAATTAATATGAGTAGTATTTATTAGTCAGGTAATTATACAAAAATAATCAGTTTTTGTATATTTTATCTTCAGAACAGTAATGGTATAATTTCACTTCCCCTTTCCATCCAAGTCTCCCTCTTTCTCACTTATTTTCTTCACTTTCATTGCATCAGCTCTCTGCATAAGGTGGTTTTAATTTGGTGAAAGAAAAACAAGTAGAAAATATTGATTTCAGACTTCTGCCTTTGCCTTTAAAAGCAGCCGCATGGCATCCTGCAACCTTCAATTGAGGCTGAGCATGTAGGTGTGTGTGTTCTCATTCAGGCTCTGTGTTCACGCAAAATGATACATTAAAGACTGTGTTTTACTTCAGTCAGACTGAGAGAAAATAAACGAACACAAGCAATGTCTGTTCACACGTACGCAGGGACACAAGTCAGACAGAAAGGCCTAATTTATCTGATCATTATATGGGTGTTTTCCTTCCTAGAACAGTTTAACTTTCTGAATGCTTGAGAATGTGTGACAACACTATCATCATGGTAAGGGACGAACAAAATTCAGAACTGAGAGGTAGACATGCCATCAATTCATGAGGTGAAATTGTTGCTCAATAAACGTCATTGCCGGATAATTTAATAGATAGGAAGTTTAAAAGAACAGCATTTATTTGAAATTGTTTGATATTATGAATACCTTGCTGAACTTACTAACCTCAACTTTTGAATGGTAGTATATTTAAACTAAATACGTGTTTATATAGATGGCATATCTATCTGTCTATCTGCCAGAATACTTTCAAACATGGATTTTTACAGTCAAAATTCTTTAATAATCATCATTCATTCTTCCTTTTGTTCAAATTCAAATTGCAATACTGTATTCTGCTTGATGCCTAGTTTAATTTCTAAATTGAATTGGACATAAAAAATTAAAAAATTACAGTTACCATAACAGGCATATTCATGCTTAAATTCACAAGCATTGAGAAAAATGACATCCTTAATTTTATTCATAGCCACTTGGCTATTTAAACTCGCTCTAAACATCTGGATCTTTTTTTCTTCTTACAGTCCTATTACACCGCTTTAATGTTTTCATCTCAGTTTTTCCTGGCTTTGCTTTCTGTCTTTTCACTCAGGAACAAGCTAACCACAGGTTATGTGTATACATATCCCACAAATCTCTTGCTGCACTGGCTCTGATCTGTGGATTACTCTTCGAATACTCCTCACTGAGAGGATGGCACATGTAGATTTGACACACGCACACACACACACACACACACTCTCACTTTCTTTTTCTCATACACACACAGACAATCATTCCCACAGAAATACAGAAGAGCATGTGTGCCCCTACCTTCTCTGTAGCTTTAAGAAGACAAGTCTCTAATGCAGACATTACTAAACCCCTGCCATCATAGCCACAGAATGACACCACGAACGCTGAGCGCTAACACCTACAAAGCGCTTAAATATCTTAACATATTTAATGCATAATGAAAGAAGTTTCTGCACTTTGGGTGAAGTATTCCCAGGAAGTTTGGTACACATATACACTCCATAAAACAAGCTAATGTTAGTTGAGGGGTTTGAAGAGACGGAAAGAAAGCTTTCTGCTGTATATCCAAAGTGTGTTTAACACAGCACTCTCTATATGTTTAAGGTGTTCATCCTGTAGTCACATGCTGTGAGTGTTTGTTTTTAGGAAATGTCAGGGGGCTGAAGAGTGCCTCTAGTGGTGAGCAGAGGGGCATGTCTTTTTTTTTGTGTGAGGCTTAAAACTGATGCGCATGTAATGCTGAGGATATGTGACTGTTCCACAAAATTTGTCTGTAATTTAATATAATCATTTTTTGTGGAAGGAAAGCTCCTTAGTCCTTAATACAGGAGAAAAGAAAAATATTGCTAAACCATCAGGCTGTGAAGAGCGTGCGGCACAGTCAGTGAGAGAGCTCCGCTGTGTTAGAACTCCATCTCTGCCTACCTCAGGATCCATTATGTGTAATGCAGCTGATTTAGATATTCAAGTCTCCTTTGAGATTCCTTTTTTGTTTGTTTGTTTTCCCCGGTCTGGACTGTAGAAAAGTCCCACATTCTTATGTGATTTAACTCCTTATTTGACCTTTCTTTTCAGACATTGCGAAAAAAATAGATTTTTCAAAGTTGTAAGTAAAACAACGTTTGTTGGAGTGAGTTTTACAAGAAAATTCTATTTTCGTACTCCCGCTTCAAAACATCAAAAATTGTTCATTTCAGGAAATGTGCAACATATAAAAATGAAGCCTATAAGACAAATGTCTTTTTTGTTTTTTTTTGTCATTTATGAAAATAACTTCTTTTGTTTTCCACAGAAGAAAGAAAGTAATACAGAGTTATAAATAATGAATATAAATAAATGATGGAATTTAAAATTTTATGTGAGCTATCACTTTAGCATTATTTGTGGGGTTTTTTTTGTCAATGCTAAGAATATGAAATACAAATCTAAAAATATAATTTCATAAATCTCTCAAGTGCCTCCCTGCTCATTTTTATGCATGTGCAAGATATCCTGAATGAAAAAAGTGCATTTGCTTTGTTTTAAGTCTGTGTTTGTGTGTGTTGGGGTTTTTTTTGTACCTCACAGAAAGTAATTTTTCTCCTATAGCGTAGCCAATGATAAGGCCATGATGCCTGCTTATCTGTCCCCCTTTAATTTCTCCTGATCTTTAAGTGTTCTTAAAAGGGGCCTCTGAGGGTGGTGATGAGCTCGCTCTAAATTGATTACCTGTTTCAGTGAACGCGCTGTTGCCTGCAGATTCTATCAGCTCCGCTGTCAGGACCCTCGCTATTTCAATTTGATCAGATTTAATGAGGAGGAGGATGTGAGGTGTGTGTGTGTCTCTATGTGTGTTTACGTTTAAGTGTGTGTAAATGTGTGTTACTGCCTCGATACAATCGCATTTGTCAGCATGATCCTTTTTAAGTGCATTTCAATTAGAGAGTGATTCGCCTGATTCTATTACTCCCAACTCTCGTCGCCCTAATGTGCGTCGCTGCTGGAACAAGCCACGTCTAATGTACACTATTTAATTTCCTTAATTGAGCTAACGTGCTTTTCATATCCTAATTCCTCGAATAATCTTTGATTTGTGCACCGCACATGGTGGGATGTAATGAAAGGGGGCAGCTGAAAACATCTGTTAGAGTAACATCTGCAGTTATGAGGGCGTTAGCAGCCTGGCCCTTTTATCTACTTATGCCAATTATCCTCAATGCCGACTGACTGAACAGATATTAATATGGATGTATTTGAGGATCTGGTTTCCTGAGCCAAGTTTTGTATAGAGTGTTAGATGTTTCTTACTTTCTTTGATTACATTCTTCCCAAGACATAGAGGAGAAGTGCTGCTTGGAAATCCTGGATAATTTTTACAAAACAGTAGTAGTTGATGACTGGTACAATGACACACACTTAGGGTCAGACAGTTCACAAAACAGTGCTTTTTAACGTATATGTAGACTTAACCTAAAAAAACCCCAAAACAAACCCATTAACAATATTTTTCATTTCTGCTATTTAAAGTACTGTTGTTTTCTAGACATCCTATAAAAGTGGGCTTTGGTTGAATTCACAAAGCCTCCTTCATAGAAGGTTATGGTGGGGCCCATTGGTTACTGGCTTCAGCCCAGGTTTCTCAACAACAACCCCATTTTCCTCTTTTTGTCAATGGGCCAGAGTTGCCTAACAAACAAACATACAGCAATTAGTCTATCAGCATTCTGTTGGTCTAGACTTTCAAACTAGTTTGGAGCAACAAACTAGTCTAGTCTCTCTCTGTGGTTTCATATTAATTTGGCCTTTGGAGAATCCTTCTTTCTCTGTCTATAGATCAGTCTTTATCTCCATGACCTTCTCCTCAAATATTGTCCGTTGTGGCCACATGCCTACCGTCAACACCGCCCTCCTGCCTGGATCAAGTAGCACAGACTGTACTTTCAAACATGCAGCTGTACATGGAGAAGCTCGCTGTCTTGCTTCTGTATAAATTGATACTATAAATGTGGCACACACGTGAATCTACTGTGCATTTCTTTTGTGAATAGAATATGTCAGACATCACTTTGCATATTAGTATTATGATCAAAATGTATTGGCAAAGAACTCGAAGAAAAACTCACCACCAGAGGAAAAAAGTTCTTCCCTCTCTTGTGGGATAGCTGCTCTGTTTGTCTTCAAGTTCGCAAGTTCACTTTAGAAATAGAAGCGGTGGAACAGAGGTCTCACCACCACTGTTTATTTTATTGTAGCTCACAAATGTCATTCATTATCCTGGTGTGGGAAGCAGTTCTGGTGCTCCTCTCCATGCACCCCAGCTTTGGCTAATCACTTCTCTATTCCCATCATCTGTAAATCCACACTTGCGGGTGCGCTGCTAAGCAGCCGAAGAATAAAACTCATATGCATCTACACTGGCTAAGTGCTTCATGTGGCAAATGTAAAATTTGTTTCTGTTTATGAGACATAATTGTGTTTTTCTTTCTGATTCTTGACTATGCATCTCTCTGTCTGTTCTTTCTTTGGGTTTGTCTTTCTACATGGGGAGTAGAAAGTTCTTGTCATGAAACAAGTAGGCTAGCATTCACATTCAACTCAGTGGCACTGGCTACAACGGGCCTTTGTAAAGTAATTTGAAATCTAGAAAAAATAGATGTACAGTTAGTGATTGGGATTTTTTTTCACTCCATCTAATATATATTATACAATTTATTTATTTTGAGGAATTGAGGAGGTCCTCAAAGTAAACTTTTTTCATTTTTTTATTTTTAATAAAATGGTATTTTATGTCCCAGTCACATTTTTTTTGTTGTTTAAATAAACAATTTATTTTTAATAAATGCTTGTGGTGTTATTTTGAACAAAAATCTGGTGGTGTTGACTTTTTGGAAAATGTCTTTACATTGCTGTTTGTTTATGTTGGTTGCAAAATAGGTTCGGTCGCTAAAGTTCCACCTTTTTGCTGTGGAAATATTTCCAGATTAATTTCTTCAGTTTGTTGAGGTCAGATATAAGAAAAAGCATAAGTACACTGAAGTGCCTAATTGCAGACCTGGTACAAACCTTTTTAATCGCTGTTGTGTTTGTAGCAAGAGGATATGACATTAATCACATTTTTAAAATCTCATCTCCCAGCTGTGTTAGCAGTGTCAGAATTCTTTGAAAACAGTACACCATTACTCGGGTATTTCAAACTTATTTTTACTTTTAAGTGAAGAGCAAAAAAGAACTTTTTTGAACTTGCAGAACTCTTTTTTTTTCCCACTGTCAAGCACTGACTTCAAGATTTCTGCCCTAGCCTTATTATGTATTTGCCTTATGTTCTTTTCTATTCGCAGAATAAGGGAATAGAGTGTCTGTGTTACATTTACTGTATCAGTTTATACTAAAGCATTACATACAGCACAATACATAGAGGTGTTGTCCTACGTCTGATAATATTGAGTCTGTGCTACTTGATCTGGGCAAGAGGGCAGTGAAAACAGAAGGTTATGCCAGTGGATGATATTCAAAGAGAAAGCCAAAGAGGTCATTCCTGGGGCCACATGGAATCTGAGATATTGATAGATTTTTGACTGCAAAGTTGCACACATTGCTCAGTCCTTGCATTTTGTTTGTGTAGTTTGACTGATTTGATTGTTTCAGCAAGCAATAATAGCACACGTTTGACCAAATTTCAACTTTCCATCAAAAAATGGCTAAAGCACGTCACTTGAATCAATCCGATCTGAAAATCCCATATAATACAAGTTGAATTTAGCTCCCTCTCCTGTTTAAACCCCACCAAACTTCTTTGATCCACTCAAAAAGAGTATTTTTTTTATTTCTCTATGTACGTTTCTCCCAGTGAAAAAGAGAAAGGCAGAGACTTAATTCATTTAGAGGGTCTCTGGAGACAGAGCTAGTGTCTAGACAGGCCTTTACTTTAATGTGTAGAATGCTCTTTCTCTCTTCCTCCAGCTCTCCGTGACACCTGTGCGAAGTCCCCGCCTAACCACCCCCGTCTCTCTCTCTCTCTGCTCTGGACTCTGCTCTTTCTTCACTCAGAGGACAGGAGCGTGGGCTGAATCCTTGACCCTGCATCGAGCTGTCCTCTCTGGGCAATCTGGGCAGCGCTCTCCCTGCCTGACATGCCCGAGTCCTTTCTGTTGTGCTATTATCCGCTGAGTGTTATTACCCCTCTTTGCACAGGAAAATCTGCCCTGATTTTCATTGACCCGTCCTGAATCAATGCTTTTAAAAATCTTAGACACCTTTTACTTAAGAGCAAAAGCATGCATTTTATGTTTTGACATGGTAGTATTGATCCGGCAGGCGGCAGAGGTAAGAGCGGTGGGGGCTGGGCTAGTATGACAGCGCTCTCCTTCCTCTGTCTTTCTGTCTTCGTTCTCTTCCTCTCTGGCTTTTCTGTTTGTCTTTCCTTCACTTTTTTGCCCCCCTCCTCATCTTCCTCCTCCTGTCCGTGTCTGGTAACGCTGCCATCCTTAATGGCTTTCTCATGCTGGCTCTTCTGGTGTCCCCAGTGTTCCTCTAGACTTCTTAACTCTGATCAATACCTCCTCCCCCCATCCCCTACCCCCCCATTTGCCCTCTGATAAATTATGGATGTAGCTCTCACATCACATATAAAATTTCTATTGTGTTTGTCAATGGCTGATCGATATTCCACCTCCGCTCATCCTCAAAGCTCCCCCCCCCCCCCTTCTAGCTCTTTGTCTTTCATCTCTTTTACCATCCAGGTTTGTTAGTGTGCTTGTGTATGTTTGTTTATCATTTCTCTCTTTTTTTGTCTAATCTAAGGTCTCCTGGGCTAAAGGCAGAGCTGCAATATGTAGCAGACAACAGAGACTGTAATGTTCAAATACGAGTATCCACCTTCTCGCTCCCTCTGTGCATTCCTTCACCCTCCATCCTTTCTTTCCAGCCTTTCTTCTCTCTGAAACGTCTTTAACATGTGTAGACATCAGTTTCAGACAAAATACTGAGGTTTGGAGATGCACGCGGCTTTTCTCTAGGTGTGTGGATGAGGGGTCCCATTTGGCATGAACCGCAGCTCTCTCTCATCCCTGCAGGCAGCGCTCTGGCTCAGCCCACCGCCAGGAGAGACTGCTGCCCCAAATAAGCAGCTACAGGAGAGATGAAATAAAAGAGTGGATTACAGCGAAGGGAAAACAGGTAAACTTGCTCAGAGCTGTCGTTTGTGGGAGAGGCCACAGTTTGATTCTCTCAGATCTAACATCTTGTGGTTGTTAAAGAGAGGGAGAGATAAAGAGAATGTCAGAAGAGAAAATATGGGTAATTTGGGTCATATTTATACGCATTCAGCACATATCTGCGCCATGTGGCATACGCCAAATTCTTACTGTGGAAAATGATTTCAAAATGTCCCCAGTATAAACAGCTACAGGTAGTTCTCCTAATCAGTCATATTATACACGTCCTTAAAATGTGGTTCCATAACTACAGTAAATGCTCTATTCTTTTGCTCTAAAAATTCAATTTTGATGTTGTTTGAAATAAATAGAGTAAATGTGTCTTGTAAAGAGTAATCTTGTTCTTTAATGTTTCTTTATGTTTGTCTTTTTCATGATCACGTCACTTATCTCTGAGACTGGAAACAACATTATATAATTTTATTCATTGGACTTAAAGACCATTCACAACAAGGATGACAGTAAGTATAAAGTTATATAAAGTTGCATACATAGTTGTAAATCTGTGAGAATAATTGCAGTTCACAGCACAGCTATAAGGATAACCACACACAGGAACAATGTTGTTAAAATCAAAACAAGATCAGAGAGCAAATCAGAATCCACCCAGTTTTCTAGAGCTCAAGCGTTTAAAGTGGTAAATGACACATGCTTGGACTTAATCGAATTTGCATTTCTTTTTTTTCTGAAACACAAAGAAAGACATTTGTAACTTCAAACCTCAGCGGTTCTTTAAAATTTGAGATTCACGTTAAAGGAATTTATGTAGTATGTGTGTCGGCCACTGATTTGATTTGAGAGTGAATAAAGGATTCACTTTATATTTGGAATACCAGCTATATGGAATATTGTCTCATTGAGCTACAATTTCTTTTGGACCCCATTGAAATCTGTAAAAAACCTTAAACCTTTATCAAAATATCTTTATGCGTGTGTGTGTGTGTGTGTGTTCAGCAGAAGAAAGAAAATCATGTGATTTTGAGACAGAAGGGTGAGTAAATTTACCATGTTTTGGTATTCTGTCCTTTTAAACATCCGTTAGACCTTTTTCACGTAACACCTTTTTTTAAATTACTTTTATGAATCTGGCAGAACATTTGGAAGAGTTCAGAGGATTAAAAGATAATCATTTGTATCCTACACCTATGTCTTTTTTTTCAAACAGACAGTTTTGTACATGTAGATGGTTACAAATTTTTCTGGGTTTCGGCCACGAGAGCTGTGAGACTTTGTGTGCGTGGGTGTTTGTGTCTACTGATTGTCTTTGGATGCTGTTTCAGAGTGTTCTTTGAGGGCCGTAGGGGTACAGAGTGATGTGATGAGCCAAAGAGACTCGCTGACACTCAGAGAGGATTTTCACTCTGCTCTGCAAGTGCTGGTGAGGTGAGAGGTCATCCTCACACTGATGTGAAGCACAGAGGAGCAGACAAACAAAGACCAAACACACACACACAAACAAGCCATTGTAATTCACATTCTATTTCACTCTTCTGGTTTATGATTCCATGGTCTTTTGTTTTCAGTTAAAGTTTTATTGAATCGTGAAATTTCTGTGAAATACTGTGCTAGTGTTTGTGTGTCATTCACAGTCTGTTCCTGTTCATCTTGTTGTGTAGTTCAGAGCCTAATTTCAGAGGGAAACATAAATGCAGTTAAATCCTTAGTGTTGCCCTGCTGTCCTGCCTCGTAGCCATGATGAATAATTCAGAGAGAGATCCTCTCCACTGGAGGAGAGGGACAGTTACACACATTCCTGCTGGCAGAAAATCCATACTCTCTGACATCTTGCTTCAAACTGCAATTAATACAGACTGAAGCCGGATCTGTTTGAGCCAGTAATTGTTTTTAAGGTGAAGTGTTAAATGTGTAATTGTGGTTGAAGGTTAATTTCTGAAGTAGAATGAAAAACAGAACGGAAAGGCGGAGTGTGGTGTGTTGTGTAAAAAGTGAAGGTGAATTTTTCAGGACGATGAAAAAGATTCATCCTTATCTCTCCATCCATTAGCCACACAAACACACACAGAAAGGCTCAAAACTGGGATAATGGCGTTCATTCACATACAGTTGTATTGTCAGCTGACTTCGGCTCTTTTAGTGTGCCGCCTTTTTGCTGATATATCGGTCGCACAGGATATCCGTCAATATTATGGATTTAAAAAAAATATATTATCAATATTGAATATTTTTGACTGTGCATGCTTTATTAAA
>JAUYWG010000040.1:13234543-13266478 GCA_034779775.1 Enteromius afrohamiltoni
TATATATATATATAAAACACTTTACTTATTTATAATGCATTATAAAGGACTGTGATGCATTGTAATACAGTATATATTGTTGTAAGTAATTATACGCAAATTTAAAATGCATAGTCTGGGCCTAGTTATATGAAAATAACTAACATATCGTCATTGGCTAGAATAAAAATTTTGGGGCATCCATACTTTTTTAGACCTTTTGTATTTTTAAGCTAAACATAATGTACATTTAATAATATACTGTGTTATTTCATTATAATAAATATATTTTAATGAGTTCTACAAGTATATTATAGTATACATTCTAATTCATCTTCCACAACCGTAGAGTTGGAAAGAAACAAACCCTTCATTATTGATTGTGTCTTTGGTTTTTGACCCTTGTCTCTTTGGCAATTCTCTGTGCCCCTCGGAGGATCATGTGTGCAGCACCTCTCCACATAAGCAAACTCAGCACTGAATACTCCTTCTCAGACACAAACACTAAAACCCGACACTGTCCTCTATCTCATCCATAACTCTGAGAAACGAGATCTGAACTGTCATAATCACATCACGCAGACCTGTTCGCCCAGACGAGAGGAGCCAGTGAGGATCTATACACTGACATTATGTATGAAGTAAAAACCACAGGCACATTGAGACATTTAAACATAATGACTCACATGGGCATGGAGAGCAAATAGACCCTTTTACTTAAGTCACCTGCATAAAGGCCTTAGTAATCTCACATGTGTCACCTCTAGAGTTTCAGAAGAGATCCCTCAGATTGCCGTCTAATGATGACAAGATCAGCACTGTCAGCTTCTGAGGAAGGACGAGAGGGTCATGTAAGCCACCTTAAGCTGTGAAACTCTAAATTTGTTCGAGTCTAGATGGACTTGGGCTTAATGAGGTGTCTGGATATCTTGGGTTATACACACAAACACACATGCACTCGAGTCCTCGCAAATACAGCATATTACACACACACTCACGCACTGACATTCAACACCCTTTCCTAAAGACATATTCACCAATATAATTAGTCCTTCCAGCACCTCTCTGAGTGTCCGGTTGTCTCTTTCTTGAAGGATTCCAAAGAGAGAGAGAGAGACGGAATTAACAGCAAGATTATTTTTCCAGTTCAGACACCTGTCTTAGCACACTGTGGCTAATAATATGTCACCATTTGGAAACGTTAGACACGCGCAATGCATCACACATGCCACATCCGCGCATTTATGATGCGTGCGAGGTTGCCCTGATTTCTTCTCTGCTATGGGAAGATCGGTTTACTTTCTGAATGCTTTATGTCAGTTTGAGCACTTGATGTATAATGAATTTTCACTTGTGTGTGTTTTCTTTTAAAAATATTTTATGGCTGTTTAATATTGAGCATTCAGAGTTCGTCTTTATGACAGAATGAAAGTGGTACAGCGATGATCAAACACTCACTCTTGTTCCAGGTCAGAGTAGAGATGAATCTGTGGTAGTGTGAGTCCTGAGAGAGACTGAACGAGAGAAATAGAGAGACGGAGATAAAGGGAGAGATCAGAACGCAGTAGGGCTGAGGGACCTGCATAAACAGTCCAGCCTTTTCTGATTTTGTCGCTAATTGTTCACAACATGTCAAAAATGTTATGCTTTCTAAATGTAGAATGACTTGTCTTTGATGTGCAGAAGTATTTTTTTGAAGCAGCAAGAGACTTATTAATTACTTAATCATTTCATAATAACATTATTTTTATTTATTTGTTATCATTATAACCAAAGGTTCTAATTATATTTACACGTTTGTTTTTGGTCTTTGAATCTGATTGGTTGAGAGGAGTGCAATGTTTAGTCATTTCAATTCAATTCAAATGTATTTGTATAGCGCTTTTCATGATACATATCATTGCAAAGAAGCTTTACACCAAAGTAGTGTTTTACAGTATATGTAGTAGTAGTTTGTACATGTAGATATGGCATAGATGTGAGGTAAAGATCAATTAGTAACGTAATCGAACAGACAAGGAACATTAAAAATTAGTAGCAGAGTTTGGTAGTGCTGTTTGTTGGCATCATCTGAAGTCCTTTGTGAAATTGGCATTATCTGAGTCCTCTGTGGGGTTGGCATCATCTGAAGTCCTTTGTGGAGTTGGCATCATCTTTTCTTAAGTGTTCTGGATCCAGGCTGGAGCTTGTGAAATCCTAGTTACCACGGGATGACAATCCCATGGCAGAAACAGAACAAAAACTAGGAATGTTTAGTCATTTCACTGTTTGTAGCGTATTTCTCACATTGTGGCAGATGTCCAAATTCACTTTAATTGCATATATAATATTTTTATATAATGAGCCGTGCCTATATACAGTCATATTGCATTGGTATGAGTGATATTGCAATGTAGATGCTATTAGAACCTGTCTGTAATGTTAATGTTAATTTTCTGTTCAGTGCAGTCTCAGTTTTTTATGCATTGGTCAAAACCTTCTTACACTTTATCTGGAGTAAAACAGACCATGCTATATGTTCAGTGCTCTCTCCCAACTTTTCAACTTTTTTTTTCTGTGTGACCAACTCAATTTCCAGGCCAGGAAGTGCTGCTTTCTCTCTTCCTGTTGCATTTCCATGGGGCTTAGTCTTCATGTGAGCTTCTGTTCAGATGTTCCAGTTCCGGGTGTGATGTATAGACCTGTCGATCCAGCACTCAGCCTAAGACGCGCTCACTCCAGGGTTCCTATTTCAGTGTCTTTCCCTGAGCTGCACGACCACTGATATGAGTCCTGTCTTATGGTGCGGGGCTTGATTCTCTTCCTCATACCCCCATTGAGAGTCTCAGAGTGCAAGGCTACTGGAGTGACAACACAGGTAGAACTGCTGTCTGCTCACACCTGTAATAGGTGAGATCAAGAGTAGTGTATTAGTGTCACCGCTGTCGCCCACAGGATTTGCGCACACACACCTTCACTGAATTTTTAGCCACTATTTTGAGTGTCTTTCTGAGAAGCTTGTGGGTAAGGCATGTCAGATGTGTGAGGGTGATTGTCATCATATGTTGAGTTTAATCTCTGAAACTTCTGCACTGTGTGGGTGTTTCACGTTATCATTGTGGCTCAGTCTGAGGTGGGCTTGACAGTCGCACCTAAAATTACATTACATGAGTTTTTTTACACAGAGAAAAAAGAAATGTGTACAATACAACATTTATTGATGTAAAGCAAGACATATCTTAAGACCAGATTATAGTCTTTTAAAAAATATTATGCTTGTGAGTATGTCTATATGTGTGTGTGTGTGTGTGTGTGTGTGTGAGGGAGAGAGCCATTGTTAATTCATAATACTTAATGAGTAATACCATATTTTATTTAATATTACCATTTTTATAACAATTGTATTAATAGTACAGACTTTCTTTGAATGCTGTATTTATATGTCAATTAATTTCATGTCTTTTTTTTTTTCATGCAGATTTTAAAGATGCAGACTTACACATTTTATATAAATGTGAAGATGTTGGTTCCAATTCATAGGTAATTGTCCCTTCTGGGCCTGGATGCTGGGAGTCTTGGAGGAGCCTAAGCTCAAGATCATGGCAAGTGCTAATCTTCTTATACTTAAGGTATCAGGTTCCCCTTTGATGTTTCAAAACATGTTGACTCCTATCTCGCCCAAGAAGGCAATCCAGACACAGCCTTGAGGAACATGGTTTCTTTCTTTCTTTCTTGCATTACCCTTCCTGAAGTTGATTAATGTTGCACAAAACCTTTTTTAATTATAAATGTCAGAAGAAATGTCCTTTGTTAGTTAATTTATCGCCGTAAATGTAATTACAAATTTACAATCACATGATTTATTAAAAAAAAAAAAAAAAAAAAAATTATATCTTAAATGTGTTCATTTAGTCTTTTTGCATATTGACTTAGGGGCTGGATATCATTGTCTTCATGATGAAGCCATCAACTGTGTTCAATGAGACGAATAACTATTTGGACCACTTTTGGAAGGTGGGCCATAGCCAACAGGTAAACAGGTAAGATTACTAATCAATCAAAAATCAATCACACTGATGTAGCTTTTCCCCTGCAAGCTATTAAAAGCCCCAAATGGCAGGTGGGTGTGAGAAAGTTGGGGAAGAAATGTTGGATGTTAGTTATTCATAGAGTAAACCAGAGATAATTGACAAGCTCATGTTCTCTAAATCCCTCTTCAATATAAGCACATTCAGCACAGAATATTAGTCTGCTTCCTGTATAATTATTAAGTACCTGACATGTACACCTAAGTCCTGTCACTAACACTAGCTCTCCACACAACACAATCAAAGACAAATATCTTCTGCGTGACCTGAAGGGGTTCCTCTGTAAAGCTTCTTAGATGCTTTATGTGTGAGTTTCGTTATTGTGTGGATCTGTAAGAGGTTATAGACAGGTGTGGAGGAAGGACATGTTTTATCACTTTGACTGTCTCTCAGCATTAGAGGCATTGTGTGGAAAACAGGATATTTTTTTTTTTACTTTAAGACCCACAAAGTATTTGAAATGTTTCTGTCTTGCCTTAGGTTAAGAGTTTTTTTGCCATCTGAATAGAATTAAGCCAGCACAAAAAAACACACATATTGAACAGGTGTTGGCATTTCTAGTTTGACTTGTTATTTTAATTCAATAATGGTATGATTTGTATGAACACTCTTTCTGTGGTTCTGCATTTGGTGTCAAAGGTCATCTTTTTCCAATCTTATGCTCAGGTGTTCACTTTACATTTTAGCCCATAAATAGTGATTCGTAAAAGCAATAAAACGGATCAATAAAGCATCAGTATTAGTCATAGGGCATAATTATCTTTCATGTGTATTAGTGTTTTATAACGGAACTAACAAATTTAGAACGTTTTTGCAACATATGACATTTTTTTAATAATTTGTACTATTTTGAAAGTGCTAAAATAACATTATCAATAACATTAATGCTAGAATGTTTAAATGCTATAATTAAAATACCGTTAATGCTAGTTGTATCCCTGAAGTGAAAATCAGTAAAATGGTTTGGACCCACAAGGGCTTTGCTTTTGTCTGTAGCTTCTTCCCTGGGGTCACAGCACAACTGACAGCGTACATCTTTAAAGCCAGACACTTTGAGCACATTAGCATAGCATTAGCTTGGTAATGACAGATTTACCAAGCTGAGTCACCATGTAGCTACATGACGCTGCTCTCATGTAGAGAGCTGAAGCGCTAGATTATATTCAGTGAAACAAATAGCTCTCCTCCCTGAAGAGCACTTGTCATTATGGAGAGCGGGAAAATAAGTTGGAATTGGAGGGTAATGCCCTGCAGAATGAACTGAAATGGCATAACGTAAACCATCAGAAAAGCCCAGTAATGGTTTGAGGCAAGACTTGAGTGCTCCAGGTTTGATGCTATCTAAAACTTGTGAATAGCATTGGGGGAAGAGTCATGAAGTATAAAAGAGACGCCTGTGTGTGTGAGTGTGTGGTTTTACAATCTAACCACGGTCTCTGTGCAATTGCGTTATGTTTCTGTATTTATGTTGCTATCTGCAGTGTGTGTGCGTTTTAGAGCAAATCTTTGTGAGAGTGCTATGCTTTTTAGTGTGTGTTTCTGTGCGTGCGTCTGTGTGTTTCGAGTGATCTCGCTGAGAGCCCTGTGCTGTTGTGGTGTGTGTGTAAACTCTGTGGTCTGGTCTGTTTTCTTACTCCGGTTTCAGAGCGCAGCCTGAAAACGTTCATATTTTTCATGGCAGCAAAAGAGAACCATAAATTCACAGCGTGCGTTAGTATTTTTATCCACTTTACATAATGAAAGTTCCAGAGTATGTGTGTGTGAGAAAGAAAAAGAGAGACCGAGAGCAGGGTGGGACGTGAGCTTTGGGTTAGTGTAAAAGGGTGGATGTCGCAAGTAAAACAAAACTAACTCTTGTGGTAATTTAAATGGCTGTTAAAAATTTGGCACTTGAAAGCAGTGTTCACTTTTGCATGAAACTCAATCAAGCTTTAGGCCTGAGTGCTCCCGACCAAAAAAAAGGAACAGACTCTGACTTTCAACCACACATTACATGCCCCGTGACAGCTCTCATTGTGTAGCGCTCCTTCGAACAAGGCCGAGATAAACTGTCCCGGCACCGTCACAAAGTCACTGGAGCCAGTCAGTCCAGACACTTTGCTAGTGCCACCTGTTGCCACGCAGCTGTGTAACACACACCTGTCCTTCAGGTAACACACACTTGAAGCAGATACCTGAGAGGCAGGGCAGCAGACCCATATGACCACAGGGTGGTGGGCAAGGCTAAGACTCCCATCGCACACACTTGAGAGCTATTGTGAGTACAGTAGAAGAGAGGTTTAAGGGGGATTATGGTGTTGCCTCTAGCGGGAAGGCTAAACTTTGACTGCCTCAGTAACTGATACTAACTGATCCACCTTTCATCTCTCTGAGTCACTGATAGCCCGTCAATTCCTGTTATATAACAGCACAGTCCTTTGTGTGCAAATGAAGGTCTTTTTGTCTGAACATCACATAAATGTTTACATGCACCTAAAATAGTCAGTTTCTGTCAGACTATTAATTTTTCCTTTTGAAATTCTTTAGGCCAATTAAAATTGTACTATCAGTCTATTTTTTGTCTTCCCAAATGTTCGACTAAAAGACCTAGATAAAGTTATTGTAGACATGTTAATCAGACTGCAGTTGGAATGCACTTGTGCCATATATAATAAATGGATATCCATATATCAATGTAGTTCCACCCCAAGATTTATAGTTCATCCTATTGGCTGATTACAGTGCCGTTTTTCTTTCTTTCTTTCTTTCTTTGGAGGTTTTAGTTGAGATTTACTCTGCATCAAAATTATTAAAAGGAAGACTTTTACAAAGAAACATAAAATTACAAAGTAACAAAAACATTATATTCTATTTCTAGTTACTATAAATAAATGGTGTCTTTTTAGAATATTTCTGTTCATCAAAGAATCCTTAAAAAGTAGCTATCACTTTATTCTTTATCAAATCAGCATTTTGAATAATGATTTTTAATAATATGAGTAATTGCTGCAGAAAATTGCATTAAATCAATAAAATTTATTACAATATTTGTATTAATTTGTTTATATTCAGAAAATATTCAAATAGAAGACAATTAGTTAAAATTGTAGCAATATTTGACATTACATTTTTGCTTTATTTTTGACAAAATAAATAAATTACTTAATTAAGGTAATTTGAGCACATTTTTTTTCTTTTAAATGGTACTATTATAGAATATTATAGAATAGAAGATATTGTGTTTATCTTAAAGAATAAATTGCATTTTGCTTGTATAATCTTCTGCATTTTGTTCGTATACTCTACCATGCATCCATGGAGAGAGAGAGAGAGAGAGAGAAAGAAGCTCCTGTGTAGAATGATTTCTGTGGTGGAGGGAAGTGGAACCAAGCCTCTTAAAACATGAAAACATTCCCCCTCAAACCACCATGACTTAAGCGATTAGGCTGCATCCATAGCAAAACACTCCTATTTCCTGAAGATATTTGGGGCGTTTAATTCTTAAACAATATTGCTTGGTGTGCGGTGTCTCTCCCTTTTTTCAAGTGCTTTTTATTGCTATTCTCATGCTAGTCGCTTGAGTAAAGCAAATGAGTGGTGTAGTGAGGTCCCGACTGAATAGATTTACAATAGCCTCCATTTAATTATTTCCACAGCCACTTCTGTTATGTCAACACACATTAAAGGCAGGAAATAGAGAGAAGCAGGGCAGGAACATGGATGCTACTCTATGCGAGCGTGGCACGCATGTGCGACGGTGGCAGACAGTGACATAGGATGGTATGCATATTTTATACACTGCATGCATTTTTTACTGGGTGGATTCTATGAGTGCTGTGGCTTTGTACTGTGTCTGTCACCATGGCTTTGGGTGTGAACGAACCACTGCCGTGTACAGTTTCACTGGGAAGTATGCTAGGAAAGTGTTTGTATTCTATCCCGCTCTGCTCTGCGGAGGCTAGTCAGGGGAATCAGCGATAATGAGGTCGCCAATTGAAAAATCGTCCTTTGGTTTCTTTTCAGTCTGTGGTGAACATATACACGGAAAGCCACCATTTGACAGGCAGTCAATGTGTTGTAAAAGGATATTTTTGAGGATTAGGCCGATGGCAGCAGCTCAATATCTGGGAATCTTTCCCATGGTGCCACCTAAACGCTAATATTGTGGACGGGTATGCAAATACAAACACAGACAGTCTTTTAAAATATAATATTGATGTGTAATTCAGCTGGGTATTGGCATCGTGTTAGGCCTGTCCTCTCTTCTGATTACTGTTGGAAATTTCCTGTAGTAGTGTTCCCAGACTGCGGTTAGATGTCTGATTATACCGTTCACCAACTTTTTTTTTTCATATATGCCTTCACCGACGACATAAGAACCATCTGCAATCAAACATGCAACCGATCAGCAGACCGATAGTGTTTGGGTTAATGTCGGGGTTGACAGAGATGCAGTGTTTCCAGCACAAGCCTGGAGAGCCGCATTCACTGTAATGATTGGCAGCCTCCTTAAGCTGGAATTTAACAGCGGGAGGAGGGAGCCGTGGGCACCAGCCGGGTATCCAGTGTTATGTGGTACAATTGCCTAAATTTAAAAGGTTACACTCCCCCTCTCCCTACATTCTCAATGGCAAACCTCCTTACCACAGACAATGTCTCCAGAGCAGCTCAGACTGTATCAGTCTGCTGTAATTGTCTGGTTTGTGTTGGAGCTGGTAATGGCAGAGTGCTTCTGTGGTGTGAGGTGTCTCTGCCTTGTTTTCAGCCTTTGAGAAGTTTACACATAAACACAGGGACAGTGGAATTCACTCAAACCTTGACCCGCCCTGCAGACAGAAATCAGTCTGCTTAATGTTAGGACTGGGTGGAACTTGAGACTGTTGACAAGTCGAAACACAGGTGAGTGTGTGTGTGTGTGTGTGTGTGTGTGAATGAAATCAGACTGGTCCCTTGTGAAAATTCTGATATTTGGCTGGGTGAAAATACTAATTATGTTTAAATGAGAAAGGTAGTAGAGAACAAATTACTCTTATTCATTCAGGCATCTAAAACCAGGTACCATTTGAATCGGCCAGATGTTTTTAAGAATCACAGCCTAACACAGTTAATGAATCTGCATTAAGCTATCATTACTTTCAGTGATGGAATATGAAATATTTGAATAAAATATGTTGGTAACACTTTATTATAGTCAACACTTTTCCCTCAATTAATAGTAAGGTTAAGGTAGGATTAGGGATGTAGAATAAGGTCATGTAGAATAAGGCATTAGTACAGTATATGCTTAACTAGCAATAATCTTGTAACATGCATGCTAATAAGCACCTAACAGGTGTAAGCACAAAATAATGTGTTACCAATATTTTATTGTGTATAATATATCTCTTTTATATATCTAGTACCATTAAAAAAATCTAAACAAACTTTTTGAAATAAAAAAATATCTGTCCATTACACCCATAATCATCATGAAAGAGTTTGCACTTATAGAAACAACATGTCATTATCATATTATTATTAAATATACATATTATTATCAGAAATATTATCTGTATATATTTTCTGTAAATTAAGATCACCAACAAGTGCTACATACTGTGCAAACAGATATTTACACTGTAAAATCGAATAGTTCACCTTACTTGGATATAGTTAATAAGCTGTACTTAGTTCAAGTCAAGTCAACTCACTTTTATTTATATTGCGCTTTTACAATCAATACAGATTGTAGCAAAGCACTGAACATTATCAAATAGAAGAACAGAGTGATGGTAATGTATAATGATGAGAATTAAACTTTATTTATCAAATGCAGAGACGGGCTCTGTAGTCAAGATGACGATAATCACTGAAAATCAGGTGTCCCCAACTAAGCAAGCCAGAGGCAAGTTGTTATACTTACTAGGATTACCAAGGTTACTGCAACTTTCAAGGCAAATAAAACAATTTACATACATGCTTTGAGTGACACTTACTTGAAATATTCAAGTAGCCACAAAGGAACCAATGATATTAATAAAGCAGTGAGAGGCAGCAGTGCACTAATTTGTTGCTATTGCACAACACTACAACAGAAGAAGAAGAAACATTTCCTCATGTCTGTTATATTTCACTAGCTGAACTGACTTGTTTAAAAGACAAGATCTTCAATGTTGCAATTTCAATACAACTGAACATCACATATGCCACATACGATTTTATTCTATCCAAAATTGTTTTAATTTTTCCTTGGTTTTTTTTTTTTACTTCTTTACTTTTTTCTCTACTTTTTTACTTCCTTTGTCTACATTGTTATAATTTGCTTCCTATTAATGCAGTGATGCAACATGAAATCAGAGGTTTATGGTTACAAAGGAAGAAAAGTAATAAATAGATTGCAGGTGAAAACAAATGACTTATTTTTTTATTAATTTATTATATAGTTATAGTAAGTCAGTGAGTAAACCTAAAGTAAAGGACCAAGTACACCAGTACTGTTCTTTTTTAGTAACTATTACTCTTGTTTAAGTAAACTAGACTAACATAGCATTTGTCAGTACAACTTACTGTATCACTTTACTTAATTTTTTAAGACAATCTGTAATTGAATGCAATTAGAGGAATGGAATAATAAGATAAATTAAAAGCATAAAGTCAATTCAACTTAAAATGGTTGTTAAAAATAAGTTTTCCAGTAAACGCTACTTAAATATTTTAGGACACCAGTTTCCTAATCTTTTTTAAGTAAATTTAACTTAACCGGGTTTAGAGTGCAGTTGTGCAGGAATAATGTAAATTCATCCACGTTGATGGCAAAGAATAAAACATTTCCACGCTTTTAGAAAGCTACGTTGTAAACAAACTTGTGTTATGCCCCTCACAGCGATGGGAAGCGGCAGGAGTCTGCTCATAGTGCAGAGTGAATTTCTGAAAGGGCTGCAACTCCGATCCAGGCAACATAAAAGTGATGGGAATAACCAGCAGGTCATGACCTGAGTGTGAGTTTACTAATGAAGCTGGTAAGCTGAAACTAATCTCTCTCTCTTTCTCTTTCTCTGATGTTTTCTTTATTGATTACACAGCATTGCCTGCTAATAGGTCCCCCAGCAGCCATGTCTAACATAGGTACTTTGATAAAACTGCCAGAGAGAGAAAGAGAGACGCAGATATCACAGTAATAAAATGTTAATCCATGTTAATATAACTACAGTAACATATTCAAATGCTGCCTTTTCCCCCGCAACCATTTTAAATTATTACTGAAGAACAAACAAAGTTATGAGTATAATCTGTGAACACGGCTCACATATCACGGCCTTGTATTTCCAAAACAGTTGAAGTAGTTTGAACCTTTTCTTCAGAAACGTCGCTCTCTCTTATTCTCTTCTTCATCTGTGGAAGAGTCTAGTCGGATTGGGAGGGAACATAGAGGTGTCATTCTTGTTGTGTCTGTCAAAGTCTCACTCAGTGAAATGCTCGAAACATGCAGCAGATGTGAAAAGAGTGTGTGATGTAAAGGAATTTTCCAGAGGGCTTCCCTGTTCAGGCCTATCTCCTCTGAAGCCACATCATCCTGCAGACATCCGTGCTGGCTTCATTGAATATTAATTATTCTGACAGCCAAGCATATTAATCATGCTTTAAGCTGTTCAGCCTTAGAAAACGACACAAAAGATGTCTCCGCAGTTCTACCAGGTGGCTTGTAGCGTCTTTTAGATCAGAGAGCACATGTTTTCAAAGCCAAAACAATATGGCTTTTTTTTTTAACTGCTTTGTTGTTGAAAACATTTTTAGTTTTAAGTGTGCATACTGTGGGTGGGAGTGCTATAGGATGATTTCCCATGATTACAATATCTATCAACAACAATATTGCATATTTTATTTTTATGCTGTGCCCTATAAAAACTGTGTGTGTGTGTGTGTGTGTGTGTGTGTATATATATATATATATATATATATATATACATGTGTGTGTGTGTGTGTGTGGATAATTGACACATCAATGTGTCCCATTGTGTGACAGAAAAATGTAAAACAAAATGCAAAAAAAAAACCTCTAATATTGAAGATAAAGCTCTCTTCAACTATTTGAGACTAATACATTTCTCTCATCTTATTTGTTCAAAAAAAATTGTCAACTACCCACACAAACACACACACACACACACACACACACACACATATATATATATATATATATATATATATATATATATAATGAACTTATTGCAGTGTGACCATGAAAGATTGCAAAGATATTGGAAAAGCTCTTGAATGCACATCTCTGCACATGTTGTTTCTTGAAGGATGCCCTTGGGGAGACACCAAGAGTCAGACAGATTTGAACATTGTCTGCATTAAAAAACAAACTGTCTCACAGTATGTGAGACAGACATCCAGACAATCCCAGTGTGTGTGGCCTTTGTAAACACTGCCTGTGTTTACATGAACTGCAAAAACCTGACTATTGCCTTTTTTCTGGAATATGAAAATATGCTGAGATGCTTTCATGGGTTGTCATTCATATTCTGTGTACTTGCAGTGACCGCAAAAGTGTTTGGACACATACTCTCCGTATGCGTTTTACACATTACGCTTTATATTCAAACTTTTACACATAATACATTTTCAGTGATTTACCCCCACAAGGTCTGAACATAATAAGGCTTAAATATTATTCATTTTTGCTTGTATCCAAGGATTTTTCAACATAATTATATAATACTGTTTACATGGAAAATTCCAACCTGATCTCACGGCAATACATACATTTTTTTTTTTGAGGTGGCTAATTCGTACAAATTTGTACGACCTCACTCGATTTCTTCTAAATTGTACGTATTTTACAAGCTGCCAATTAGTATGAATTTGTACGAATAACCTAAACCTAACCCCGCCCCTAAACATACCCGTCACAGGGTTTTAGACAAATCGTACAAAATCGTACGAGTGAGTTCATACGAATTAGCACAAATTTAGCACCTCGTACGAATAGTTACAAATTGGTTACTGACCGTGTTGGCAAATAATACTTTCGATTCTATTACTCTAGGGTTAAAATGAGCGTACAGCACGTCCTCTGTCTCTTTCTCTGTATCCTTCTCTAATGTAGGTGACATTATAAAGCTCCTTGAGGGAAGGGCAATGACTTCTCTATCCGATCAATGACCAGCTACATACAAATCATATGTATTGATCATCGTAATCATTGTAAAGAATATAGGGCAGACACTAAAATCATATGCTCTTAGTCTTAATAGCCCACATCAAAGCAATTACGCACCCAAACTAAGGCCGACTCACCATATGCATATTACACAGCCTAATACATGTTCAGTGATTTACCCCCTACAATCTGGCCCATAAATCAGCCAAAACCTGCCCAGTATTGAACTGTTCAAGTGATAGGGTATGTGCACATGTGTTATGAAGGAGACCTTCATAGACACTGAGCCCTCTTAGTGTATGACATCTATGGGGTTTTTTATATGTGTGTGTCAATATTTGTGATGTATAAACTAATGTCAGGCAGAAACTCTAATGAACGAGCTACATTTGGGCCAAATCAGTCTATAGGTCAAGGACAGGGGAGATATGTCATTATTTCTAGAAGTAATGGATTTTGTGTGTGCTTGGGGTTTTAATATTATCTAAATTAAGCAAGAATGGAATAGCTATTATGCTTATTTTTTTCTTTCTTAACAATGTGCAAGAAAATGTATGTTATATAGCTGCAAATAATCAAACTCTAGTCAGTAAAAGTTAGTAGTTTAAAATCTAGAATCTACATTTCTACGTTTTCAGTAGAGAGTTGGTCTCTTGTAGAGCTATATTTTGTATTAATAGCTGTAGTGAGTTTTGGCACAGTTACAGCTAAGGATACGCACAGGGTTAAATAACACTGTTCATACTCACTGTTTGGGAAATTGAAATGGATTGCCAAGCAAAATGCTTGTTTAAAAAGATCATTTTCAATGCTATATCTCAGTCTGATGATTTAATCTTTAATAGTCACTCTACTTTAGTCAGATTAGGATGTTTATTAACAATTTATTTGAGTTGTCTGCTTATTCAGATTCCCCTGATTAGGTTTCTGTCAGTACTGTATGTGAATAAAAGTAAAAGAATGAAAGCAATATCAGTCTGTGCTTAGTAAATCTTAATGTTTTCTCTTTCTTCTTCCTAACTTTCTCTTTCTCCGCCTCTCTCATTCTTGACAAATGCATTTTATATCCACCATCACTGTGAATGAGGTTATCATGATCACAATCCTCTGCCCATCTTTCTCTGTAGCAAGTATCATTATAAAAGGACCAGACTCTGGAGCAAATTCATATTTGAAAAGCTGTAAGAGCTAACATTTAACACTCAGTGCAACAGTCTGTAAAGTCAGGTCAATGAAGATTAGATGTTTCAGTAAAACCATCACATTGTAGTTGCCAGTTTGACAGATTCATGACACCGATGTTGGAAAATAGCACACGTCATAAACTGTGCCTAGCGACTCTTATTGTTGAGCTTATTCAGTATCATACTTTACACTTATGCAATAGTTACATATTCCATCCATATATATTCCTTATGCTTATTGCTTTTGCTGTTTATTGCTGTTTGATGCTGAGTGTTTTGGTATATTTAAAGCACCAATCTAATTAGTTTTATTTGTAAAACTAGAGGGAGGGAAAGAATGAGATAAAAAAATAAAATAAAAAAAAACTACAGGGTGCCAGAGGACAGGTGGGAAAAAATATGTGCCAGTGCATTCTTCTGTTTCCTTTTTTTTTTTTAACTAATACTAATAATAGATTAAACTATAATATTTTTTAATTATTATTCATATTGTGTGTTGTTGTTCTTCTATTATTATTATTATTATTATTATCTATTATCTATTATATATTATTATAGGGTGGCATAGATGAATAGACTAATATTTCTGATAATATCCCCTTTTCATTGTTTGTTTCAAACTTTCAAGCTAAAGTTAACTTCATTATAGTAGTGTCTGTTTTTGGGGGGCTCTAGTTTTTTGGAGATGGTTGGTCAGAAAAAAAAAAGAGTGAGGGTGAAGAGAGAGAAAAAGAAAGAGCGCGGTGGATATCTGATTACTTCTGTCTTTTCCCACACACTGATCAGAGACTGAAAGTTGAGAGCTTGTGTCCCTCAAAGCAAGGAGTTCACTCCTGTTTCCAGTTTAACCTCCTATTAAACTGCCCTTTGTCTCGCTTCTCCACTGGCGCAGGCTCAGTTCCATACACACTGGCCTGGGGTCAGACAGGTTAAGGGGGGTAAAAACTGGTCCCACTGCCCGTCCATGAATGACGACAGATCTATGCAAAGTGTTATCATAAAAGAAGTATACACTACCACTTTTTGATGATCAGTGGAGCAATAAATTCATTTATCATCATTTTATGCCTCATCAAACAAGTTGCCAACCCCTCCATGGGAGTAGCAGAAATTAGCTAGTGAAAAAGTGTTCATTTTAGTTGGGGCTAGGTAAGTGCTTTTTGATTGCCTTCTCCAACAATGCTTCCCCTGACAAGCTAATAAATCAGATCCAGACAAAATCTGAAGTGCTGCTCTAAGAGTGAGCAACAGCATCAACTTCAGCTCACACACACAAAACATTCAGAAATGTTCAGTAACTTGCAAACGTAATGTTTTTTCTTTATTCGTTATAGTTATAGGATAGATCAGCCACAAAATAAACATTTTGTGGTTTATTTACCATTATGCTACTTCAAACCTGACTTACTTGTCTTCTGTGGAACATAAAAGAAGATATTTTGGATGTAGTTCCCTCAATGAAACTCGGGAGGTCAGCAGGAGACTCCATTGACTGTCATTGTTATGGATGAAAAAAAAATAATAATGACGATTTAAATTTTTAGGCAAACTATCCCATTTATTGAAACCTTATTATTCGACATAGAATTAAAATTTTTGAAAAATTGAAAGAAAATTTGTCTTAAATGTTACCTTAAAAGCACTGTTTTTTGACTCGTCATTGCCAGGGCTCACCTGAATGGTAATCGGACTGAAATGAGCTTGTGTTGAAATCTCTCCTGTGTTCTGTAGCACAATGTTGTACTGTGGCCCCTTTGCTCTGTGTTTGGCAGGCAGGTGAAATCATGCCACGCTACACCTATCTTGCCCAGATGGCTCTGGCATTCTCCACCAGAGAATTACTTCTCAGACTGGAAATGGCGCCTTCATCGAAAATGAGGTCAATCGATTATTTGAGCCTGAGCTGAGGCTTGCCCCCTTTGCTGCAGTGTAACAGGTATTAATATCTTTGGCAGGGTTCTGTAGTGGGGGGTTGGGGGCAGCATGCAGACGAGCCCCAGCACGGGAGGTTGAAGGGAGGCCACAGTTGGCGTTTTATCAGTTGAAAAAGCCTCGCTGATGAGATTACCTATTCCACTTGGCTGTAAAGCACACTGCTAATCAGAGAGCTAGCCAACACTCTCTCAGTTGGCGTGCAACCAAAATACTCAGTTTAGAAGGTGTTTAGCAAACGAATGTAAAAGAACAAAGACACACGGTTTCATTAAGACAGAAAACCACTAACATGTCCACCTATTTTTAACACAAGGGTGCAGCCATTTGAAACTTGAATGTACAAGTCTTCCCATGTTATCGACTTGGAGTTATTTTATCAATACAAAAAATGGTCTGTTATGCTGCTTGATATTGGTATTTGTTATAGAATTTATTTTTGTAGAGCAACACATTTACATTTTTTGCAGTTTGTTATTCTTAGGTGTTATTCTTTTGTGATGGCTGTTGAGACGTCTTAGATATAGTTTACTTATAAATGAAATACTCATGTCATTTCATTTTTAGTACTCCCTACTGTAATAAAGTCATGGGGGTCCCCAACAACTTTCATTATATTGACCAAAAAAGGAAAAATCTAAATTTCTTTTTTTGCATACTGTAGGAATATTACTTTTACAATTTTTTGTGATGTTAAGTAAATGACAACAGAATTGCATTTTGGAGGGAAACTGTCCCTTTAAGGAATCATTTCATGAAAATTACACTTTTTATGTTCACTGTTCTGTGAATTATTATTTTTGCCCTGTATTTGGGCTTGCTGGGGGGATTTTTTTTTTTTTTGTGTTCTGGCATTTGTTAATTGCTAGTTGTACATCATCAGCAAGTGTCTTCTCTTAATTGGCGTGTGTGGGAGTTCAACACCCTGTGAAGTGCCTGAAAGAAAACAGTCACAGGGCAGCGCTGTCTCCTCCTCATTTAGTGTGTGAATGTGTACAGTAGGTCCAGGCACACAGTGTGGTGACTGAGTAAAGCGTGTCTCAACTCCTTCTCATTAATGTTGCCTAAACACACACACATGTATGCGCTCACACACACATAGAGACACACTCCTGTCTTCGCATATAGCTCAAAATAACCCCAGTAAAGCAGCAGCCATTTATCTGTATCTGGGGAACTGATCCAATTACAGAGCTTACATTTGCATCCATCAGCCTGAGAGGGGGAAAATTCTTAGTGAAAAACTGGTCAGCTCCCCCCCCCCCAAAAAAAGATGATTGCTCCACATTCTCCTGCATAACTTCCATCATCAGGCTTGGCTTTCTTCCCCAGGTGGGCTGCAGATAATGGCCGCTTACTCCTGCTATCTCACAGAGCAGTGCATCAGAACAGCCATTAGGCTAAATATCAGTGTCATAATGTGGAACAGATGTCTAGAAGAAAGGGATCATTTAAAAAGGCCAAATGTAAATAAACAGGCAGCTTGTAGACCTCCCTTCATCCCCTCTTTCCTCCGTCCCCCTCTCCTCTCCCCCCTTTCTCGTGGACCCTGTGTAGTGCCCAAAAGAAAACAGTTCATCAATCTTAATCTGAACCATTAAGAATGTAATAATACTAGCCGCTTATCTAGCAAAGTGGTGCTGTGGGACTCTTAGGACTTGAGCCTAATGTGTTGAAAACTGTCCCTGTTTTCTTTCCTTGTGGTGAAAAAAGCATTTATATCTGCATTAAAATGAAATGATTCCATCCTTGTGTGGCTTTGCCTTTCCATGAGGCAGATATTTCATATTTCATGTGCTTAGCATTGATAGTAGTAACAGGGCTAAAACAATTATTGTGAAAGTGAAGTTTTTAGTAGAAGCTTTTTTTTTTTTTATGGACAAAATTTATCAGACTAAATGAATAGATTGTCCAGATATATTTTCTGAATGTTATCGTGATTATGCTCATTAAATAATAAACGCACATTAAATACGTTATGATCTTTGTGATACTGATTATCTTTTTTTATGTCAATTTAATTTGGTAATGTAATAGTTTTCTTGGATAGGTGATGGAACCAACACCCAGTGTCTGAGTTGGAGATCAGTTTTCATTTTATATGTGGTTTTATAGAAACTCTTTCAAATATATATATATATATATATATATATATATATATATATATACATGTGTGTGTGTGTGTGTTGTGTTATACATGACTTGGAGTATGACTTTGTTTTCCTGTAATATAGCCTACTAAATGGTGTTTTGTTTTTTGTAAAATTAAAAAATGCATAAAATCCATATAAATCCACCAATGACAATTATGTTCATATTATTACATTAAGCTTTAAAAGAGCTCAGATTTAAAAACAAATGTGTTTTCTTCTATTGTCCTATTTATTAATTAACCAACTATTTATTTTTGGTCAAAAACGCGCTCGGGTGATTATTCTTCGTTAACGTTTAAAAAAAGGAGGTTTCACTTAAAACATCAGAAAGCTGGAAATGACAAGTGTAATCTCTCCCCAGAGAGCCGCACGCGGGCAATAGGAAAACAGTGGGTGAAGTCTAGGCTAAAGTGGGGGTAAATAGCAGTAAATCACAGCCTGTCACTTCATCTGGCTCAACTTACGATGTACGTCTGCCTATCTAAGATGTTCCTTTAACACGAACGATTTATAAATGTCGAATGTGCCGTGACTTTGCCGAAAAGCCGCTCTTTACTTCTCCTTCCCCCTCGTCTGCTTGCCGTTGGAGCTCGCGGAATGATGTACATCAGAAGAGCCCTGACAGGAGCTCGATTTTTGGGGGAGAAAATGGGCTAATTTGTGAAAATTACGCCCCATGGCCGCGTCACACTCTTCGCCCCGGAGTGAAGAGAGAGTACGAGAGAAACAGCTGGTGTGCATTTTTAGCACCCATAATTAATTAAGAGGTTCCTCAGTGGGATTGGATGATTAAATAAAAGGGAGGAGGTATTCCCAGCATGCCGTACTGAAGAGGCCACTCCACTTCAGTTTCTTTATCAAGGGTGAGGTTGATGTTTAGTCTCTCTTTTTTTTTCATAAAGCGCAGCGTTTCTTCCGAACAAGCTCTCCTAAAGCGGTTTTCTCGTCTATATATTTTTCTAAACTAACTAGCCATAATCAACCGACATATTGTTCACTTCAAGGGGAGACAGAGAGGGAAGAAAAACCGTTCTGAATTTGGCCACACTTGCTCTACTGCCTCGCACAGATGTCCCAGCGCATATTATAAGCAGGTCAAATAAATGGGTGTCCTTTTACACATTCGAGCTGAGTTTGATTCGACTCAGCTGGAGTAGTGTTCGTGTGGAGGGATCATGTAGTAGTTAGCCGTTATCAGGTGGACTGTCTATATTATGCAGAAATCCGATTTGGAACGCTTGGTCCGGTACATTTTAACGGTGATTTAGCGATTATTTTTATCAACAGGTTCTGGTTACGACATAGCCTTTACCTGCTTTTCTGGAGAGGCCCAGTCGCTCACTGCAGGTGTAATTTTACGCGTGGATGTTTTGAGATCAAATTTTCAGTTTTAAACTCATATTTATCATTATGTTTTAAGCAAAGATGCAACAGAATCTTGTTCATAAACATTTTAATTTGGTGCTTTGTTTTGTGGAAATGCTGTTGCTGCATGATATATTGAAGCACGTGTATGAAATGTACCCAAAGGATATTTACCATACACTGAATTTTAGAGGATCAGTTCTGCATTTTTTGCTACAAATGTATTAACAATACCTGTCATTTTTATGAATGCAGCCTAGAAAGAGGAAAGAGATTTGTATTGGAATTGAGCGCGTGCATTATGAATGCATGTTGAGACACATGTAGCCCCCCTTTTTAAAATATGCATATTAATATGTGCAGTTTAATAGTTATTTTTTTCGTCTCAATCATTCTGACTTGTTTGTCCAGTTTCTCGGAGATTTTTTTTTTCCTGCTGCGTGAATAAGTCACGTTTCTAATCAAAGCAAATAGTTGCAAGGGGCCTGTCGACACTCGCTTTTTTAATGTGGCCTATTTTTGAACAGCTCAGGAATTATTGCAGTAAACACTATTTTAATTTCTTCGTTATAATTTCGTTATAATTTCGTCTTCCCATACCCTCGTTCGATATAGCCTGTTGTTCATAAACTACGATAAAATGAATCCAGATGTATAACCTAATCATAATAAACAATTTTATTTTTAGAGTTCGTCCCCGTCGCAGCCCCTCCTAATATGAAGGAAAATCGTAAATGAAGTCGTTTCTGGTCACACTGCTCTTTTGTATGCTACTCTTTTCCTTTTAATTATTGTAGAGCTGCGGTAAAGTTGGTGTTTTTTTTGCGCAGAATTTTGCGCAAATTTACATTTTAAAAATCCTATTTCAGCTTACACTTTCTTTATTTTGTCTATCAGTCAGATTCGTCTCAGTCTTTCTTTTTTACACGTGGGAACTGTCTTGCTCTCACTTGACATGCACACACAGTGACTGTGGATCTCTTCCGAACAATGAGACTGAGACCCATTCAACTGGAAGAGGGAGAGAGAGGGAGACAGACGCGGGAAGAAAAAAAGTTGAACAAAGTCGTGTGGGATCATTACGGAGTTCGTGCGGTTATTCATTCTTACAAAAGCACGGACCGGCAGACCCGAATCTAAAAGCTTACTGGATTAATACATTGTGTCACGCTGAAGATAATTGAAGCTTGTGTTTAAATTAGTCTAGGGTATGCGCGATTTTAATATACAGGCTGCAGACTAAAACTATTACCGACAATAGATTGAATAACAATACCCTGTTTGTCTTTCGTTTTAATAATATACTAGCACAGCAAATTAAAATAGACAATCACTGATTTAAGTTACGTGTTAGTGATTGACCTTTGGAAATTTTTTGAAAGTTAAATGTAGGTTTTATTTTTGCATTATAGCCATGCAATTTCATTTAAAGTTCACAAGACCTTTACAGAGTACATTAGGCTTCTTCAGTGTGTTCAAAAGACTCACCCTATTGTGTCTATAGGCGTAGAAATCAGCTTTTACAGGATCCCCGTCTACCAGTTAAAATATCCCATTGATTTCCATCATGCGTAAAATGAGATCGTAAATTATTATCGATACTTCAATTTTTAATCCTGGCATACAAGCATTAGAAGAGAGGATATTTTCCAAAAAATGTAACAATTCAAGCGAATTAATGTTTATTAGATTAATTCGTGAGGAAAATGTGACCATCTGTCTACGAGGAAATAAATTGCTGCTTTTTAAACTTCTAGAAGCACACACGGGGCATTGCATCGAATGCTTCAACTCCTAGAGGGATCAGCAAAGAAAAACATAATTATGCTATTTAGCCGGCTGATGTGGTGCAGCGGCAGCTCCATCCCACTCCGAGAGATTAAATATAGCTGCCCCCCTCACCCGCTCTGCTGCCGGGGAAGGACATTAGAGCCAGGGGAATTAAATGAAACCCAGGGGACTTTTCAACTGGAGTGAGCAATGTAAACTATAGAGATTAATGACACGACCTCCGACTGAATCAAGTCGCTTCCCGTCCTCACGTCTACTACTGCTATTATTGTTATTATTGTTATAAATTTATGGTTATAATTCAATGCAAACTATTAATTTTTTTAGATTAAATGCTGTAAATATCAGTCCTTTGTAGAGGATGTGCTAAAAATGTAATTGTCCGTGTCCTTTTTAAGTAGGCCATACGACAGAATCGATGCTGAAAGGAAATTTTATTAATGATATTAATATTGAATAATAAGTACAGTTATATTTATTTGACCATGTTAAATACAGCCGATGTGCACATACAGTGAACGACAAAATATAAAAATATATTTTTATTATTATTATTATGTTTCAAAGACCTGTTTAATTTATAGACTTGTTGAGTTGTAATTTATAGACTGAAATCCTTTAAAATAAATGAATAACTAAATTAATTAATTGTTCATGTTTTCTTAATTTTTAATTGCAATCTCTGCGTGAAAATTTGTACCTTGATGACTCTCTCTGTAATTGCTAAAGCACATAAACATTTTTAAACCGTATTTATAATGTTACTTCAGGTTATCTGCGCCTCTTGAAAAAGGTTCAGTCTAAGTCTGCTAAAGCGTCAGGCCTCGAAATTAAGAGCAAGTGTGACACCTACCTGCGGGTGAGGGTAGAGGTGCAGGACAGTACTAAGGGACAGGCCATGCCAAGGGGACATTTGCTTGTCACGGCACCTTGGCTACACTCTTGAAAGCCATCAGCGTCTATAATCCAAAGCACTATTAAGCCTATCCTACCATTTAATGATATAACAGAGCAGTATGCTCCCAGACCCACTCCGCATCGCCGCGCGCCTCTAACCACTTTGCCACGCCTAGGAAATAGTAATGAGGTCTAAATTTGGCATAAAATCGAACTCATTACTGAAGTTCGCCACCTGATTGCTTTGCATATAACACGACGCGGTTGGAATGTAATTGGGTTAAATGACTGCTCGACACTTTTGCCGGTGTTGTCATATCAATATTCATCCGTCGAGGCATCTCTCTGTTTGCAAAAGAGAGAAGAGCATTGCCCCGACCGAATGCTATCGGGAAAAACTTGAGGAAAAACTTAACAGCAACCGACAAATAAAGAGACCCGTCTTTCCCAAACCGCCTGAGTTTCCAAATGTGCCGCCCTTGCTTGTTTTTAGGGATAAATCCCGAACAGTAAAAAAACAGTATTTTTGCTCGGCGTTTCAGCAACAGCAGTCTATCTGTCCGGACATGATGCCACGTATCCGCAAATAAGTAATATCGCTTTAAATTGTGCAGCTATCAAATTCTCAACATGCATGCAAACTCCCAAATCAATCACTGCACACATTTTCTTTTCCATAATTTACTTCAAAGATAGTGTATTGTCCATTTTAAATACAAAATGCTACATTAAATATACATATTAGTCTTTAATACAAATAGACTCAGGCGGCTGCAGCGTTTAAGACAATTCTTAGAAGTTACATCCTCTTGATTAACCATTCAGAAACTAAGATTTTGAGGATAAGCATTTACTCTGAAAATAATTGTCCTCGGATATTTTTTTTCTCTTTTTTTTTTTAAATCAGAATGCGTCTTCTTTTGCTTCTTCTTTAAGCAACCACAAATAATAAATAAATGTCCGTGTGATTGGCGATGAATCCTGTATTAAATGTTTGACATACCTTTCTTTAGCTCATAAGGTGAGTCTTTACAAAGATCTACCTGTGTTTGGCTTCTTACTTTGCTCTCTCTTACCAGAGCCTCTGCTCTGTTTAAAACAGTCTGGCTTAATCCATTAAAATGTGCCGTGGAGCTGGTGTTGGTGCCGTGGCTGCTGTGGAGGTGTCCGAAAGTGCTATAGTTCGTGTAGCCCGGGTAAAAAGGGGACGTATAGTAAATAGGCCGAGAAAGGACAGTGTTATTAGGGAGAGGGCACTGAGGGGAGGACCGGGTCGGCGAGGCAGCGCTGGCTATGACTGTGCTTTGACCCAGCCCCGCGGCCTGTGGAGCCTCACTGCTCCCTTTGCACCTGTCCGAGGACGTGGCGATCTCGGCTAGAGACCAGAGTTTGGGTTTGGGCGCGGAAGGGGGAGAATGAATAACAGACGTTACGTTGCTGTTCCCCGTGCTCGCGGCGTGGCCCGGTTCTGAGGGCTTTTCTTGCGTAATGAGATCATTTCCCCTCTGTAGGACGGAGGGAGAAGAGGTGGTGGGTTTTGCTTGCTCGACGAGCAAATCCGTCCTCTCCTCTGTGTCTTTTAATTCCGAGTCTGTCAAAGGTGGATCAAGATCTTTAGCATGAGACTCGTCTTTAAACCTGTCGCATGGTAGCTCCCCTGGGTTGATGAGTTTGTGATCTGAAAGTAAAAAAAAAAAAAAAAAAAAAGATTTATTAAAAACAGTTGTTGACAACAACATGTATCATTTTTGAAAAAGAGATTATATTGCATGTAGGTTTTAAATTGTGTATTCTTAATTTCACAAGTGAAAAAAAAATCATTAAATGTATTTCTGCGCAAAGAAAACATAATTTAAGATTTATTATTATTGTTATCAATGGTAATAGACTAATAATAATAATAATAATAATAATAAAATATGGCTGGTGTTATTATAGCTCTAAATGAGATGCCGTGCGCCAGCTGTGTCCTTATTATGCAGCTCGAGATAAATGAAGTGCAAAACACCATACGTCACCAGCAATTCTCAGTCCATAAGAAGTCAAATTAGAGGAGTTCAAGGTGATTATTATTTAAAGCAATTCTCCCATTATAAATAATATACCACCATTAACCAGCAATCAATTTTGCGCCCGGAGTGGAAACGACTGCGATGAAAAATTGATGATTTTTCCACAGACCTGCCTCTGTGTCTGTGGAGTCTCCCTTGTCCGTGGGTTTGTTTGGCTCGTCGTCGTCGTTTTTCTCGAGATCAATGTTTTCGTCCTCCTCCTCGTCCTCGCTCCGGTTCCGTGGGGTCCAGGTCATCTTGTTCTCCTTCTTTAGCCTCCTCCTGGCGTTAGCGAACCAGGTGGACACTTGAGTGAGGGTCATTTTCGTGATGATGGCCAGCATGATCTTCTCGCCTTTGGTGGGGTACGGGTTTTTCCGGTGCTCGCCAAGCCAAGCTTTCAAAGTGGCTGTGGCGTCCCGTGTAGCATTCTTGCGGTAAGCTGGGTCTCCGTACGGGTACGAGCCCAAGGGAGCAGCGTAAGGATGATACCCTATAGATCCGGCCATGCCTGTCGTGTGGTCATACGGGGAGCTCTGCGAGGAGCCAAAACCAATGGTTTTATTAGCAAAATATCACTTTTTGGACACCTGCGCACAATGTAGGATCGGTTACAGATCACTTACGCAAACACACCATAAACAAACACACTCTTACGCACACACATGCATGCCACATGTACACACTTTAAATCTAATTAATCAAAACAGTAAAGCGCAAGGCCGTGGTGCGACGTATTCTAACATTTAAATTTTCAGTTGCCTCTTTCCCCTCAGCAAGAATTAGGCTATTGTGAAATCCAATTTCACAACTTTACATCAAAAATCTCTTTGTTAACGATCACAAATCTCCCTTTGACAGCTAAACTGACTTTTTGCAATGTTTATTTTCAGATTATCCAACTAATTAGAAGTTGCAGCTTTATGTGGGGTCATCTGACAGTGTGTTGTACACGAATTGACCGGCGCTGGCCTACGTGCACGCAGTTCACATTTAAATAGCCGGTAGAACATGTTTCCTTAAAGTAGCCCATTTGACTAAATAGTTAAAGACAAATGGGGAACAACTGATCATTTATTTATTTTTAATATCAGGACTATTGTTCGCTTGCATTTTATTACCACAAATGACAAAATAATTATGTAGGCTAATTATATAGGCCTATTTAATTGAGTAAATATTCGAAGTCATGTTTGTGGGTTTGCATTTCTAAAATTCGAAGTTAACTGCTTTATTTACGGTGTAGAGAAAATGATCAAATGCCTTTTTGTTGTAGGCTAATGCACGTTTCATAACAATTTTTGGTTGTTTTAAATATTTGTACTGCAATATATTTTATTTAAAAGTGTCATGAAACCCAGTCAAATTCCAAGAATGCATATTTGATTGATAAAACCGCAGATGTTGTGCAAAAGAATACTATGTGTCTCAGGCTTGCAACACAACATGCATTACAACAAAGCGTAAAAAGAATACCCGATGACTTCTAAAAGTATAAAAATAATAAAGTGAATAGCGCACTCACCACGTAAGAAGTGAAAGTGGCGGCGGCCGCATCAGCGCTGTACGGGAGATGGGAATTGTAGCCTGGCGAGGCGCTGGTGAACGCTGTAGATCCGGCATAGGGAGCGAAAGCAGAGCCAGAGGAAGATCTCCCTAGCTCCTCTGTCCGGGGTCCCGATATCACGCTTGTACTGTAGGCAGGACACGAATAGAGTGCCAAAGAGGCGGATGGCTGATACAAGTAGCCCTGAGGGTACGCCATGGTGAAGATCCAAATATAAGCTTCTCACTTGAGTTCTTCTCCCTCAAACTCTCACGCGCTCTCAGCGCTCGCTCATAGAGTTCCGAGTAAACAGACCTCCGTCCCGTCCTCCTCACGTTGATAGCAGTGATGGAAATTAAAGAGAACGGCGAATGCATAGACTTCGCACTCGTTAATCAGTCGTTGTCGGACTCGCACGCGGATTTTCGAGGCGCTCTCTCACTCTCTGCGCGCGCTGTGACTCTCATGCCGAGCGCGCGGGACAAGTTTTTTGCTCTCGGATGGGGCTTTGCTTCGGAGAGTGCCCTGCCAGGATGCTAAGTTGGAAATTGAGGATTCTGACGCCTACTATGAGCCTCTCGCCCCTCCTCTCTGGGTGTAGTCATCGAAGGAAAGGCAAGCTGGAGCTGGGTTACAGCAGCCCAGCCTAAATCGACTCTCTCTCTCTCTCTCTCTCTCTCTCTCTCTCTCTGTCTCTCCATTCGTATCCTGGCACTCACTAACACTCCCCCGCTATCCCCCTATTTTTGTCTCTAACAAGCCTCAATGCTTTAGACTGAGCAGCTACAGCCCCTGGATGGCGGTCTCATGCGAGCCGGTACTTCAACTTCAACTTTCCTCATTTTCTAAATACACGAAGTCTTCATTTTAACACATGATTATAACTAATGGACTGTTATCTTTTTTGGGGACGGCTTGCCAAATACAGCAGGAAACGCTACAAGTACTGTTTGAAGTTCTTCATTCTCCTTGTTTTTTTTTTCTTTTCGTCGCTCATTTCAAGCTTTAGAAACATTTTTTTTAAGAATGCGCGACAGACTGCCATCCTTCGTGCCTTAAGTCAGCTGAGCACCGATTTGTTTTGGTGTCGCTTTCGAAGTGTCATACGTTTGCAAATTATCATGGATAATTTGGAGGTCGTCTAATTTATTGCCTCATTATATAATTAGCTATACCTTGGGGGGGGGGGGGGGAATACACAGCCGTTTTCGCAAAACGGCTTTCCAAATTCTGAGAAACAAAGAACCTAAAGTAAAGCGCGCGCGCTTAGATCAAGTCTCAGCGGTAAGAAAGTGAAGAAGTAACTTTTGACAGGTGTTAACTGATTTGTCCGCTGGACAGTTTTCGCCTTAGATCCCGGAACAAACCAGATCTTCTTCTCCTTTACACCAAAGCCCCAAGCGTAGACAGATTAAGACCATATGAACCACGGCAAATCCATCACGACCACGGGCTCTAAACCCCTTTGATTCAAACAGATATATTCCTCTGCGGCGAAGAATGTCTTAATGTATTTTATTTTATTTGCTATTGTGTGCGTATATACTAACAAATAACAAGAGAGATGTCTTGAATATTTTATTTAGCCTTGATAAAAATCATTAAGAATTGTTATATAGGCTACGCGTCATCAGAACAATTAATGATACATCTAACTCAAAAGCCCAATAAAAACAAGCAAAGTGTGTGCGCCCAATTAAATTACGTACACACATACCCAAATAATGTAAAGAGTCGGAAATGGTAGTGAAGTTACATTAATAAAAAATATAATCTGCCAAGTTTCCTTTACGCATTTACAAACGGCAGGCGAACTGATAAATGCATCCAGTGTTGATTTAATAATAAGCAAAACCTAAAGAAACAAAAACAAAAGTGGTGGCTGAGGAACTTCACGCAGGAGTCCGTACATTGACTCACTTGTTAAAGTCTCTCTGAGCCGAAAGGGATCGCTGTAGGCGCTGCTACAGAGTGTGTTCGTGATGTCACGTGTTACTGCACTCTCGAGAGTGAAGAATGATGACGCTCAAACTCGGTGGACCAATGCTAAGTTCAAAGCAAAACAAACTGTAGACATGCGAAATTACCGCGTGATATAGTGAAGTGTTTTATTATATCTGCACCACCCTTGAATGTAATATAAATAAATGAGTTGAGCTTCCAATAATGACAATAACCTATGAGCGTTATATCTTGTAAATATATTATATTAATGAGTGAACAAAAATAGCCATTCATCTTTTTGTTATTTTACATTATTTTACTCTAGTGCATATAAGAGGGAAAAACATATTCCATATAAAATATTTAACCTTATTAAATACTCCACTTGGCAAACTATATGTTTCCTATTGTTTTTTTTTTTTTTTGCTGAAGCACAGTTGGAAGTGGCCATTGCAGGCACCTCTAAATAGCGTATCGGTTTCCAAGGATACCCGGGAGTAGCATTTAAATGACGTCAATATTCATTGATAGAGTATTATCGGCAGTAATGAGTTCCTCTTCGCCAATAGGATTCGATAAGCAGTCTGTTTAGCGATAGTGGAGGGGTGAATGAAAGAAAGCGTGGAAAGAGAAATGCAGCAGGGACTAGTCACACTCCACACGCGCTGCATGGCATAAAGGTAGGAAACTGCTCATTTAACTGAAATGACATTCTTTATATAGTAACCCCATCAAAGCAGTAGGTAAACGGACGAATACTTGAACAACAGCACTTTTGAACGTGGTGTTTTAGCAGAGGGGTTTTATACTGAAACACTTCGTGCTTTATTTTCTCGCAATGCTCCCGTGAACTCCCAGACTGGACGGCAAGGGGAGGTGTAGGCTTATGTTAGGATACGCGCGCTCACTGATGTGTAAGTTATTCTCTTGCTTGTTTTATGACGGACGCTTATGTTTTCAATTATGCATGTTTGTAATATGACTAGTCGTGCGGATATGCAAGATTCTGAATCTTTGCACAATAATGCAATATGTCAAAGGAAATATAACAACGACGATCACCCCCCCCAAAAAAAAAAAAAAAAAAAAAAAAATAGGGGCATTTCAAGTAGTGCTTTTCCAGCAAAATGCCGGAGGGAAACGACGTAATTTAATTTGGATTTAGAAACTATTATTAGAAAGCATTATCTATTGTAGCAGACTAATTGCTTCTCGCGTTCGCGCGCAGGATATGGGCTGGTTAAACAAAGTTAGTTAACGTGAAGTGCATGACAGGTTTCCTCGAGGCACAAGGTTAGGCGTGTCTCTCTCGACAGCAGTGGGCAGCCGGTAACGTGTACCTCTCTCTCTGTCCCCTCAAACGGATTTTAGCCACTCCAAATCTGCCCTAAACCGATTAGTTGACGCCAAATATTCTTTGATGTATTAGCTAAGGGGTTTTGCCACTTGGAAGCCAATTGAAATTCTAAACAGTCCGCCGCTAATGCTTTGGGGAGATCCGTAGCGAATAATGGATGTGATTTATTTTTGACCTTGCCATTTTTATGAAATGATTAAACACATGTGCACAAGTAAACCCCGATCCCTAAGCAGCAAAGCAACATAATGTTAATAATAATAATATTATTATTATTAACAATATAGCATTACACAGCAAAATAAACCTTTATATTTAAATAGTTATATTCTGTACTAGAATATAATATTAGGATACTTTCAGCACAGAATCCATGCAAACTTTATTTATTTAGTTTTTTTAAATGCTTTAAAACAATTATTATTATTATTATATATATTTTTTCTGCTATTGAGTGTAGAATGTCTAAAAAGTACACCACTGTTTAAAAATGTTTAGTAGTTGTTTGTAATACTCTGAAAGCAAATATCAAAGTGAACTACATTTAATGTGTGTCATCTTTTTAACAACACGATGCATTTAATTTTTGCTTTAAAAATAAAATATGTGCACAACCCAGGGAAAAAAAAAAACAAAACAAAAAAAACATTAATGTCATACTTTTCCATACAATCTTATGTGTGTAAGCATTTGATGCGTGAGTGGCCGTGTACACAACCATGTGTTCACTCATAACAATGCTGTTTGTAATGGAGCGCTTCTAAGCATGATCCAAATATCTATGTAAGTAGGGCACAAGATCAAAAGGGGCAATGCTGATCCTTAAAAAGAGCAATCTAAATCTGCCAGTACTCTATAGGTTTGCAGAGGACCTTTTATTGAAACCACCTAGAATGTTGATGCAGGAGCTCATTTATTTTAAACGTGATTACTCTGGTATTTTTTTTCTGCCCCTTGGAACAGGTGTGAAAATACCATAAGGGACTTCTAGCCGATTTAATCGACTTGCTGATTCTCATCATGATAGCCTTTACCACCCCAGTCAATTTTAAAGTGTTCATATGGCAGAGAAAGACTGGGTCCCTGGGTCCCCCAGCTGTGGCTCCACATTCCCGGTAGTCTTCCTCAGAGGCCCCTGGTGACTGACAGGCCGTTAGCCAGGCTAAACGATGTGATGATGAGCTTTTTATGAGAATGGATTTAGAATTGAGAGATTTCAGACAAAGATTGTGTGCATTTTTTTTCTCTCGTTCTTTCTTTCTCTCTCTCTCTCTCATCTCCCTCCCCTGTCTCTCTCTCTCTCTTTCCCCTGTCTGCCAGCTAGATTGTGATTGATTTGGTTGAAATGGATTGTAGGAAGCAGACACTGATTTTTCAATGACTTCTTACCAAAAAAAAAATATTTAAAGTTGTATCCACAACATAGAAATCTCAGTATCCGTCATTCTCTCTCCTCCCTGTTTCATTCTTTGGTCTTAGAGCGAGAAAGCACCATAATGCAGCCCAAGCAACGATGAGACAAATGACCTGTAATGTTTTTTTTTAAATGAGTCAGTAAGCTGAAGGACTAAAGGAGTATTGATTGAGCCTAATGAGGATTGAGTGTTGGGAAAACAAGCTTTTTCAGGGTTTTGCCGACGCATCTCTTATCAGCACCAAGGCACACAACTATACAATGCACTCTGTACTGCTGCAGATGCCTGTGTCTTGTAGGGCTCATTTGTTGTCTTATTAAATCAAACACACCGGCCCACATGCATGCACACTTAAAGACTGGTATTGGCAATTAGTTGCAGGAAAACACTGTTACTAAATACACACTTGAAAGCATGTAGTTCAACATTTTTGTGAGCATTTAGATATCCTATTTTAGTAGAGTTTTACATTATGTATACAAAAAGTTGCATAGCAGCTGTTAAACTTCAGAACTGGTATTAAAGAACTGAAATTATTGGTGTATTAGCCATAGTTTATAAGCTTTAAGTTTATTTATTTTTTATTAGCTTTGTGTGCCAAGACAGAACAAACCTTATCATAGCAATTTCCTAATTTCATAATCTAATAAAGTGAGTATAAGCAGCTTCAACAGATTCTGATCATTTTAATATTCACAACAACAACATCAATAATAATAACAATAATAATAATACTTAAATTAAATAAATTAAAATGAAAATATACCTTTCCATGACTTAAGAACACTTTGCATTTGAGTTTAAAATAATGATATGTGATTTATTTACTGATTTTGTTTTGATTTGTTTTGAATGATGATATTTGTTTTCTCTTTTAATTGGAAATACAGATTAAATAGTGCACAGCCTGACCAATTCTCACTATTAACTAGTTGTTTATTATCATGCATATTGGCTGTAAATGTGGCACTTAGTTGCCACATACTATTGCCTTATTCTTCATGATCATATTTTCATGATCTTATTTTTTTTTCTTTGATACCTTTATCCACCCCAGATATGGTATACATGCCTTTAGATTATATATATATATATATATATATATATATATATCTATCTTTTTTTTCATA
>JAUYWG010000040.1:13266578-13295158 GCA_034779775.1 Enteromius afrohamiltoni
TTTTTTTTTTTGATTATATATATATATATATATAATTCAGATTTTTTTAGGAGGCATTACATCACTCTTCAGTGTCATATGAGCCTCCAGAAATCATTCTGATATGCTGATTTTCTATTTTTTTATTATTAATGTTGAAAGCCATTTAATACGGCTAATTATTTATGATTATTTATGTAATAAAATCTCATTAACCCTAAATGTTTGAACGGTAGTAATACTCTATATTGTGTGGTATTTGTTCTTTCTGTGGAGCTGGTTGCTTTAACTGAGAGATTACTACTTGTGCATGTCTTCTAGTGTCAGTTCAACTTTAGGCCTCAGTACACATCTGAAAAGCCGTTGAGGATGTCAGTCTGTCATAGGCCTCAGAAGCTTTATTTTACAGACCCTTCATTTTTAAAGCAAGTTAGTTCTCAAGATTATGCTTTGCCTCCCTTTTGTCCCTGCCAAAATAATGTTGACCATTAAGTGTTACTTTTGTCTTGTTACCTACAGTACTGATGACTTTTCTTTAAAAGTGGCAAATTCCTGGTTTGGTGTCAATAAACAAGTTGCTTTTGATATAGTTTTGTGTCAAAATTAGAGAGTACGTTAGAATAGAACACTAACACCATAAAACATAGCCGCAGTGTTTAGACAGTTATTGAAAGAGATTTTGTTTGGATTAATTAGAGGCAGACTGTGCCTTAGTTCTGCTTTCTGCACTTTGTGTAAAGAACTCCTCCCTTTCAAACAGCTCTGCACTGCTTAGTGCAGGTTCAGTGATGCTATACCTTTCCCAGCTTAACCTCAGATGTTTATCATGGATAGAGAGAGACAGAAAAAAGAATGCAATGAAGACTAGACCTTTGTGTAGCTCCTTCATTCAGTCACTGCGATATATGATCTTGTCTAAATCTCACTTTCAGTCTGAGTGGATGGGAAATATTGCATACATGGGAATGGGGAAGGGGTTTTTTTTGTGGTGGGGGGGGGGTCATATTGCTGTATAAACATGCAGAGTAAATAAACATGTATGAACTATAAAAAGGATGGGGAGATACAACTGCATACTGTTCAGCTGTCTGACTGTTTTACTCTTAAGTGTTAAAGTTTCTTTTAAATGGCATCTATGTTGGTCCAAAAACTTAATTTCTTCCTCTCTTCCTTCTTGTATTGTATGTGCATGTGTCAGCAGCGCTGTAGAATGAGATAAAAATCAAGCAGATCCCTACTCTCTATTCAGCAGAGGAGATTTATCATTAAAGTTAATATTAGTGAAAATAGATGGACAGGTTTACAAACAAACAGTGTCATAGTTATCCCTTTGTTAGCTATAATGTTGTTGTTTGACCTTTTAGAGCAGCATTCCAGAAATCCTGCCTATTGTTTTTCAGTGTTTTGGATGTTCATGGACATTTTATGGATGTTTACTGTGGCCTACTCTCTCAGATCTCAGAATATTCTTCTCTTTAACCAGCTGGTTTGGTCTTTCTCTCTCTCTTTCTCTCTTTATTTGGAGTGTCTGAATAAATAAAATAAAATAAAATAATAATCAGTGTTTTTACCATCTGCCCCGTGGTAAGTATAAAAATTATGAAATATCTTTTAATCACAGGAGACCTTAAATAATATTATGACATTCTAGATAGTATCTATTAGTGTATAAGATTAAATTATCAAAATATTTTTTAACCCTACGAGCTGCTTAATGTTTATTTTATTATGTTTAATTTTAATATGTTTAGTTTAATGATTTTGTTGCATTCCGATCAGATTTTCTTGCCTTATTTAAAAACAAAAAAGTCAAAAGGGTTTTGTATTTAAAAAGTGGGCTAGAAAATTTGATGGGAAATGAAAGCCTATAAGATGGCTTGATTCCGATTTTGTTTTCCTGCACAAGTGCAATCCAATCGCAATCACTTCCTTCCTCTTGTGCCCAGGGCATTATTGGGAGACTGAATGCAATTTGAATGACTGCTGCAAGAATCTTCCATTATATCAGATGATAGCCAGGAGCTGTTGATGTATTCACTCTTATGTGTTTACTTATTTGTCTGAGTTTGTGTGTGTGTTGGCTGAAGTGTCTATGTGTTGTAGTGACAGTGGTTTAGAGCATCAGCGGTTTCCCTAGCTAAACCAATGTGGTTTGGGCTGCGCTGCAACTGCATACCTAATAAGTTTTACTGCTGAGGTCTGCCAGCGGCTGCGTCCCCCAAACGAGAGCTGACACACATGCACACACACACTCTGAAATCCCATCTGCTTTGAATGATGGGAGAGGGCAATCTTTTTAAAGGTACTCCATTGCCCCCCAGTAGTCTGGCCCTAAAGGTGACACCTCAACACCTTTGTCTCCTAATCATCTCTGGCCCTCTGACCTCAGAGGGACAGCACAGGGAGCATGGCTCTGTGAGGGGAACCGAGCACTGAGGCCCAGTCAGGGCCCCTGGGAAGGACATATTTTAAAATACCCCCAAAAAAGGTTTGAAGTAAATCATAATATAAGCATAATATTTATTTGATATGCCGAATTAATATCTTTTTCACCTTTGTTCTCTCTTACTGAACTTGCATATTGTATGATTTTGTTTGAACGAGTTTGTCAGTTCAAAAAAAATGTATTTGAAAATATTTGTATTCATGTTGGCTTCATGCACTGGTGAAAAACATTCGTATTACAGTATTTTGATATGGTACGGTCTTGCCTCCAGTCAACGCATATTTTGTTTTTTTTAATAAAATGAGTGCTCATTTAATTGATCAGTGCTGTCTCAGGGAAGTAGAAATCAAATACTAATAAACGAACATGCAAAAAAAAAGTGGACACACAACCTACCAGGGCCAGTTTTGTTTTCACTTTCAAGACATGTGCACATGTCACATGACTCCATATTTTTAAATTCTTAATCACCTTCATTACTGTAACTGTTACTGTAACTGTATGGAGGTTAAAAAGAAAAGGCTGAGATTCTTGGCACAGGTATTTGTCACAAGATGTACATAATTCATCAAATTCGACTAATTTAACTAATTGCTTCCTCAGTTTTGACAAGCAATGATGTGTCATTAGTGAAGGAGGAGATTTCGCATGCATGTGCATGCTTGAAAGGATAAAGTGCATATTAAGGTTATTATAATATACTGTACGGTAGAGGGTTAATAGTAATAGAAATGTCAAACTATATTTAAAGTTCAAATCAAACTATTTGGTTATGTATTGTTTTTTTATTTTATTACAAACATTTTTATATGCCCTTTAACATTTCTGATGTTCCAATACCATTTGACTTTTCCTTTTTTTTGTCTCTCTAGTGCATAGTAATTGAGATTGGGTGTACAAATTTTGTGAAATATTTATTACATTTTTTTTTTTTTCAAATGAAACGCTTCAATGCATATGACAACTTACTACAGGTACTTGTGCCAAGAATCTCAGCCTTTTCTTTTTAACCTCCATACAGTTACACCACCTAGACATTTTTATGTGGAAGTCCGATTAATATTTAATACATTAACATTGTTAAATTCACATGAAAACCGCAACACTGCAAAAAACTGGATTAACAGTGGTAAGTTTGTCGCGCATTCTCTATCTGGACACCATCACTGGAATAATAAACGCTGTATATCTTGATTGAACTGTGAGCGTGGAAACAGGCATGGTCAACTGACAAGATAAACTGGATGTCTAGGGTGAAGCTCGTCAATGTCAAGAGCTGTTAGAACAGAACAGACCAGTATTAGACTCAGATGATAGAGGCCTGTTACTCCATGGTGCTATCACGTTTCAGAACATGAGAAAAATAACATTTTAGCAAGGGGGTCAGGTGGAGAAATGGCACCTCTAAATGAGGGTTAAGGCCCTATCATTGTCTGTTATAACGCAGCCTCTCCCTCCTCAAATAATAGCACTGACCTTCGCTGGCTCTGGGCCTGTTAGGGCTCTTGGCGGTGGAGAGAATCCATTCACAGGGGCTGCTCCGAGCAGCACCGCTCCAAATGGCTTTTTCTTCCCCCGCACAATCAGCTGAAACAGCTGCTGAATGAAAACACTGATTACATAAGAAAGGTCCTCTACTGGAGATAAGACATCCACCTGAAGACGAAGGACATCATTCGCTCTGTCTTCATCTCTCCTCTTCTGTCTTTTTCTCTCTCTCTGTCTTTCTTGCTCTTTCTTTTCAGCCCTTATCTCCCCTTTTTATTCAGTCACACAACCTTTTCTCCTGAGCGACTGAGAACTTGATTTGAAATATGTCAGTTCTGAGACTAGATTAATATGTAAATGTCTGTACATTTTTTAATTATGTAAGATTAACAGAAACTCTGAATAATCCTTCAGGGAGCAGCTTAGCGTTTCATGTGAAACACTTATTTCACTGATTTAGATTCTGTCTGATTTCTTCCTTTTTTCCTTTAGACTTGGTGCTTTCCTTTTTCTTCATTTCCCTTTTTGTTTTTCTTTATCTTGTTTTCTTATTTCCTTGGTCTGCATTGCCTACATATCTCTTCAATGTACCATGTTTGGAATTGAACAAAGTACTAAATAAAGAATGACATCCATAATACATTTGAGAATGAAAAATAGAGCCTTATTTCCCTTGTGTGTGTGCAGCATATATGACAGTAAAGAACAGTTCTATTGATCTGGAGTTTCATTAGGTGAAAGCAGCTCGCTGTGAAAGAACAACCGAACCTCTATCAGCATTGCAGAGCAAAGCTGAGACGGGAGGCATGTGAAAAATATATATGCCATTTAAGTAATTATTTAAACGCACCTCACAGAATGCAAATGAATTGCCTCTTGCAAGCGGCTAATTTTAATGACTGCAGATCACAGTCTATTGCTTGATTGAGTCTGAGTGGAAAGGCAGACTGAAACATAAACACACAGCTGTGCTGACTACGTTAACAGGGACAGTCTGAGCAAAAAGGAGGTGCTTCATTCCCGGGTCACATTATTGTGATGGAGCGTACAGCACAGTGCCGCTGTGTGGTGTGGAGGAAAAGTGCTGTGGTTATCTTACTTTCTAAGCCACAAAAGCCGGCTGGGATTGACTAAACAGAGTGGAAAATATACAGGTTAATTAACAAATTACAGATTTTTTTTTTTATTCATTTTTTCTTGCTAAATATTCATTTCTATACAATATTATTATTAATCACACTAAAAAAAAAATTTAACAAATGATGCAGTCTTTTTATAGTCCATATAGAATACATAACACAGGCTTAAAAAGCTTTCCAAGTTAGGAGCTATCAGAGGGGGACAGACAACCTCTTCCTAATGTAGTTAGGAAATAATTTTGCTTATGTGCATAAAAAAAGTCCTTTATTATTACTGGCAAAATGGGAAGTTGTAGAAGTTTTGGCGAGCCGTGATTAAGCGGATATATTACTGTCACAATCTTGCAAGTCTTATTCAAGCACCCTGTTCCTGCCGTGAAGTGTTCTGGAGATAAGAGGAGGATGCCAGGTCTCATCAATGGAAGCACTTATCTGAAGAGGAAGAGGGAGTGAGATTGAGCTTCAATCCACGATTGTGTATTATCTTAAACGCTTTGAGGTATTTTCTATAAGAGCAACTCGACTGCTTAGGAATGCTTTTTATGTTTTGCCTGGGAGCTTCTCTGAGTTTCAGGCGAAAACAAACATGTGTGCAGATTAAAAAATTAAATGATTTTTTTTTTCTTACCCGTGACCTGATTTTGTAATCTACAAACAATGCTTCCTACATTTTTTTTCTTAAAAAATAAAATAAAAAAATTTTCGACACAAGAATCTGATTTGTTACTAGAAATACAATAGCTGAAGTAAGCCATCTCATGCAGAAGTCTATGCCAGTTTCAACAATATGCTCTTTTCACACAAGCTTAACTTTTGCCCTCTTTTCACTTGTTGGAAAATGATCTGGAGGTGTAATCTTAAGCAGTCCTACAGATTAGGAAGCGAACGAGTTAGTGAAACTCTCGCAGAACTTATTTAGTCTGATTTGTTTATCTCAGAAATGAAGCAAAATTTTCCAGATAAGCATTCTCTGTCGGAATCCTCTTAATTCATTGTAAAGCACAAAGAATGGGGAGTGTTTTTAATGCCGGGACAAACTGACTGCAGAGTGCAGATCACACACTACCTGAGCCACAGAGATTACATTATTGTGCAGAGGGAACGTTATCACAGGCATGCCAAGCACAAACTCCCCGGTGTAACGCGGTATGTGAACAGGACCCTCGAAAATGCATAAAGAATACAGTTTGCTCACACGATTTATCTATTTCATGTCTTTTTACACTCAAATCAAAAGGTGACCCCCATATAAATGATATATTCAGATGTACCTGCATTGCCAGCTTCATGTATCTGCTTGTTTTACTCTCCTCTGGCCTAAAATAGTGACAAATCACACAAGAGATTCTGCGCAGACTACACTGAAACGTGAAAGCAATACAAACGCATACAAAACATAATCACAGTGTGTGATTCATTGAACACGGAGCCAGTGTGGCCAGGGTTAGACCACCACCCAGCAGTCCTGGCTTAAACCGTCACATAAACATCAGCAATCCTCAAAACCAGAGAATAGAGAATGTGGGAAACCACTACTGCATGCTAGGGATTTAGTTTGGGCTTAGTGGCATAAATGCTGGAAATATGTCACTCTAATGATATTAGACTATAAAACAGAAGAAGAGCTAGACTTTGCAATGAAATGTCAAAAGGAAATCTGTCATCGCTTGCTAACTCTCTTGTCGTTCCGAACCTGTAGGAGTTGGAAGACAACCGAAGATATCATTTATTTATTTAATAAAAGAGGGAGGAAGAGCGCTCATTCAGAATGTCTTTGTTTTTCATTTTAAAAAGGAACTGAGGGGTAGTAACTGATCATAGATTTTCTTCTTTTGGGTGACTTGTCCCTTTAAGAAAAAGTTTGCTACAGCAGCACTTTTTTCCTTTCTGAAATGACATCTGTTATATTTTGGCAAAAGTAACATCCAACTTTTGTTCTGTTTTGCTGTGTTCGTAACATCATTATTGTTGTTGACATTTTAGTGTGGAGAACGGTGAGGCGGTACAACGAAACGCTGTTTTCTAGCTAAGCTGCTGTGTCTGCAATCTGACTGCGTTCCTGCTATTACATAATTAAATTTGGACTTGGATGGTGCTTTTTAAGAGATTATGGCAGCATATGTTGCTTGAAAACGCGCCAGGCTCTCAAATAGAGAGAGAGAGCAACCGAGCGAGTTTATTGAAAATTGGAATACACTTTGGTGCCAATAGTTAATGAATTGGTGTTATGATCTCAGGCCAAAGGATGCTGGTGCGCTATAAATTAGTATAAAGGCTGGGTGGGAAAAATAAATAAATCTGCGTATCAAAGTGTCAAGCCCTTATATTGCATATTGGGTGGATTTATGTAGCTCTGAACAGGCACATTTTGTGCCCACTTTATCTCAGAATGAGAGTGACATTGTGTTGTAGTTGTTGTGTGTGAAAATGTCGCTATGGTACCCATGTTTCTCTGCTCCTCCTCTATACGCACATACCCACACATGCACAAATATATTCCAGGGTGTTCCTTCCTTCTTTTTGATACATTGCCCCTGTCATTCCGCAGGCCAAATATATCATCTCCCTCTCCGCTCAAAGCCGTGCGGGGTCCGTTAAGGTTTAAGCGGTTATTCCAGTCATTATTGGCCATTAAATCCAGCGTGGGTCGTAAAGGCCCTGCCAGTCCGCTGTCTGCTATAGAGGTCAGGTGCCCCGCGCTACTTTACGAGCTCTCTAGTGCATCAGAGAGTCCCCGTGAAGTTCTGCACCTCGACGGATAGATAGGCCACAGCCTGCCATCCATTACCCCTGTCAGTGGCTTCGTTTGTCAGCTGTTATACCTCTCTGTCTCTACTGCTCTTTGCTCGGCCCAGATGCCTGGCCTGATTTAAACCTCGCTATCATGCGAAGCGACTCGTGTCTCTGTCACTCTCATTACGGCGAGCTCGGTTATGACAATGCCGATGGTTAGAGTCTCTTTTTCTCGCCTTCCATCACATTTACAGCGTGTTTCTAGAAATTGGCCTTTTTTACAATCCCTGTGAGCGAGCGAGTTTCAGAGGCTCTGTGTTGTGTCCTCTTTCTGAGGCAGGGGGAAAGTAATTGAGTTTATCTTCGGGTTTTAAGGGAGACTGACACACTGGGTTTTATTTGACTTTTTTAAAGAGATCTGCTCTTATGGGAGGTATTAAAGTCTCTGATTCCGGTCGTTAGACACCGCCACAAGGGTGATTACTTAAAGCTGATAGGAACCAGATTATTACTTCACTTATACTGATATACAGCCATACACACAGGACAAATTCACATTTTATGAAGCTGCGCTGGAGTTCGCCTCTGATGAAAATTGCTTTTATCCGAGCGAGGGAAAGAATGAGAGGATGACACAGTGGTCTGTGTGCAGTAATCCCCTGTCTCTGTCTCTACTGGAAAAGTAAAATTCATTTTCCAGGCAATCACTGAGGTCTTACTTTTAAGAGGAATCTATGACCGCTAAACTTATAATGTTTTGTTCTGTTTTTTAATGGTGCTTTCTTTGCAGTTGAGTGGAATATACATTAATGTTCTGAAGTCTGGTATTTCCCCTTCATAAACAGTAATTCCGAACTGTTCTAAGCATAATAAATAATGTTACTTTTCTATGAGTTCTAAATAAGCATATTAAAATTATTTCTAAAGTGTATGCTGAACATTTTGCCATCACATGAATACATTTCATTTAAAAAAAAATGCTTAAACAGGTTTTGTGACTGTAATTATATTGTTGTATTACTGTTTTGTTTTCCTTTACATTTTTCATCGATAAATGCAACCTCAAAATTCGACCTCAAACTTTTGAATGGTATGTCTTTGAAAAGACAAAAAGACAGGACCATAGTCTAGTAATCATTGTTTAATGCACTAGGCCTTTTAGAACGTTCAAATATTACTTCAGTATGTCTCTCACTTCAATTTTTCCTTCAATGGACACACAATAAAGACAGAACACAAGTTTTACCAAAAATGTTTACTGTTGTCGGAAAGAAACATACAGTGTTTTGTGATGTTTTCAACAGTGATTCATACGTTCCGTATTGTGTGAGGTCTGTATGAAACTGTTTAGTTTCAAAAGGTTTTGCAGTAAATAAAGTGTTTATATAACAATTCAATTTCCTGTCACATACAGCATCAGAACAGGGTCATTTAGGCCTGATGCCTGGCCTGATGCTAAAAACAGTATGTGTCAGTGACGTGTGTGTGTGAGGGGGTGTGAACATGCACAACGCACATGGCAGGAAACTGTCCTTGTGTGCTTTCGTTTTGCCCTCTTCCCTTAATTTGCCTGCTGAGGAGCATCACGGCGGCAACACAGTGATGACATCACGCAGCTGGCTGCGTTTGATGTGTCAGTCCTGAAGGAACCACTTATAGCAATTAGGATATCCTTGAACAAGCGTTTGTGAAACATTGGCTGGTTTTTGGCATTTGCCTCCTGTTTCTGCCTGCTAACTAGCGGGGTTTGATCTGTGATAATTACCCTCCCACCAGCTTCTTCACTCTGACAGTCCTCTTCCCCTGAGAGCCCTACACGCCCAGGCTACTCACTGATTGCATCAAAGTGACAGAAATTGCAACATCAAAAATAATAACTGATATTCCTCTGGCTTTGCCAACCTTTGAATATTTCCTTTTAAATGCTTTCTAATTTGTGTCTCACACACTGCAAGTGTGTGTGTGCACGAAGCTTAAAGCAAATAAAAGCAGCGATAGGGCATTCATTATTGAACTACTATTTGCATATGGCAGACGATTCTGTCTGAACTCACATAAAATGGAGATTTTCTAAGGCGTTTCTCCCTCTCAACATCACCACTCAGAGTCGTGCACTCTCTTTATCGCTCCCTCTTTCTTCTTTTTGTCATCTCTTTCTCTGTAGAGCCTGTTTCCTTCCATGTGTCACGCAGAGTCTCGTGAAGAGTTTCTAGGTGGAGACGCATTTGACTGGTAGTGTGGATGATCAGCGCCATTTGACTGAAATACCCAAATGAGATGTAATGATGAATCCGTATGTAAACAAAGACAAATCAAGGGATAAACAAAAGGACAAGGTGCTGTTCCACTAGCTCAGTACACTCGAATTAATGAAACTTTGCGAAGGTGACCACAAGGCAGGAGCCATTAGAATTCACCTGCTGCACATATTCTCATCCTCGAACATCTTGTCCTATGTTGACCTTGCATGAGGATACATTAATAGCATTTATAATATATAATATCTGTCTTGTTCACATCGTGTTCGCGCTACCGGGGAGTCAGTAAGGCTCTCTGCTGTAATTACCGGTCGTAGGAAGTATAATTTGCAATGTCTCACATGCATGGCTGTCTCAACACAGATCATTTGCATTAGATAGTGCAGAACCCCAGGTACAGTCCCGGCTCGAGATTAAAAAGGACAAGCGTGTGATCAGACAGCCAATTGAGAGCGACAGTCAGCCAAGGTTTCACCAGGATGAGTGTAAAATCATCAGCGGTGCCACGGGCGGCCGGCGAGCCTCTTTAGCAGGATGAATTAAGAGTGTGTGTAGAACAGAGCTGGTTTCAGCGCTGACAAATGCTGATTTCCCATGAGGTGCCTGAAAAGATCTGACCTAGTCAGTGTTTAAAACCATACAAAGAAGATGATAAATGTGGTACTAATGAGACTTCACAATTTCCCGTTCCGCTTTGCTTTGCTCATTTTGTTTTCTCCCTCCCTCTCTTTCTCCATCTAGGTTTGTGATCTTACAGTGAGAGTGAGGGAGAGAGAGAGAGAAAGCATATCCTTTACATGCTGAGCAGATTATAGGGAAATTAAAATCAAACACACAATCTCATTGTTCTGCAAATTCTGCTGCTCTAAAACCTCCGTAATCTAAAATCCTGCATCCAAAATCCACCCTGTCAGCATTTATAGATATTATACTGATCCGAATATTCTTTGCTTTCATTCCCTGTGTCTTTTGTTCTCTCGCTTATAGGAGAGGAGCGAGCATTTCCTGATACCCGCAGACAAAGTGCAGCGCTTTGAAAGCTGTTTAGCACTGATTGGAGCCCTTTCTGCTCTCCGCCAGAGAAAATACCTCTTCAGGTGCCAGTGTCGAGCATCTCTGATACACGCTGCACCTCCTCCGTGCTACCAGACCCTCCCCTGATCAATCAAGGTTGACAGAAAAGGCCTTTGTGCGACGCTCCCAGGAACAGATGTCTGCCTGAGAGAGCACTTCACCTGGAGCCGCGCTGGATTACCCGTGGCCTCGCTTTGATGGATTAGCATGTAAGGAAATTGCCCGATTATTGATATGAAAATATTTGCAAACGACGGGAAACTGGTGACGTGAGGGGTGAGGGGCACGGGAGACGCTAAGAGAGCTTATCAGCCTTCCTTCCAACCTTGTCCCTCGCTTCCTACAGAAAGGGGAAAAAAGAAGAGGGGCAGAAAAGACAGATGAGGGCACGGGGAGAAGAAAGAGAGCTGCTGTGTGTCAGCGTGGCAGTATTCAGCTGCCCTTCATGAAATATTGTTCACCATTATATTAACAGAGCTGAGTGGAGAGAGATAAAAGAGCTTCTGAAATAGTAAGCAGAATGTCCCGAGGAGATATTTCAATCTTTATTCTCTGTCGCACTCCCTCTCTTTTTGTCCCTCTCACCCCATCTTTTTCTTTCATTTAGGGGCAACGGGTGAATGTGAAATGCGCTGAGACCTTTATAAATGAAGACAGGGCCGGAGAAATGATGACATCATCAACTCCCACATAATTGCTTGGATTTGTCAGTCTATAAAAGAAGAGGATCTGTATTTTAGGCCAGGTGGGAAGGAGGGGGTAAGGGGGGTCCCTTCAGGATCACCACTTTCAATACATTTTCTTAACTAGCCACAGAGAGAAGGCTAAGGGTTTGCACGCCTGCAAAAAATTATGTTGATCTTATGCATAATTATACAGCGTGCAAAATTATATACCTGAAATTACACATTCGGGAGTGAGATCAACCAGAGAGAGGATTACCATTTCAGACTGTTTGACCTCTTGGAGAGGTGATATTGTGACATGCCACTCTGTGGTGGAGCAAGAGAGAAAGATAGAGAAATAAAACAGTAATTGCAGCTTCCATGACAAACAAATAAAAATTTATGAAATATATATAAATGTAATTAAATATAACTTTCATATTCAGTCAAAACATCAATAAGACCTGAACTCAAGGAAATCAAGTCAGTTATGTGTACATTTGTCATAATTAAGGAGTGAAAGATGAAGTTCATCTGCAGTGTTGTTAATAAACAAAATTGTTTTGATATAACAAGACCGACTAAAGTATCATTATTAGAAAACATCACATCAAACTTGCTACAGTCTTTTAATGGTTTGATTGATACTGATTTACATATTAGCCCTCCTGAAATCAGGACCATAGATTGCCATTAATGTCCATATGCTGAATTATGAATCATACTCGTTGGATCTTATCAACCAACTAGATGCTAGATTCCAGATGAGGGACTAGACTCTTACCCAGACTCAGTCCTTACACACACACACTTCAGAGCTATCCACAGGTTAATGAAAACAGTGTGTGTGTGCAGCGTGAACTCCAGAGGCAGGGTGACAAACACTGGTAACGCAAAAAGCGTGTGTTTTACAATTTCCCCTTTCTCGTAAAGGTCTGCTCGTAAAACTGAGAATTTATGCCCTTCATTAGAGCTAATACAATGCACATAACTCTAATGCACAACAATTGGGATAGCCATAAAGTAACTGCTTTATACCTCCTCAAAACTCTGACTCCTCAGTGACCCTCGGCTGGCCACAGTCAGGGCAGATAGATTTACAGCGAACCGCGATTCTGCCTGATAGACCTCTGCCTTTTTAGGGAATTAGAAGTGCCAAAACGTAAAATGATTTAGATATTTATTTTGTGTACTCTTGTCAAAAAATATAAGTCTCCGAAGCACTATTTACAATTTGCAACTCAAGATATTTTGCCGAGGACATGAGTTTGATTTACGGCTAGGCTCAGTTTTATAACCAGACACAAGGTTAAAAAGAAAGGCTGTTTTTATTTCGGCTGTAACTAGTCTGAAACTCCACTTTGGCTGAAATATTGAGTGTGAGTTACATTAAGGTTCAAGTCAAGAGTCAGTTACTTCATCAGTTACTTCTCTCAGCCCTTCCTCCTGTAATAATTACGGGTAACTTTAGTCCTGGACAGAGTTTGGACTTCTTAAAACATTTCCTGGTGTCACTCCGCTTCAGTGTAATTGATAAACCATATGAACTGTCATACATTTGTATGTTTGAGCCCAACCTTGTCCTGACATTTGGCCTCTTCTGGTTTCTTTCATGGTATGTCAGCGTTCTACTGTTGAACATGAAAACGTGTTCTTTTTTTACTACCACTCATAATGACGTATATAACCTTGAAGGCTGGTGAGAATAACTCTTTCCAGGTCTCTGAAGGCCTTATACCCTTATGCACATAAGAAGTGCAAATGAGTTTGGTGTACTAAAGCCCTGGATAATGTAGATGATCCCGTGAGTCCACATAGTGTGTATGTACTGTGAGGAACAGGGGGAAAGACAGAACGAGACTGTGTGCTATCAATGTCAGGTTGTGAAATTTACAGTGAGGGAGCTTTAGCCAGGAAAATAATTTGGCGTAATGGCTGGGTGGGGAGGAAGGCACAAACACCTCACTTTGTATTTGCGTTTCAGTTTGACATCATTGTTGCATTTATAGCGATTCGTGTTTGTGTGCGTCAGGTTGTAGGTGTGTGTTTGTGTGTTCTTGCTCACAAACTGTCCCGTCACACTCGACATGTTCGCTGTGATCTTTCCTGCCGGTGCTGAGAAAGTTGCTCAGAGGGCATCGGAACATGTCATTGGTTTACGTAAAGTTATGTGTGAATCTTTTGTTTGACACATCATTCCTATTTGCAGTTCAAGCTCTTTCTGGCCCTGTGCTGGGAAACAGGCTGTTCCACACAGTCAATCTATCTTTATCTGTGTTGTTTTTGAAGGGATAAGCTCTATAAAGACACCTTTTCCTTTCTATTTTCAACCATGTGTGTTTCCATTTCAAAAAGTATTGTATCAAAAAGGGAGTATCCCCCACCTACCTGAGGGGTGTAGCAGGGATCGTAGGTCGGTCAGTTCCTCTCGGCTCCCCCTTTTAGAGCGCCAGATCTCCCACTGCTACTTACAGAGGTAAAGAGTATTTATGTTGTAAATGATAACTTGTATAAAGCAAAAATTTGAGCACAATGAATGAGATCATGAATAATGAGAAAGGCAGAAGTACAACAAAAATGCACATATTTAGGTAAAGTTTACATATTTGAATATGTTTATTAAACTATATGCAATCCCTGTATTTATATACATTTACATTATATTATTATTATTATTATTTTATAAGAGAACCACTGTGACTTCAACTTCCATTTTGTAACTTCCACAGAAGTTCTGAACACATGAAATAAAATGGTATATTTTTTCTTTTCTTTATTCTTTTGCATAAAATAAATTCACTGCTTGAATGACTGAAACCATGTGTTTGTCTGTGTTCATGTGTTTATGTGTGTTTGTGAGAGTGTGTATGCTCTCTATATGTGTGGCACATGGCTGGTTAAGCAGATACAGAAACAGAAGCTTGTTTCCTAATTAAAGTGAACTGATAAAGGCAGTAGCCCTGTATAGCTTGCCAGGCAGTGCCAGTCTGCTCTTCGCCTACTGATAGCGCTTTAGAGATGAAAGCTCTGTTAAAGACTGTTTAATGTCCCTCTCAAAGACCTGCTTTAGAAAATCCCCTCAGATCACACCATAGAGAACTTTTAATGGGTTCAGGATATTCAGTTCAGGGTCCCAGGAGGAGCAGAGAGAGTCTAAACTACCAGGCTTCATTAGTTTGGTAAAGGAGGACTTGATATGCATAATGTGCTGTGTCTTTATGAGAGTAAACTCTTTTTAAATACTGTCAGAATGGTCTTTGTCATATGCAAACCACTGTATTTATTCATTGTTCCTCACCTTGGGGATACACGATATTAAAGTTGGCATGAAATGGAAACTCACCCTATCTGGTAATACTTTTTATATTTATCTAAAAATCAGTTGGATCTTACTGTGTATGATTCAATCATGTAGATGTTTATATATATATATATATATATTGTATACAGTATATGGTTTTTTGACAGATATATTAATAATTATAAAATTCTTTACTACAATGACCAATAAATCAAATTAAATCAGAAGTAATGTACAACATTAAAAACTACAATTAATAGTTTCAAATGAAACAAGTGAATTTAAGCATTAAATTATTGTATACGGTATTAAAAATGTATATTAATGAGATTTGCTAAATGACATTTAATAATGTCAATGACAGTAATGAAATTAGGTGGAAATGAGCTTGAACAATTAACTAACTAATAAAAATCCAATATTTATATATCCAGTGTGGACTACTTATTTAATAATAATAATAGTGATAATAATATCACCCTGATATGTTATGCATCTCATGCGCTACATCTCTCAGGATAGAGATGTTAGGAGAAGCATGTTTAGTCTGTATTCACAAAACGTCATTGACTTGTTTAATATTGTTAGCAGTTGTACGTAGACTTATTCCACTCATAATTTGTTATTTCTGAGAAATACAACACACATAAATGCTGTCTGTGTGTACACTCAGAGTTGGATGCCTCTATGTCGGTGATAACAAAATAAACCTCATAATGCCACACAGCCGGACCACAGTGTCTGACATCACCACAAGAGCATCAGAGCCATTCATCACTCACACAGCGATGCTTTGACATGCTCAGAGGTCAGAGAATAGATCCTAAATGATACCGTCCTGCAAGAAAGAGGTAATAATTAGGGGTAGTTATTTATTCCAAACCTGTGTGACTTTATTTCTGTGCGTGGAATTTAAAAGAAGATATTTTGAAGAATGCGAAAATCCAAAACATATTCCACAGCCGAAAGAAAGATACGGAAAGATTGTACATTGTTTGATGAACTATCCCTTTAATTATATTGTTTTAAAGGAGAAATCAGTGCACTTAAATAGCGATAATTTCCAAAGCAGTACTAACTCATTCAGTGTCAATACTGGTGGAGTGCAGTAGGCCAATTTCACACTCAGTGTGAGGGTGATTAATTCATACTTTAAGGATGTCTTTACAGAATGAGAGCAATTCTTTACACTATTCTTTCAATGAATCATGTGTGAACTCCAGCCACCACTGAAATAATGATGGTATAATAGCAGCTAACGCAGAACGCCAGATTACCTCATATTTATAAATGTCTACCACAGAGCTATAATCAACTGTGACAGAGAAACATGTGAGGAGCGCAGCAGCGACTCCTTCCATGTAATGCAACAAATGCAAGATTCCCCTGTTGTGCGTGCGCTGTGAATAACTGCGATAATCACGGGACAATGGCTTCATTTATCAAGCTAACCCAGCAGCCTTGTACAGTGTGATTAAAGTGCTTTGCATTTTCTGAGCTTATTTTAGGTTTTAGGGCAGGAGGAGACAGAAACGTGTATCATAGAAAAGAAGTGGTCAATAAGGACATAATTAGAAGACAAACTAGATTCACAAGTCCTCAAAGCTGTCATTGCCTCAGAGAACCGAACATGAACAGTGAATTTATGTAGTTGTTTATTTTTTTCAAAAGGTGACTGTTTCCAGATGCTTGCTAAATCAGTGTATTAATGTGTATTACTGTATTCCATCGTCCGCCAGGCTCTTGACGAATGACTTCCTCTAATTGTCATTGCGACACAGTTACGCCATTCAGCTAAATAATGATAGTCTCATTCACCTCGACAAACAATAGCCACGCTGGATGTTAAATATAGATTTGATGACTGAAGGTAATTTTTCACATGGAAAATAGTGATGTGGAGCTACTGTAACTATGTGTATCCCATGTGCCTTATAGCTCTTACTGTTGTAAACAAAGGATATGTGATGGATGGAAATGAGGAACCTGAAAAAGAAAAAAAGAAAAAGAATTGAGAGAAAGGGAGGATCTGAGCTTCCCTTCCTGTGGGAGGACAGTCATGTCCCTGAAGGGATGATTTGGATGGAGGGATAGAAAGAACGGAAGAAGAATCCTATTTGGAAAATAAGAGGTCAGGGAGAAATGGAAACGTATTCTGTATTGATCATCATAACAGATCCCACCTTCTATTCTTTCTCTCTCACACCTTCACTGCATCGAAGGATGACAGTGAATAATTTACTGTTTCACTTAGAAGTTGGGTTGAGGAATTTGGAGCTCAGACTCCTTCTGTTCTGCTCATTCACAAGGTGTTTGACCTCTGTCTTTATGAATTTGGTGATATAGTGCTCTAAGTGTAATCAATCCCATAATGCCCAATAAACTAAACATTAGCTTTTTTAAAATGTCCAAAATACATTTGTACACATTTAACTACACCGCATTAAATATGACATCAAATTAATAAACAACTTTAATATTTCATGTTAAGTAATGTTTTTGGAAAATACTATTAATTGTAGGTCAGTTTTCAGCAGCTTATTTCAGCTCCATGCTTGGTTACTTGCCTTTCTACTGTATAAGAGAAGCTTTTTTTTTTCCTGAGTGAGCATATTTCTTGGTTGGAGGAGCTTCATGTATATAGGTATAGGTTTGTAATTAGCTATTTACAGGATGCTGTAATCACAGTGGAATATTATTATAACTGCAAATATGGCTTGACCCCAAAACAATTCTAACAAAATGTTTCTCAGTGGATTACAGTAGTAATCAGATGCACTTAAAAACATACTATAAGTTTACCAAAGCTTGCCTCCAAGAAAGGCCCCATTTTCAAAATGGAGGCCATCAGGTCCCTAAAATGACCATTAATCCTTTGTATTCGCCCCTAAATAATTAATAAAATAAATTGCTGAAACTATATATAGTAGATCTAATTTATCATTTAAACAGAGATAATAGACATTACAATATATAATACAATATATTTTAAATTGAATTAAAGAAAATACAATTTTCTGCATTTACCTTGTCCCTAAACTCATTTTTTCCACCCTGTTAGGATGTACTTCCTTGCCTTTCAAAATAGACTACAATTCCACCGAGATCATTTTCATGAAGTGATATTGTTTATTTTTTCCAACTGGAATTTAACTGCACAAATGGTGGTAACCTTTTTTTTAGGTTTTTGATATATACTTGTCCCACTCTTAAAGTTCCACCCTTTTATGCTATATTATGGATTATATTATGTTTGTCCAATACAAAAATCCTTTAAAAACATATCTGACATAGTTAGAAATGTTATGTTCATCTGTAGAAGGTTAGAGAGCTTAATGTTGATCACTGAAAAAACTACAGCTAATTTAGCTCAAAATCTTCCACCCTGTAAGTTTTACGATCACAGCCGGCTGCGTCATCCATCTCTGCCTGAGAGCACTCCGGCTGTTCTGTTATACATTGGAGTCTATGTCACTTACGGGACACAATCTCCCATGATGCATCTCTCACGCACAGCTGTTATCAATCCGGTTATTATCATTAGTCATTAGTCTCTCTATAAATACTAGTCTCACCTGTTTGAATATTGCAAAGTGTTAGATCTGTTTCCAGAAGTCTTCTCTGAGCATTTTCCTGGCCTGTCTTGTAGTGGTTTTTGACTTGGATTGTTTATACCGTTTTTGGATGTATCGCTGCCTGCCTATGAACTTGTGACTGTGTACCTCGACCTCTGATTATTGCCTGCCTCCTCTTGTTTTGTTTGTTGAAGCCTGACCAAGCCTGGCTATGATCAATAAATCAGTTTTACCGCAAATGGATCCGACCGTCTCTGTCCTTCCCATGACAGTTAGGTTTTTATAGACTGTGGAATGTGAAACTAATGTAAAAAATTCTAAAACAATGCAGAGCTTGGCCAGTATGTGTTCAGTATGGCTTCAAAATGTTGAAACCAAAATTTTACCAGATAACAAGCATTATTCTGTTGTTGGATTCATTGTTATTTATGTACTTCTGTAGACATTTAGAATGTACTATTTTACCATTGGAAATGTGTATGTTGTCACCTCTTGCATTGCTAATTCTGTCAGCTCCCTTCTGATAAACCTAAACCCTATCAGAGCCATCTGAAGTTTTTACAGTAAATGAGGCAAGTTTCTTGATTTTCAACAAAATGTTATACTGTGCTGCCAACAACACTTCAAACAATATCAAATGTCAGTTTTCTCTTCCACCATCTTCTGAATATATGTCCAAAAACACGTACTAACATCTCTGGTTCACCCCAAACAAACATGAAACCTTACAGTAAACTCAAAAAATCATGTATTCGTAGAATGTAATCATGTTAGTGCAATTTAGACAAGTCCAATGGATATATAGACCCAGAGAACACGGGGTTAGACACCAGTTACTTAGCTAGGTCAAATAAAGGAGTTAGGATATTTTAAGGGTTTCTTGGACACCATCTTGAAAATAAAACCTTTCTAGTGGTCCAACTTTGGTAAACTGCTTGTTCTTAAGGACACCTAATACTAAAAAAAACAGTTGAGAAACCTTTTTTTAGAATTTTTTTTAGTTTTTTTCCCCCCTCCATTTATGCAGCCGTTTATAAATATATATATAAAAAAATAATATATATATATATATATATATATTTAAATACATTTCTCGTGTGTAGTTTATTGGAAAAGTTCAATATATTTTAGTTCATATTTTTTAAAGCAGCGAGGTCTTCAAACAATTGAAATTTGGACTCTATGAGAAAAAATAATATGTAAAATCTTTCATCCGTCCATATGCTGTAATCAAAGTGGCACTAGATGACAATAGATGTTTTTTTTAAAGTGAAAAAGGGGCAAAATGGCAGTTGTGTGGTTTGTTTATTTTTGTATTCAATGTGTTTGCATGGCCTGAGGCTAAAAGCCTACATATGCATGCACTAGATATTCGAAAAGTAACAAAAATACTCTGTAAATGCTGACACACACACACACACACACACACACACAAACATTAGACAAATGCATGCACATGGCTTTGTCTCGACACATACATATGACACAGACACATTTGCAGACCCAGATTTTCTCCTATCTCCTGGCAATTTTTGGTCTTACTAGCAAGTAGCACAAGAATGCTTCAGATAGAGATTTGTAAGGAGTTGTGTGTGAGACAGACCCCCTTCTTTTTCTTCTCTAAAGTTGTGATTGAGCCTACCTCTCAGTGGGTTCAAGCTAATACATTAATTACCTCTTTCTGTCTTTTTCTGTCTCTCTGAAGTGGTGGAAGCATTTGCTGGCTGCAGGGCTGAGAGAGAGACAGATTGCAGTAGTGAGGTGTTGATAATGGGCTGGATGAATGTGTGAGCCGCAGCTAATCACCCTTATCCCAAACTTCCCCCACAGCAGATAGAGCTGTTCAACTGCCCTGACTGTGGCCCGCAAGATGGATGGCACACACGCCGCTGTCAGTACATACCAAACACTCTCACACACAAGACTGTCTTGACAAGGAACGGGAAAGGAAAAGATATGGGTGAGGGAAAGACATGAGCATCTTAAAATTATTGTACACAAATGCGCACTGAAACAATAGACGGGTAATGCCTGCATTCACATTCAAATAAGATTTCTCTGCTTGCATCCTTTTCTTCTGTTTTTCCTATAATGTCTTTCTCTGTTTCTGTCTGTTTCTTTGTTCTCAGTATTCTCAATGGTCTAGCTCTTGACATGCATGCAAATCATCAAATTACAGGGTGGCAGCGCTACAGGGGGGAAAAGATAACAGAAGGGAGAATAATGTTTGTTTTTTTATACACCAAACATAAATTCATTCATTTATATTTAATCATTCATTTCTGTATTTTTATTGTTTTGTTTTGTCACTTTCTCCCTCTGCTTTTATTTTTCTTTACTTTTCTATTTTCCTATATGAGTGAGAGCTGTCCTGCAAAACTGCACTCTGAAGAAGACCAGGTGTAGATGGAGAACTGAGTTAATACAACTGGACATGCTCTGGATGAGGGCAAATGCACATAAACAGCACACGCACAGTTACTTCAGACTGGAAAATTAGATTTCATAGGCTGTTAATACTGTTGAATTGGCACAGGTGTCTCTCTGTGTATGAATGACTTGTGTTTTCATCTTTCAACACAACTGTGTTCTTAAAGACGAAAAAGAACAAAGAATATAGTGTTTCTGCCTGATTGTACAAGTATAAGCAATGGCTGTTTCGTGAGTAATATGAGTTATACTGGGCCAGCTAGTTAAACTAGTCCCCAGAAACCTCTGTGGTGCACTTGCAGAGCCCAGCATCAGTCCACAAACCCAACAGTCAGAACATTTACATTCACTTTAAAAGTTTGATTTCAGCTGGGTTGAAAAAAAAGAAATGAAAGATTGTAGCAAAAGTAAATATATTTATATATTTATTAATGTTCTCAAGTACCAAACCAGCATGATGCAATTTATTATCAGAAGGTGACACTAAAGAAAATTTAGCTTTGCATCACAGGAATAAATTACATTCTCAAGTGCAATTAACAATATGTCACCATATTACTGTATCACTACATTTTTAATCAAATAAATAAAGTCTTGGTGAGCATAACCTCTTAACCTCAAAAACATAATCTTACCCACCTCTTAAACTTACTGTCTTTGTACAGACTATATCTTGATTAAAATGTGTAAATGTCTGCATATAGCGGAAAATAAAGTCACAGCATAATCAATGTTTGTTGTTTTAAAACAACCGCAATGTCACTATTTAAGAGCCTTTAACAGTTCCATAACAGCAAAAAAACTAAATCTATCCATTTTTATTTGTCGAAATACACTACGGTAGAAATGTAGTAGATCGATCATCGCCCTCTGATTTCCATGAGGGATTCCATAGTGTTTTGGTAGCATGTTAATTGCTTCTCTCTATGTTTCATATGCTCACATGCCTCCCTGTTTAATTGGCCGGTATTAGCACTGTGACTTGTGCTGTTTAGCTGCTCTGTCCCTGGAGTTCAGCGGGCCGGTTTTAATTAACGGAAGGTCAACACCTCAGTACACACAAACACACACACACAGACACACGTATAAGGGTACCTGTAACGCACTGAGGGAACCACAGAGCGTCATTTAATACACACACAAGTCTACGTATAGTACATAAAACACAGCATATCCTCTGAGGGTCTTTAGAGTGAGCAAACCTTCTTTAGGTAATCTCTGAAACCAAGCTCTAATCCGTACTGTTGGTAACACATGGCCCAAAATGAAAGCCCATTAGCCCCTGAAACAGGCTCTCTCTGTTTACCTTCTTTCTCTCTCTCTGAGCAAAAGGCTTATTCCGGCTCTTCAAGGCACTCCTCTCTTTTCTCGTTCGGCCTTTTCTTAATTCTTTACTGTTTGGGCTTGTTTTGCCATTTCAAAGAGACTTCTAAAAATGGCCACCACCGTTTCCTTTGTAGACGAGAGCCAGCTGCCCATCCTGGCAGTGAGTGAGCGAGCCCCGTCACCCCCCGTGCGGCCCAGTGTCCTCTCTTTCCTGCTCTTTCATCAGCTCAGAGGAAGAATTCCAGCTATGATGACGGCTTCACAAATGTCCCCAACTCTTCTTCTGTCACTTCCACTATACATAGGTCGGGATCAAGAATTCCACACATACCTTTACTCGCCTTTTGAAGACTGATGGGACAAATCCTTTGTGTCATTAATCTCTTAGAGAGCAATGCTGGCAAGAGGTTTTACATAGCAGTTTTCTACCACCTGCGTCCCACCCAGGTCAGACAGAAGCTTGTCAACCAAACTGTTAACACACTGTTCTTCGTGTCCAACACATAATTGGGCCCTAAAACACAGACATCCGTGCATTTGAAAGTGCCCCCACCTGAGCTACACACTCACAGGCCTTGGAGCTGTTTTGGCTGTCATCTAACCTGCCTGTTTCTTTTTTTTTTTTTTTTTTTGCACGTTTTCACCATTTGATGTGGTTTTAAATGTAGCACAGTAGGGCTGTATAAAAGTTTAACGCCGAAGCTAGGTCACTTCTCCTTGGGCGTGCATTGTGCTTTTTACAGTTCTCCTATTAGTCAGCTCAGCGAGGGAAAATTTCACTGCAGCTTTTCATTGATTTATGTCAATGGCCATTAGGCCGCCGTTGCAGGTTTTAGTTTTAATAGGAACTTGCACCCGGCTAGTGTGGTGGTAAATGACCTGAGGTTATTAATTTGATGATTAATTAGGAAAGTTTGTTTCTTGTAAAGTGGCAGCGCTTCTTTAAGCTGCCCTGTAAAGTTTTATTGGAGCATACAGCTGACCTGCGATTGGAAATGTGTGTTTGAGGCATATACTGACTCACCATCTCAGCTCCTGACTGCTGTTAATTTTATATCTGTCCAATAAAAAGCAGCAAGGACTGGACAAGTACGAGTGTGTGTGTGTGCGCGTGAATGTAAAAACCCCGCACACACAAACATGTACAGTATTATTCCCTGCTGTTCAAAAATAGCTCAAGTGAACAGGGAATTTTTGGCTTTCAAAAAGCTCAAGATTTTCAAAAAGTCTATTTGTGTATAAAAAGGGCATAAAATAACCAATATGAATAATGCATATTTTTTGTTTACTTTTGTACTATATGATTTATTTACCTGGTGATGCATACAAAAATGTTGGCCTATGCTGATAAACTGCTAAATATGGAAGAATAGCCAATACTGTATTATTGAAAATCTGTACTGTTTTTATACAGACAAAAAAGAACACTCTCATTATAATGTACAGTATGAAAAATGTATAGTAATTAAGAGATTTGCTAATGATTCTATTTAGCAGTGTTAATTAATTTTGGGTGTTTTTAAATATTAATGATAGTATGGTTGTGCATCTTTAAATTATTAATTTTGTGATTGCTTTTATAATTATTTTGACCACCCTCTGCATTGTAACAGTACATTTATTTATACACACCCTTTCTCTGTCTTTCTACCAGTGTATGTGTGTGTGTTTACAGAAAGTAAATTTGTGGCACAAAAAGTCAAAGAAGGAAGGACCCTGTGTGTTGCCTTGATTACCTCCCCTAGGGGACCCTCACTGTGAAACCACTTTAAAGATAAATACTCAAATGATGTTTTCAAACTGTGGTCGCCTCGGCGTGGAGTTGAAACAATATCAGTGAGGTAAGGGAAATGAGAGTTGAATGGCACTGTTTACAGTTGTTAGCTGTTCACACATAACCAGCAAATTCCAATATAAACATCCACTCAGGGCATGTAAAAGCAGAAACTATTAATAAGTCCTTTTATCCTTGCCCGAGACTGTGTGCGTGGCCCCCCGAGAAAAGGCTAATCTGGCCCTCATTTTGCGGTTCATTCTTATTCTTCATCTTTCCCTCGATTCAGGGTTAATGACTCTCATCCTTCCCCCCCTCCTTTTACAGTAGACCAACAATCCATGACCTTAAAATACCCCCAGTGTTTGTGTGCGTGTCACGGTCACGGTACCTCCATTCCATGCCGTATTTCAAAAACACGCTAGTTCATGCATGTGACACAAAAGCTAGCAGGTTCAAGAACAGGTTGAGCCAGGCATGGTGTTTCTCATACTTTGCAGTGCTCTGTGTATTTGCATACGCGCTTCAAGGAACTGCTTTCATGTCAAAGCCAAGAGCAGAGAGTCTTCCACTTGAGGATCGCTACCACTAGTCATCCTCCTTCAGGTTTCAAGAACGCAGCATGTGAGAGTGTGTGTGTTGTTAGCTTTCCATTATTTCTCCATGAAATAACATCTGAGGACATCCTTTACCCACTGATGTACAATAATATGACAGCATATGGCTATTGTTTACACAACCTGAGCAATAACTCAACCCTTGAACTTCAAACCAAGGCCCTGTTTTCCCTTTTCTTCTTTAGCCGGAGCTGATGGGAGTTGACACGTCTCTTTTACCCCGCACAAGCAGTCTATAAGAGTGAAGAATAAAGAGAAGATGGCAGCAATAAACACCATGCCTTTCTTTTCTCTCCCTTCGTCCCTCTTTCATCTTTAGTTCTTTTACACTTATGTTTTTGTTCATGTTTTTTCACCACATCCTCCTCTGATTCCAGGTCTGGATGCCTCCTCAGTCCGCTGGCATGTGGCAGATGGTTGCCCAGTTTGTGGTCTCATCTCCTCACGCTCTCATCTTCCTATCAAAACATGACACCCTGATCACATGATCTCCAAAAGCGTCATGTGATCTGGAGGAGTCTGTCCCTTTCTCATTAAGAAAGAACTACCGATCCTAAACAGTGTCCAGTGGTTTTACATACAGCTGAATTTCTTTCTCAAATTTCATCAGTAGTTTGTCTGCGAAACTGTCTGTTCTTCATAACAGATCTGTATTTGATGATTACAGTGGGTAAATAAAATATTACAACATGGGATTTCATGTGGGAGTAGTCACATTATGTTCTTGCCATACTAGACTGTAGAAGGGTCATTAATCCAATCCCTCAGGATGTTAGCGATCACTTTTTGTTCAACAAATCAATATTTCATGGCCAAAAAATTCTTCCAGCCCATATATGGGCAAAATTTAGATCAGAAACAGACCAAGGCAAGCCTACAAAGTAGAGCGGACAGCAGGGCAGAATGAAAGATCGTATCCCCACTAGAGGTCTGCAAGCAAGGGATGGAAAGAGCGGGATCAGTAATATCCCTTTCACAGGGTGGAAGTTGGGATGGGAGGGAAATGGCAGCTCCCAGGGAAAGCCAACAACTGGCCATCATTCTGACCGCTTGTCCTCATCAATCACTCGCATTTGTTGACCAAGCAACATGATGTCACTATTCATTTCATGCATTCCTCTAATGTGGACCCAGGGGGAGTCCACCATTCTCTGTGGGTATTTCCTGTCCCATTGCATTCTGGGATATGTCTGTTTCCTTCAAGAAGATCATTTAGCTTTTAAAAATTTGTGCCCGCTCTCTCTCTCTCTCTCTCCCCCTCGCTTTCTTTATTTTGCTTTCTTCCTTCTCTTTCTTTACAATTATCGCAATTTTCACTTTTTTACATTAAAAGAGAAATAAAAATATATATATATATATATATATATATATATTGGTGATCTTGTCAAGTAAAAAATATTAACACAAGGTCTCAACAAAATTATAAAAAAAGTCTCTCCTAACATAAAACGAAAAAAAAATTCTTAAAGTTTCTTAAAATTACCTTTCTTTACACACACACACAAATTGGATTTCAAACCAAAATCAGATCCCAAGAGATTAAAATCATGCTGCGCATTAAACTTTTTTTCCACCAACTAATATATTGTTTCTTCTGGAAATGCGCCGCAGTTTGTAAGTAAAATGGCTTGCAAATGACAGTACACAACTACTTTACATTGTGGGATTTACCTAAAGCTTCTCCTTATCCTCTTCTCTTATTTTAGTCATAGTCTGCAGGTTTGCAGCTGGGTTGAGCAAGATCGTCTGATGGTTGCTGCTTATTTGTGGAAGGATGTGGCATGCCGAAATGGCCTTTTGATCAAATCTGACTTCTCCTGAGCAGACAGAGCTGCTGTAGGCTGTGATCAGTGCTCCTGTGTCTCATTTGAAAGAATGGTGTCAGCGTGTTGACAAGCTGCTGATAAGTCAGTGGCTTCTAAAGAAAAATGTTTAAAGGCAGATAAATGCCTCAGGACTTAAACTGTCTGTCTTTGCATACTGATTGTAGTTTATTTTTAGTGATTATGAAAACCTGGTCTAAAAAGGCTTAGGGGATGTTGATTTTAGTAGTTGTACATAAAAGGGGCCCTTGCGCGTGATATCCGTACACGAGCAGTGGTGCGTTATCTCCCCTGACTTTTGTGAAGCCGTATTTACTGTCCACATTCATTTCTGTCACTTCCTCTGACTGTGTTTAACAGTGACTTACTGCGATTCTTACTTCGTTCCCTCTCTCTCGCGCGCTCACTTTTCACCTCCCTGCAGCATTAAGAGGCTTAGAGGGAGCTTAGCGCCCAGGTCAAGCTGCCCTTTGGCTTCTACGGCTCTGTTCTTTAAAGTGATGCCAGGTTGAAGCGAACAAGCAGCTTCGTTCACAGGTGAGCCGCCCGTACTTTTGCCGCCAATCCCGGATCAGCGGCTGGCAGATGGCCCGCTCGCCTCCATCCTTACGTTATTATTTTATAGTTTGGTTCTGCATTCCTCCCGCTCAGCCTGTGGTAGACACAGACCCTTCGGTCTTATTGCTTACACATGTCTACTCCTCTTTGCCTCAGCAGGAACAGACAAAACAGAAGGGGGAGGAGGAGGGAGCAGCCTGGCCAAAATCTCCCCCCACCTTGAACTAATCGAGAAGAGGCCGGAGAGCGGCAGCCAGGCAGGCCTGTGCCAGTGGGGTTTCAATTTGTAGAGGCATAAACAGATACTAAAGACAGAGTAATGGAGGGGTGATTTATCAAGCCAGTTCACATCAAATTATCACAGCGCCCCCCTGCTGCCTTGCCCTGTATTAGCCCTGGTGAGAGGGCAGGGCCAACCTCAAGAGAGGGTAAGATGTGGCGTGGTCACAGTTCGTTAAGAGAGCACAAACATGTGTCCTACTGTCTGCTTCTAATCCAACCGTGACACTCACGACCAACCCATCTATGGGAAAATGAGACGTGCCTGTGAGATAGACAGAGAGGGCAAGGAACAGACGTCATCAAGCTTCTTAAAAATTTTAAAGCATCATTTTGTCAATGGCAGCAACAACCCAAAAGTCCAATTTTATCCTGTCTATGTAATCATGTAACTGGGAAATTTCGTCTGTACCCCTGAAAGTGTTGGGGTCAGACATGTACGGCAATTCATCTTCAAATAAACGTATTATTTCTTTGCTGAGAAGTCATGTTTCAATTTTCTCTTTTCGCCGGAACACAGTTATGCCTTTGATCTTTTCCAGCATCAGCCAGCACATGGATAACACATCGCTTAAAAGATAAAGGTAAAAAATATGTTCCGTGATGATGTCATTCGGTTGCCTGGGACTGGGGCAAACTGCTGTCCTGGTCTGCATTAGCGTATGTGAGTGGATGTGAAAATGTTGTGTTAGTATGAGGTACTATGCAGATGCGCTCTGGGACAGAGGCTACTGATGTCTGATCTGTACGAGAAATCAATTGTCCAACAGTTAGATCCTCTCTGTAGGAACTTAATCGCATCAGCTCCTGCTCAGAATCATCCTGGCAAAGTTTAAGATTTGTCTCTTGTTGCTGTTCCCGGCATGTGTATCTCATGTCTCTCCCTCTCTTTCTCTCTTGCATTTCGATACATTTGTACACTCCTTACAATTCAGCAGAGAGCCATTCATCATCATTTGACTATGTATCTGTCCCGCTCTGCTTTCTTTGATCAGGCTATGCTTGACATCGCACATCTGCTCCGTGTTTAAAGGCCAGTAATGCTGTAGCTCAAACGCTATTAGCTAGCCTGGGGGGGGGGGGGGGGGGGGGGGGGGGGGGGGGGGGGGGGGGGG
>JAUYWG010000040.1:13295258-13306817 GCA_034779775.1 Enteromius afrohamiltoni
ATACCCCCCCCCCCCCCCCCCCCCTTTACTGGACACTGTGTTCCTCTTGTAATTCTTACAAGCTCTTTGCTGAAATGGCCTAAGAAACTAAGGAGTTTGGAAGCTCAGAATGATTTTCTCTCCCTCTAGATGTGTCAGTTTTGTGTCAGTATTTATTCTTCTAACGAACAGAGAATAAAGAACAGTGCTGTTTAAAGATACTACAGTATGTAGCGTGGCTAAACTGACCCAGGCTTATTCTCTACGTCATTGACAAATGACAAATGGATTATTATCTATTAAATGGCAGTATCTGTGACCTCAGCAGTAACTTGTCATTTTAAAACACTAGTGACAACATGTGTATGTACTGTATAAAAAAATATCAAATGTTATTTTAATGATTTTATATGTATACAAATGTATGTGGTCTGTGTGCGTGTGTGTGTGTGTGTGTGTGTGAGAGAGAGAGAGAGAGAGAGAGAGAGAGTCATACAGAATTCACTGTATACACTACCATGAAGAGTTTGATTTATTATTATTTCTGAAGGATCTTTTAAATTAAAACTTGAGTAATAGGTGGTCAAATTTTCTTTAAAACAATAAAATATAAATCTTATATTAAAATATATCAATAATAATAAGAATATGTTAAAAATATAATGGTTTTTAATATTAAATATTATAAATAAATGCACAATAACAATTCTTACGTGTTGAGAAGCTTTATATGAACTATATTCTTAGGGGAAAAATAATAATTTCAGACCCTGTAGTTTTTATAAATACAATATTTACATTTTGGATAAATCATTGTGATTTACTCAGTTATAAAATATACACTAAACATTACATTCCAGGGCCATTATAATCATATGATCATTAAAAACATTATAATCCACTGATTGTATTTTTTACAACACAATACAATACAATACAATATTTACTTATAGAGCACATTTAAAACAACCAGAGTTGACCAAAGTGCTGAACATAGCAAAAGAAGATCTCAGACATAAAATAGCACAAACATATCACAAATAAATACAACATCAAACAACAATAGAATGACATTCAAAGAGTATTAAAAGCAAGAGAAAGGAGATTTGTCTTTAGGACAGACTTGAAGGCAGAGAGAGGAGAGCTAATCTAACATGGAGCAGTAGGTTCCAAAGTTTCGGACCAACAGTTGCAAAAGCTCAGTCTCCTAATTTTTTGAGTCAAGACCTAGGCACAACAAGTAGACCGAGGTCACTAGATCTCAGAGTTCTAGAAGGGGTGTACGGACGGAGCAAGTCTTTAAGATACTGAGGGGCAAGATTATTAAAGGCTTTATAAACAAATAAAAGAATTTTAAAATCAATCCTATATTTAATGGGTAAATATGGGTGTCAGAGAGCAATCTAGCAGCTGCTGTAGACAAGAAAGAGAGGACTGAGAAACACCATAATAAAGGGAGTTGCAATAGTCTAAGTGATTATATATTTGTATATAAAAATAAATATTTTTATAATAAATGTATTTATTAGTAGAATTTAAATAAAAAATGTTAATATTTCACGTCCCTCACACAAACTGGGTAAGTGTGTACTGTATGTGTGTGTGTGTGTGTGTGTGCTCTCTAACCCTCTGGCCCAGGGCTCTGTCTCCACCTCTTCTCCTTCTAATCAACCATAATCAAAAGTGAAATGCGTTTTTCTAAGGAAGTAGCTGGAAAATTTCACAATCTGCATTTTCTCAGACCAAACTGATTAGAGAAACATTATCCTGCTCGCGCAGTCACTTCCAATCTACCTTTCATCTGTCTCCGCAATCGCATAATTATTTAAGCAGTGACCTCACGATGCAGTTTTACTAAAGGATGAAACACATGGCATGACATTTCTGCCTAGATTCCTGCATGATATCTTTGGTAATGTGCTATGCTCCTTTTCAGGGAAAATGAAGAGAGAGAAAGCGTGTGTGTAAGGCACTTTGTGCTTTTTAAAAAACTGTCCAGACTGACAAAATCATATCTTTGTAAATGTGTAATATCTCTTTGGCTTGTATGAGTGTGTGTGTGAGTCTGTATGTGTGAAAGGTAATCGGTTACACTATATAGCCTTTAGCAGTTTGTTTCCCAGGGGAATATGTGAGAAGTTGAGTCTTGTTATTGAAGGGTCATGATTGCAGTAGGGCTTCGGTGGCTCTCTTTGACCTACACTATATACTTATACACAAGAGTCGACATCCTCCTTTAGGGCACCAAGCACTATATTGAGTATTGACTATATGTCAGGAAAGTGCTCACTGTTGCCAAATATTCCCTCAATAAAGGCGTGTGAGGTAAAGAGTTTGGACAAAAGCTAAGAATACCTTCAAAATCGAAATCAATAATGTTCCACCTCATGCTTATAGTTGGATGTGACATGTACAATTATGAATGTTTTGGTGGTTAATTAAAATTGCAATATTATTTGATGATTTGTATCATTTTGTCCTGTATTGTAGAGTACGTGGCCCGAGGTGAAATATGTGTCTGTGGTTTAAACCCCATCAACTCAAACATCAAAAGAAAACAAGCAATCAGCACTCTTTAGAAATGTGTCCGTTTCTCAAAGGGTCCACTTGGGGCCAGGTTAAGAGATATCATTTTCACTCTAATAGTCGTCTGGATTGAGTGAGTTTTGACTGAATTATCGGCCCACTAACAGCTAAAAGAAAGGAAGAAAGCAAGGGAGAGAGAAAGGGGTTTGGGGAGAGGAGGGGGCAGGCTTTGAACCTGCCGCAGGGTCTGGCCTTCTCAGCCACTCAGACGATAAGAATCCTTAGCTTGACTGAGGGAGTGGTATTTCTTTCATCTCTCTCTCTCTCTCTCTCTCTCTCTCTCTCTCTCTCTCTCTCTCTCTCTCTCTCTCTCTCTCTTTCTCTCTCTCTCTTTCTCTCTCTGTGCCCGGGGTGATTGTGTCTCGTTCTGTTATCGTAGGTGACTGTGTTGAATCATCATGCTTATTTGTACCTGACACCCGATCCGCAAATAAAGCAGCTTTGGAAATGGGCTCTAAAGCGAGAGGGACATTCCTGAGTCTGACCAGAGGGCAGAACCCCGAACCTAAAGGCTCGGTCGAGCCTTGCAAGCAATAAGGGTCGTGACCTCTGCAAGAGTAAGAACGCTTCCACTTTTGAAATATTTTTGTTGGGCGGGAGCGTGTACTGCATATTTAGACATTCACCCTTCGTAAAAGTTCATTATTGCAAAGATTCACTTTTTGTATGACCCCCTTTCCCCCTTTTTGCCAATTACATTCCAGTAAGCCATGTAATAGGTTGTAATATCACTTAAATAGCATTCAGAAGTTTGGAAAAATTCACCTTTTTTCATGTTTTTAAAACAAGTGCTTATTAAAACTGCATTTAAAGCAGTATAAAGAGCAATATTAATACAGTATTTAAATATTTTTGTCCCACTTTATATAAGGTGGATTTAACTATTATGTACTTAAATAAAAAATAAGTACAGCGTGTGATTATTGTATTGCAAAACCCTGTCTACTAAACATGCTATTAAGATGAGATACGGTTTTAGTGGCATGGGTAGGTTTAAAGGTGGGTTAAGTTGTAAGAAATGGGTCAACAGTGTATTAATAACATGTAATTACATGAAAGTATTTTAAAGGAAGTGTCTGTTTGCACGTGTAAATAGCGATAGAGGTTATTTACACTAAGTGCAAATAGCAATAAATGTTATTTACACTAAGTGTAAATAGCAATTAGATGCTATTTACACAAAGTGAAAATTGCATTTTTTTTTTTTGCGATATGCTATTTACAATATGTGCAAATAGCAATAGATTTGGTTTACACGTTAAAATAGCAGGGTTATCTGTTATTAAAACTACTTATTGAAAATAGTGGCAATCATCTGCACCTCAGTATCGTAGTATATTATAAAATGGTATGCAATAATAACTTACTAATAAGTTTTTATTACTACTTTTTACTAATATAGTATACATTTTAATTTTAAATCAAATTATTAAATGGATGACACTTTATTGTGACAATGAAACTACACCTACCCTAAACCTGCTCGATATTTTGATTGTTTCTTTCATTTTTATTTAAAATAAATGCTTTTCAAATTTGACTTGGAATTTTAAAAAGTATTAAAAATAAGTCAAAAGGCAGGTTCGCACCTGGGTCGATTGCGTCAAAATGAGTTAGTGTAAATAGCCTCAGCCAACAAGGCAGACTATTTGTACTTAGTGTAAATAGACACTCCATTTTTGTCAAATACACTAGAAGTAATGTAAAAACTTGCATGTACACAATAGGTGCATTGCATCATCCTTTTAATTTTAAATGTAACAACAAAAGGCTGGTTAACATAAATTGGGCCCTAACTTTTTCTGTTTTAGTATATAAAATGAAGCACAAATTGAGCAGCAATGTAATTATATGTAATAATTAATATTAATTCATATGAATAATTACAGTAAATACATTGTACACAAAAAATATATATTTTTTTTAAATGAATGCATACATCCTTTTCCTTTTCTTTCTTTTTTGTTTGTTTGTTTATTTGTTTGTTTTGTAATGCAAATACCACCACATGTCAATTCTCTCTTTCTCCCTCTCTTTTCTGACAAAAGTTAACATTGTGTCATGTATTCTGGGTGTGGCCACTACACATGATGTCACACTTCAGTTAACTCAGTTTAACCCAAATTTTCAATCTTAGGTTGCGACTATATGAATCTTGTCTTATAGTAGGTGCCCAGCACAGCTCAGTTTGAGTCAGAGAAAACTTAATTTATCTCAATAAAGCAAGTGTGGAGATACATAGCAGAGCCTTGCGTTCTCAAAGAAGCTGAAGAAAGTTATTAGTCAACAGTAATTATTGCCAGTAGGCTTTTTTTGGACTTAACATTAGGTGTGATTTTTATCTTGCTCCTTTTCTCTGTGACTCTCTATTGCACTCTGTCTCTCTTTCTCTCTTTTGCCCGTTCCCTCTTTCTCTCTCAGCCCTCTACATTGTTTCAATGCGAGAGGAAAAGAGAAATCACATTTCCATCAGGTTAAATTGGGCTGGGCAGTGTTATCAGTCGGGGAGGGGCTGGCTCTGACAGGAGCCTCTCTGGAGTGATTAATAGCTGCTGGGCTGAGGCCAGGCTTTTTCTGCCTGCAATGAGGAGCTAGCTGGAGGGCAGGCCTGATAAGCACTGCTCTTATTACCCCAGAGAAGCCTTGAGTAGGCCACTTTAGTTGGGCTAGAAGAGAGGGGGCCTTGTTGTGACACACTAGTTCACTATATGACTAATTGTAACATTCCATATTTACCTCATGAATGGTCAGATTGGCCCAGTTTAATAGTTGACAGCAGCTCTGTGCCTTCCAAAGCGTTTTTACAGAGGACTGCCACGGTAGGTGAATGCCGTATAGCATTTTAGCACTTTAGTGGCTGTTTGTTTAGGTTTGTTCACTGGTAGCCATCAATAATATTTCTGATTACTGCAGATATTCACAGCGCCTCTGGACAAACAAACCTTCTGCAGACATGTTTTGGTAATCTGTGAAGAATTGTTTTAGCCCAGGGGTGACTCCTGGTGCTGCCGAGAGCATATGCCTGTGCAATAGATCCTCTATATTTTTAGCATTTTTGTTGTTTTTATGAATGCACATATTCCCATTGTTGTTTTAAGTCTTTGATCAAATTAGACAGAACAATCACACTGACTGTACATTCTCAATGGAGAAGACTACTGATTGCTGTTGTTTAAACTATTTGCTTCAGCGAAACAAAGAAATATTACATAAACCATTTTACACTTTTTGTTTAATTTTTACTGTTTTCATATTACTTATTTAACAAATATAATTTAAATCTTTTCATTTATTTATTGAAGATGATTTCATTCACCAGAATTCAAATAACACTTTTTTTCTAACGTTTACTCACATTTTGAAAAGGCAAGCCCTGGCACTTAAAGGTCCTGGTGTACAGACAGATCCTTCAGGTCCAGACGTGGGGGAGAAAAAGTGGGAGGTGACACATTTTGTTAAAAAAGAAGAAGAAAAAAAAAAAAGGTTAAAACTCTACAGTGTTGTACCTTGTAATATAATCAAGACAGTCAATTATATAAAGGCTCTCTATTAATCTATTTTTTCGTTATGGCTTATCATCAGGCTGAAACTCCTGAGCTGCTGTCTGGCCTGTGCTGCTTTGTTTCTATATACCCACAGCATCAAAACAGGAGAATATGGCCTTATTATAGCATTTGAAGTCAATATGTATTATAAAATCAATCTAGATGGGGATACAGCCATCCTTCTAATTAGAGGAGGTGACTGGAGATTGATTTTTAATTGCAAAAGTAATTACATGGGGCAGATAGCCAGTGACGTTTGATTATCTGTGTGATTGATTAAAAGGCCTTGCAAGGGGAGTGGACTGGCAGGCTGCAGGATCCAGACAAAAGAGAAAATTAAAAAAGTTGTCCCGTTTGTAATCACACATTTCAAGGGTGAAATTACAACGCCAAACATCCCCCACGAGATCAGAACCGGTTACAATGTGTGCGGACGAGCACCCACACGCTAACATGTTGTTTCTCAACTCGTAAAGCACACAGCATTTTTTTCTCTCTTGATGGACATAGAATGAAAATGTGACCCTTTAAATGAATAGATTACTCTTCTACACAGCCAAGATTCATCTGCCAGAAAGCCTCATCACATATAGAGAGTATGTGAGGCAGAGAGAGACAGAGATGGAGGAAAGATATGTCTTATCTCTCTCTGTGATTTCTCCTTCCCTCCGTTCCATCTATGCTGTCATCACCGAGCAATAGGTGTCTTCACCTGCCAATTGTAGTGCTCTGTGTGATAAGCAACCCTAGCAAATAAACATGTGAGTAAACATCTTATCACTCAAACTGTCAGGAAACCCCCGCAGAATAGGCTACTCATCTTTATTTATCTGATTTGTCACTCTTCAGAGAGCCTGACTGAGGAGGTGAGCTGGTGACTAGTCAAACTCATAAAGAAATGTTTTACCGCAGATGGATTGTGCTGTGTTAGTGCTATTATGCTGTAGGACTGCAGCTTGCTCTGATCCGAGTCTCTGTCCTATCATCAAATATGATCATGGTGAATAAAAGACCAGTGCAAACTTTTAGTGCGTTTATGTGCTCTGATGCATGTAATCTGTCTCTTTTCTCTCTCCCCGTCTTTTGTAGTTAGCTCATTTGAATCTCATTCCACTCAAGCCCACCTGTCCTTAATAAGCCCCTAAGTCGCCGCTGTCAAACACACTCTCAAACACACCTAACACACATTTGTTTTTCTATCACGGTGGGGTCTTTTCATTGACTTGTTTTGTTTTTCATGATGAGCTAATGATGTTTTTCTGAGGTCAGTTAAAGTTCAGCTCATTCACTCATTCATTCATTAAAATAAATAAATTAATTTAAAAAAAAGTCTTTTATGTTCACCAAACCAAAAATGCAGTAAATGTAAAATTCTATTACAATTTAAGGCAACTGTTTTCTATTTTAATATATTTTAAAGTGCTGGTTATTATCAGCATCATTACTCCAGTCTTTAGTGTCACATGATCCTTCAGAAAACCAGATGCTGATTCACTTCTCAAGAAAGTTAATTCATGAGGAATCAACTTTTGTTTGAAATATTCTTTAGCATTATAAATATATTTACTTTTGTCACTGGTAATAAATTAATGCACCCTTGAAAAAAGAGGAATTGATTTGTTTATAAATACATACATATTACATTTTAAAAAACAAAAATGACAAAACTGTTAATTTATTCCACATCAAAATAATAATTAAAAAAAAAGTTAATTCATCTCGTATGATCATCATCTTGTATCTTGCAATTCACCTTTTACCGAACCTAGAATATTCTTAGAATCATTACCTTTTCCTCATGAACATTTCTCCAAAGTGTAGGTGATTTCAGGTTTTATCATCCTCACAGGAACAATTGGTCCTCATACTGTGGGCAAAATCTGACCAGCACACATTTGTCTATTCACGGTCCCAGCCCTCCTAATGTAGCGATACATTTATTTCCCACTTTAAGACATGCCTATAAATTACACCTTGTTGAGGTGCGCTTTAGTGTGGACTGTGGAACTGGTGCTGTCACTTGAGTGAGAGGTTTGAGTCTTTAAGCTCTGAGTCAGGGCACCGTTTATGGGTTTAATTTACAAGGACTTGCCTAGGGGATACCTCTATCCTTTATGAAGTGGTATTAGGGGGCCTATTTAGTTGTCATGGCAGAGATGTGCATGGTATGGTGCAGAAGAGGAGAAACCAGCACGAAAGATGAAAGCGACAGAGTGGCAGAGGGAGAGAGTTAAGGAGGGACTAGGGAAAAAGAAATTTCAAATGAATATGACTGTCCTTTTAACTGAATGCTTTCTGTAGGCATGGTATTTGAAGTATAGAGAGTGATAGACAGAGGAAAAGAAAAAGACAGACCCCCCCCGATCTTATGCCCCCTAAGAATGTGCTTAGTCTGTATTGGCTTAAACAGAAGTAACCCAGGGGTCAATATGACCTCTGTGACTTCTATAGCTGCGCTAAGAGGGACCTCCCCACCACTCCAAAAACTGAAAAAGAAAGAAAGAGCAAAAGAGTAGAAGAAGGTGTGGGGGACAAGGAGGACTGGGAGAGGGGAAATCATCACAAATATTCCTCTCAGCTTCGGGCAAGGCAGCGAGCTCACCAGGCAAACACAAAGCGGCGCCACTTATTAAATTTCCATGAAGTTTACTGAATTTATATAGCAGCAGGGTTAACCAGGCAAAGAGGCTGTGACCAGTGCCTGTAGTAAAATACACACACACACACACACACAGACTTCATAGTGTCACCTTGCAGGTCCAGAAAGACGTTCATTCCCACTAGGCTCTAGGAGGCCCTTCATAACATGAGAGACAGGAGAGAAAGATAACAGAGAACAGCAACAGCAGCTAGACACAAATAAAGACATATTTCATAAAATATACATTTATTAACTCTGGCACACAAACATGACAAAGAACATAGATATAAAAGCATTTTTATATGTGGTTATATACTTAGCTGGTTTTATGTATTTGTTTAGAATGGGCCATTAGTAGTAGCAGTAATAGAATCATCATCATTATTAGTATTATTTATATTAGTGTTATAATTAATATTAGTATTATAAGGGTTGATATATATATGTTGTATCATTTAAATAAGAATGAATACTTTCTCTTTTATTATTATTATATATATTTTATTATTATTTTATTACATTATGCTAGTACTGACAACAGTTTTGGATTCTGATCTATCTTTTTGTAACCTTGATATTTTGTTTATATTTGGCATACAAACAAAGAACAAAGATATAAAGCATATTTATATGTGGACATGCCCAGTATATATTTGGCTGAGATTGACAATTATTTATTTCATTATTTGTCTGTTTGTTTGTTTACAGTAAGTCATTTTTATTGAAATAATAGCTAATAGTTGTTTTATTATTTAAATGAAAGTTAATAGTTTGTTTGTTTGTTCAGCTGTTATTATTGTTATTGTTATTATGACATTTTACATGATTGTGACTACAGTTCTGGATTCTGATCTAACTTTGTAACCTTGATGCTTTGTTTCTATTTAAGCAAATATATTGCATCATCATTATCATCATTATTAAAAACAAAAGCACAGCCTGCAATTGTTGCCACTGCTGCCATGCATCGGACACAGCCCTCTGACGTAATGTGTCTTCTGTCAGTATTACCAGTATTACCTGTAGAGTGTGTTCAGCTCAAGCTCTGAGTGAAATATACTCTCCTCCGTCCTCGGCTATAGAGCATGACAGCTCATTTACACAGAACACACTGGATCACTCCCCGTCCACGGCATATGAAAAGCGGGATTAATTGCGTAATTCCGGGCTGACTGTCGCAGATAGCTGATAATGATGTGCATGGGGCGTCCAGTTGAATCGTGGCAGCGCGGCCTCTGCCAGCAGCCTGTTGGATGGGACTCGCTCGCTGTTCATCTCTCTAATGAGACATTTCGGGAAGAAGACGAAGCGACCTCTGGGCATGCAATCGGTCATCGCTGGCGAATTTCCATCCGGTGGCTGAACGTTAAAAGAACTGTCATTTTCACAAGGTACCCTGCGATGGCCTGCCAACTGACCACATCGTTTTGACGGTTCATTTTTCAGCGTGGCACTTGGCCGAGAAACTGGCAGTCAGACACTATTGTCAGTGTTCAGTATCCTGTATGGCAGGATCGGACTCTGGGAGAGGCGCCACTGGCCGCTGACCCCGCAGAGCGCATGTTGACGCGGGCTGTTATCTCGTCTTCAGCCCTGAGCCCAGCAGATCGTCACGCACATCATGCAGTGCTGCTCGTCTGCTTCTTGGCACGTCTAAACTCACAGAAAGGGGCCACCCCCACCTTTCCCTGTCTTTATGGTCCCAGCGACCAGTGTGTTTGTGTATGCCTCTGCTGTTCCCTGCTTTTCTGCCAGTAGGTCCATTTTATCCCCCATCAGAGAGGCTGATTGTGAAAAAGAGGGGGGCTTTAAAGTGTAAACCACATGAAAAAACAAAGGGCTTAGGCAAATCAGATAGCTTCAACAACAACAAACACACATCCACTAATCTGCTTAGGGAAATTAATGAACAGGAGAAGAGAACACCCCAACATCCGCATCTCTCGCTCCTGCAAATGGATGGAGCGAGGGATGGAAGGATAACAATCCCGCGACCGCCGGGAGGAGTTAGTGCAGTGGATCAGGCGGAAGGTGAGAACGCTGCTGTTTACGTGTGTGTGTGTCTGTGCGGAGGGTGGGATTAGTGGCAAGCTCCCACCAGAATCAAACAGGACTTTGCCAAAGGCATCTCTTCCCTCCCAGCCCAAACTTCAAAAACTCCACCCTAAGCTGGAAGTAGGTGTCTGTAATCCACTCTGTGGAGGAAAATCTATGCGGCAGGCGCGCTGCTCATCCTTTCATCCTCGCACTCGTTCGGTCTTGCTCATTTTTCTAGTTCTCACTCTCCCCCATGTCCTGGGAACATAAACTTTTGCACTATGCCTTTTCTGGGATCTCAGTGTGCATTGCTCTGATGATTTAATTATGGATAGCTTGGCACGCCACAATATAGAAAAATGATCAGAACTCCGGTTATTCATTAAATTATTGTTAATAGCTGCCATTTTTGCTGCTGCTGTTGTTGTTGTTAAAGTTTCCATGTGTATGATTATTCAAATTTCTGCCTTTATAAAAACCAATACTAAATATTCCTAATAATCTTCTGTTCACACAAAATTGTCATATAGACACTCTCAGTTTGAAGATGTTAAAGAAATGAATATGTTTTGCTGTCCAGTATTTCTGCAGAAAAGTTTTGCAGATGGTAGAATGTAATTATTCACCCACATTGTGTAAATGTCTCTAGTTTAGGATGGGTCACCAAAAATAACAAAATTCTCTTATTTTTTACTAATTTTACACCTTTTCTCTCTCTCTCTCTCTCTCTCTCTCTCTCTCTCTCTCTCTCTCTCTCTCTCTCTCTCTATA
>JAUYWG010000040.1:13306917-13340294 GCA_034779775.1 Enteromius afrohamiltoni
CATTATATATTCTGAAAATATTTACGTTTATAGATTTATATAATCATATTCTTATATTGTATATAAATATATTTACTATTTAAACATAGCATATTTTTCTTAAATCTATGAAAAAAAATTGCATGTATTTGTATTTGTATATACATAACAAATATACATAATATACAAACATATATTATGTAAACAAAAATATTGACAGCACTACGTTTGCATTGAACAGGAAAGACTTAGAATGACATTAGAAAAAGTAAATCTAATTTTATGTTGAAATATCCCTTTTGAAGTAAAGAAATATATTTGATAATATATGAAAAAAGTAAGCCGGCTAAATAATGATATATGTCACCATCTACAAAACTTCTTGCACTCATAACAGTTTTAAAGATTCCCATTCAAAAGAGGTATTGGGTAGCAAAACACATTAATACTTAAACATCTTTAAATCCTGTTCTTTTCACACAGGTCTGTCTGCGCTCATCTCACAGTTGTCCTTATTGAGAGTGTGGTGGATCGATGGCTTTTTAAATGGCTCTGTGGTTGCGCAGTGCTGAGGCTTACCGTCAGAGTGCAGGACAATAATTCTGTGCTGCTCTATTTCATGACTCCTATCCCACTTGATGGAATTTATTTTCACTTTTATACTCCCATTTCATTTTAAGTTGAATGTTACATAATAGGATGTGGATTTAAAGGTTATGAAGGAGTTGAAGCTTTCCACAAAGGACAAGAGGCATCCACAGACAAATAAGGCAAATCAAAACTTTCTCCTTTTTTCTAAGCATTAAAAGTTTTGTTTTTGTTTTTTTTTTCAAGCAAGAACAGAAGAAACAAAATCTCATTCGACACATTCCATATATTTTCATATTTCAGCAAATCACAACTTTGGCGTCAGTCACAGTCGTGTTTCATATTTATGCCAGAGGATATTTATCCACAGGAGCGTGGGGACCGGCAAGCGCTCACGCTCAAAGAGCTGTTAACAGGGGCTACTTACTAATTGCGGCGTCCCATGGAAGAGCAAGCAAAACCTAAAGCGCTAACGTGCGTAATTATGCTGTAATTGCTGGTAATTATAGTTCTAAAGCTAGCACACCTCTCAGCAGCCTGCGGGCAGGTATATTCCATGCCTCCCCCCACTCTAGATCAAGAGCCTAGATAGGTCTTGCACGGAGAAAAGGGATTAGTTTTCCGCAGCAGTGTTCATGGAGAGTCTCTGGTACCCGCTTGTCAGATTTGTTGTGGTTTTTGTTCATTTTTCAGATGCAATTTCACACACCGAAAGCATAAACATATAGAGAAAACACAGGAATGTTGAGGAACTCCTCCATGAGGGGAAACAGGTTAGCGCTGCATCTCTGACAAATCTCAGCACAAAAAGTGCTTTTTGTGGCTATTTGTGTCACTTCTGTGTGTGTATGTGCGCGTGTTGTCTGTATGACGGCTCTTTGTGTGTGTCCTCTGGTGTTTGGGAGCTAAACTGCCGTGCTGTGCTGGTCTCATTAGTGAGCCCCCACTGGGGTGCTTCATGAAGACATATGGGCAGGGAGAGAGCCCTCTGCCAGACTGCATCCTCTGAGCCTGTCAGCTAGTATCTCAGCCCAGCCTAATCCCTGCTTTAATTTACTCCAGTCCACCAGGCAAGCAGCAACCAACACCGGCCTCTGGGGTGCCTTCACTTCAGCCGCCGGTGACAAGGAATATGTAAAGGCCCAATTTCTCATCCGGTAGGGTGACACGCCGCAGTTCCGCCTGGGAACGCACCCCCGGAATCGTGCCATCTCTTCCAGTCAGTCATCTAGTCGCCAGGCCCTCGCTGAGCGCTCTACAGAGGACTTTTTATTAACATGTTGATCGGAGGAGCCATTAAAGTGGAAATGGTGAGGCCGGGAGGGTGCGCTTATTGATTTGCAGAGTAACAAACCAGAGGAGACTCACGCAGGAAGATTTTTTTCTTTTCTCCCATTACTCGCTGCAACTTTCGCTTGCTCGCTCTCTCTCTTCATCTCCCTCATTTTTTTTTAAGAGCGACTTTGATATACTTATATGGAGTAAATCAAAAGTTCTTTTTTTCTCCACTTTCTAAATCCAATCCACTCTTTATTTTCCTCAGTCTACTAATTTTCAGCAGGAATGTGCCGATAGGGAGCCACTGTTGACGGACTAAAGTAATTGCTATCAGCCTGTCATTAGACTCCGGGGGCTCTTCTCTCTTTCTCTATCTCTCTCTCTCTCTCATTCTCTCTCACCCCACAGGGTTGAGCTCGGTCTTGCTTACAAATAAGACACTTAGGAGAGGAGAGGAATGCATTCCGTGATGGATTGGATTTTTTACGGTCAGAGCAGCTCTCCACTGCCTTTTCACTTGCTTTCTCATCCTCGCTACCATTCTCTCTCTTCTTAGTCCATCTCTCTCTCTCTCTCTCTCCGCGCCTTTCAGAGTATCATTTGCAATTTAATGCTCACCTGGGGTGAGCCCTGACAATAGCCTCCACCGTGAAATGCTCTCGGTCTTGGCCGCATGGCTAATGAAGTTGATGTTGAGCTATTTAGGTCATTGTCCCTCTACAATAACTACTTAATGCAGCTCAGAGGGAGTGGATTGTTGGAGCGGGTAAAGATTCTATTAAGTCCTTTCAAAAGCCTCCCCATTCCTCTGTCCTCGGAATACTGGACCGACTATTTCTAGGGTTGAATTTCACTTTGGGAAAGGTCTGTCATTAAAGACTAGGAGTAAATAAGGAATAATGCTATTTAGCGTGATCAGAGTAACTGCTCTAAATATATAATCTTAAATAAACATAAAAATAAACATCTTATGCAAATTATCTGGGCTACGTTAGCTGTTAAGACTCAAATATGTATTAAAATGATATATAAAAATTTACCTTGACTTAACATTTGTTTAACGTGCAAAACTTTTTTCCTTTTTTTGTAAAAAAATAAATATGTTGTTTAATGAGCAAACATTTCTGTAATTTATAGAAAATATATACATATGAGATGCATTTTTTGTAAATATTAAATAAAGCCTCTTTATGAATATAGTTTTTTAATATAGAGAAATTCAAGAATGGGGATTCACATTTAAATTAAGCAAATTTGCATTATATATTTAAAAACTGTTTTCCATTTTCTTAAAAAGGTCTAACTCCTTTGAATAATTGGAAATATTTTATTCATTTTATACAAGATGTTAATGCATTTCATTTAATATATATTTATTTTAATACTTTTATTTAACACAACAATTATACTTGTATTACTTGACGTAATACGAATATGTCACAGAACTTATTATGAAAGTAAACTTAAATAATGAACTAGAGTTAAATGTCATTGAAGTTGTGAGGTTTATGAAGGACAAGTGTTTGCCTCTGTGTGTGTGATTGAGATTGGGGAGGTCTCCACTGGATAGCACAAGTTATGAATACTGTGTTGTTGTGCTTGTGTTTAGCAAGCTGTTGGAGTTTTTAAACAAGCCCATATGGTGGAAGCTACTGAGCGAGAGAGAAAGAAAGCGAGAAAAAAGGGGAGAGAGAGCTTGTGGGGTTAAGGGGGGCAAGTAGGACTGGGACAGCACCCAGGCAGTATAGAGAGGGATCGAGGAAGGGAGCTCTTAAGCCTCCTTTCAGAAGCAGAGAAAGCCCTCCATCTGGCCGTGTCTTTACCCGGCCCAGCCTCAGCTCCACTCCCTGCAGGCTCACTGGCTCCTCTCAAGCAGAAGTAACTGCATCAATAGTGTGGAGCCTTTGCCACTCGAGAGTATTACATTTCTTTTCATGCTTGACTTAATCAAAAGTGGGGAAGTGAAATTTACACCTTTTTGATGTTCTTTTTCTCCCAACAGACGGAGAAGGACCATCTTAACCCATTTGATCTTCACAAGCACCCCACTAAACGGCCCAATATGCCCAACAGACGGAAGCAGGCTGACTGCCAGTAGCCCGGTTTAGAATACGGGTCAGCTTCAGAGTGACCCATGTGGAGGAGCAGTCACCCCAAAGAACGTTCCAGAAGGTTCCCAAAGCCACGTAAAACTGGGCCAAGCTTCTTACTGATGATACAACATCCCTCCGTCAGGGAGCATTTCTTGATCACAAGCAAATACACACAAAACTGGGGGAAATGTAGGAATGTACAATAATTAAATTCTGGCCTGTACTGCTAAGCCGATATTTAGTTCCACATTATTGCAGATAAATGATGCATTGGCAATATTAAAACTCTACCTATTTTGTCTTAAAACATATATCCAATATACTGACCAATACAACAAATGGTACCAATATCTCATGCATCTCTAAAAATGCCATAAATATCACAGTTCTGATGATTACATACACTATATCTTTGCAAACAGTGTTTAGCATATGGCGGTGTTTAGGTGAGGTATGTCAAGTATACGTTGTGCTGTTTGGAAGGGCCTGATCCCTGCATGTGTGGGCTGTAATGCGTCAGGCTGTTTGGGTCTGGGATGCTGGTCTGCTCCTAGCATGGAAGAGGTAGCTTCCAGTTGCTAGTGGCGCGACAGTTGCTCCAGGATCTAATTTTTAATGAGTTGCCACTGCTTGGAGCCCTTAGCTCACATAAGGCTTATAGAGAAGCCAGCATCTGATTGGGGCCTACTGTTAGACCCTGCCCAGTGTGTCTGTGTAAGAGAGAGCGTATGACTTAGTGGGGATGAGTATCAATGCTTCTTGCCATGCCAGTGAGTATATGCAGTACGTGTGAGTGTGTGCGCACCACTGGGCCCTGCCGAGATCTGTTTACACCTCTTAATGAAGCCTGAGCCAGCAGAGTAGCTTGGCCCTTTCCCAACCTTCCCCACCACCACAAGAAACATAAGCACACATGCTCCTTCGGAAAAACACACAGTTTAAATCAGGCTTTATTTCCCAAGTCTCCTCACACGGACCACGGGTCATCCATCCGACAGCTTTTTTTAGCCCCTCTTCGGTTAGCATCTCAGCACAGCTTTTGCTCTCACAGTTGTGGGCGAGATACATGCGTAAACAAGCAAAAAAAATGTTGGCCTGCGATAATTAAATGCTTGTGCCTCTGCGGAAAACAACTTTTTTCCCCCCTTCTGCCGTTTCTGTCGAATTTAAATTACCATTAGGAGCGCGTCCGTTGCAGAGCAGGGGTGAAGAGGGGGTTCTGGTGTGTCACTTTGTGTCGGCCTGAAAAGAAGGGGCCCCTGTCAAGGGTGCCAAAGCCCCGCAGAGGAACTTGTCTGGGATCGTGATGTCCCGACAGCTCCTCTCTGACAAGATACATAGTTTCCATTCACGGACATACGGCTTATTGGTTACTATAGTTTCCCTAATGCTCAACTGAAGGCGCTGCCTAATCTCCTCAGAATGGGTTAAAAGGGGCCGATGTTTCGAGCCTTCAAAACCACATGTTGAGAGTCAAGGGAGCAGTAAGCACAAAGAGTGTCTCTTCTGGCTTTGATGTGCCGTATCTGGGCTAGAGAGAGGGGAGAAAAGGGTAAGGAACGAAGTTGGCCCCTACACACACGGGTTAGACAGAGGTTTACAATGGCTGTGGCTGAAGCAGGGGGTCAGCGGGACAAAAGAGAGAGCGGGAGAGAATGGGAGTGGGAGAAAGAGAGAGAGATTGCACACTAATACTACTCACACGCGAAGGGCTTAGAGCTCTCAGTAGAGCAGAGGTACATTAAACAAGATTACATCTGACTGAGCGTGTTTTCTTGCCCAACATGACACACACTTTTGCTCTCTTTCTCTCTTTCACGCACACACACACACACACACATCTGCTCTCACAAAAACGCATTTTCTCTTTCTCTCTCCTACACACACACACACATACAAAGGTTCTTAAACATTATCAAACAACTCTTTTCATTAGATTTTCAGAGCGTCATGTAAAAAAGTGGAGAGGATTCAGTAAAATTGGATGGAGAGAATGAAGAGGATTCAGTAAAATTCTTACAGAGTATACATGTTTCTTTAGCTTGAGGCATGTATACATATTATATTTACAGTCAAGCTATTTTCCAGTCAAGGTACAATTCTGTAAAATTATGTAAAAGTTAAATATTTGATTGTGTGTATTTAGAATACATAAAATGCTAGCAATGAAAATTAGCCTTAGAAATCTGAATCATTTTATTTCAAATAAATAAATGTAATTTATATATTTTTTTATATATATATATATATTTAACAATTCTGCAACAATGTGATATTTGGTAGACTAGGCTAATTGTCATAACATATCAAAAGTCGGAAAATTGTGACTGAAAAGAGTATGTTGTCAACAAGTCAACAAGAACAAGTGTCCAAGGTTGAAGAAACATCCCTAAAGCAACCAGATAAGTCAAAAGCAACAAATGTAACTGAAGTCAATGGACTGCTGTGATCTTAATGCTAACTTCCCACAGTAAACTTCTCCCACATAAAAGCATAAGCATTTGTGTAGACTATTGTGCACAAAAAACCTGTGAACATATGCTATATGTTGCACCCTTTCACTTCAATCCAAGTCTTCCACTTTAGAGGTTACATGTCTTTTGCAGTTAAACATATTAACCGTCCACATGCCATGTTGTTTTAATCCACAAAACACGCACTCAGCCAGTCAAAAGGTGCACTTGCTCTCTAAATTTCTCAGCAGCCAATGGTCCTGCTTCCCTACTGATTGTGTGGTTTATGGCAGATTTTAAATCAATTAAGTATGTAATTTGTAACAACTGCTGGAGCTGGTTTAGACCCTAAACAATAGGGCTCGGATAACTGGCCTTTAGTACACTCTCAATGGGCTTACATTGGACTGAATTAGCTCGCATATTAATGACCAGACACAGAGCTTCAGCCATTCACTCAGCCCAAATCTGCTTATGCAAATAGGCCATGAATTCAGTTCAAAGTAGTGTCTTTAAAAGACACGCCCCCTCCCCGCCATCTCTCTGCACAAGGGTTCCCCCCGAGGAGAAACTGACATGAGAAAAGTTAGAACACTTGTCCTCCACTCTCCCGCTCTCTTTCTCTGTGTCTCTGTGCATGATCCAGCTATCTGTGTGGGTATTGTTGAATTGGTTTATATGTGAATGTGAGGTCCTTGTGACAGGGGAGAGATTATTCAGCCAATTGTGACAGTGTGTTCCAAATGTGGTATTCAGAAATGGGGGGGGTAAGTCGGGCCCAACCAAGTTCATGCCCCTGCTTGAGGGAGCAAAAAAGAGAGAAAGAAAATGGGTGAAAGAAAGAAAGAAACAGAGGCATGAGGGTTTGGCATCCCCCCATACATTTGTTAAGGACCTGAAGTCTTTGTTCTCTTCAGGATGGGTTGAAAAAGGCCCTGTCAAATTGATGCGATTGAAACGATATATTCGACCACAATAGCAGCTGTCTATTTCTAAGGACAACTCAAACCTCTATTGTTCCTTTTATTAGAAATGTTGTTTGGATACATGCACATATGTGGAATTAAAATTTGTCACCGTAATACGTTCAGATGTAAAATACTTAAAATGATTCAAAGCTGTTACGCAATCAAGAGTTATGACACCATTATTCTGATATAGACAATAAAGCTCCTATTGTGTTAATAACATTGGTTACCACTGGTTATTTATTAGACTTTCAGATCCGTTCTACAATTATTAGCTTGAATGATTCATCTAAACATTGAAATATGCAGAATGTTTTGTAAAGAGATTACCTTTCTATTCTATATTTACATATGCTTATGCAGATCAAAAATGTTAACTCATAAGAAGGAATAAAATGATCCATCACATGAAATGTGCTCTCACCTTTGATTATATATATATATATATATATATATACACACACACACACACACACACACATACATATACATATACTGTATATGTGTGTGTATACACTACTCTTCAAAAGTTCAGGGCAGGTAGTCACTGGGTTAAGTCAGCTCACTAAGGTACAACAGTGTAATCAATATTCAACAAAATTCAGATGTCATTCTAAAATCCTAAAATAAAATAAATTAAATACATATTAATTAGTGTATAAAGAAATGATGGCTTGCAAGAAAGATTTTTCAAATAATTTTCCCTAAAAGGGACTTCTGTAGGATGTGGTGGCACTGAGAGAATAATGCATTGTCATAATTATCATATTCTTTACTATAACTTTTGGTTGTGTGTGTGTTTCTATGCACATTAGTGTTTGTGTTTCTGCAGTGGCGTACCTGCTCCGGTACTTCTGTGCCATCACAACAGTGACAACGGCTTGAAGATGGGACACAATGCTTTTCCTCTCACACTCTTTCCCTCTTTCTTCTTTCTCTCTTGTGCTCTCAACAACTATGAGTCCTTTAAAGTAACTAGAGAGCAAAAGATACATAGAGACAGAGAGAGAATGCTTTAGTGGATGACAGGTCTTCCTTGGCCGTGAAATTCCCCCCACGATAATTTGTCTTTGTGTTGACGGCCTGGTAGCTCCACGCGACGTGGCTACAAAGGAAGGGGGGCAGACCTGTACTCATCAGCCACCATTTCACCAGCCCTCTTGACACCCGAGCCCCCGTACCCCCCTTTTGCAGAACCCCCTCTTCAGGTCACCTCTTCCCAGCAGGAGCTGTCGCTTCTTTGCAAGCATAACCAAATAATAGGCCTTGTCACCGGCCTTGTCCTTTGTGGTATTTTTTAGCAGTAAGAAAAATGCAAGGACTCCATTGTAGTCATTAATTTTCCCATCCTTTTCCTCCGGTTCTCTGCAGTCTTCCAAAATGACAAGAGCGGGAATCCCTCTCTTTCATCCAGACAATTGAATTTCTGCTTTTTAAAGTTGCTCTCTTTGTGAGGGTTCGCTATTGAGAGAGAGCACATAATGAATAACCTTCGGTGTGTGTGCATGTGTATTTATTTACATGTCATTATGTCTGTGACTAGACAGTTTATACCAAAAATAGTGCATAATTTCCTTGTAATAGCTTCAGCATGTCAACATGGATTTCGGCAGTGTATGTGGGAGGTCATTTTCAGCAGATAGATCTATTTTAAGTCATCCATCAAGGCCCAAGACAGCCATCTTGAGAGTGTGTCATTGTTTCTGTGCCATGTTGTCAGGATAATTATTTGTTCTGTAATTAGCTCTCAATGTGTCAGGATATGTCAGACAATGTGGCCAGATTTGATGGAGAGCTACAGGAAGTTGTCACAAGGAAGAGAGAGGAGGTGACAAAAGAAAGGCTGAAGCCCCTGGTCTGATGTAAGAGCAATGATGGCTCATAACCTTCTGTATTGCAAATTTGTTGCAACATCACAAAAATTAGGTGGCAGCTTTTAACACTGGTTAAGAAAAAGAGCACATATAAATACACACAAACAAAATCTAAATTGTAATGGCAGAAAGGGTTGTTTAATTAAAAAGGAATTCAACAGGCAGTGGCATTCTGGGAAATTAAGTTTTCTTGGTCCGTGTATTCAACAGGCAGCGGTCATCTGATCATTCGTTATTTTAATTAATATTAATAGTGGAAAAAAAGAAAAAAACATCACCTATTTCCGTTTTTTTTGTTTGTTCAAAAAAAGCGCAAAAAACTGATTTTGGCTCAATTTAAAATTTTTGATTCACGTTTAGAAAACGGATAAACGACTTCATAATTTGTTTTACCTTGTGGGTGTTCATAACACGCCCCCTTTTTGCAGATGGGTCAACCAAATCTGAGTCTGTGATGTCATCGATCATTCCTCTGTTCCGTTCAAGAAAATAATATTGTTTATTTTTGTGAAAATACAAAAAGGAAAGAATGCATTGGCCTATAATATTCACGCAAGAAACTGTAATGACTGACAACCGAAGAATAACAGAGATATTAAAATACATACTCGCTTGAGTTTTATAATATAGTCTTGTTGTAATTCTCAATGCACTTGAACGCGGCGCAAGCTGCTGCCCACCTGCGCAGGAATAAGAGACTTTCATAAAAGTAATCGGCTAAAAAAGAAAAGAAACAAACAACAACAACAAACATTCTCTGCAATTAAATGGGCAAGTGAGAGCAGGACATGTATGTGTGTGTATGTGTGTTTCAAAGCAAGTACGTAGTCTTTAAAACAGGTGAATTGCCCTAGTGCCCTAGGGCAGCAGCTCGTGCTGCGTTTTTATTATAAAATTATAAAATTATAAAACTCAAGAGAGTTTGTATTTTAATATCTTAGGTTGTCATTACAGTTTTTTGCGTGAATGCTATAGGCCTATACCCAAGTTAATGCATTCTTTCCTTTTTGTATTTTCACAAAAGTAGACTATATTATTTTCTTGAACTGAACAGAGGAATGATCGATGACGTCACAGGCTCAGATTTGGTTGACCAATCTGCAAAAAGGGGGCGTGTCATCACCACCCACAAGGTAAAACGAATTATGGAGTAAATAGGCTATGTTTGTTTCTTTTTCCATTATTAATATTAATTCAAAACCACTTTTAATAATTATTCAAACCTTGCTTAAGCTATCAGGAATGAACTAATCAGCTGTCCCTTTGGAAAATATACTTCCTTTCAGAGAGACAGACACTACCACAGACACTACTTGTGGTTTCTGGAAAAATTTTGAGAAAATGTATCAATACTTAATGTAATCTTAATCCTAAAATGTTACTGTATACGACAACATACTTGGTTCAACAAAATCTACTATCTATCTAATGTAGATTGCATGCCACGCAAACACTCGATGATTCCACTAACTTAATGAATTGGCCAATCAGTCTCGACCTTCCCCTACTCTGAAGTGCTTGTTAATATAAGCCTTTGACATACTGACCTCTCTCAAGGGCCATTAGCACCATCTTCAGCTTGTTACATTAAATAAATATTCTCCTTTGACCATATTAATACCAGAGATAAATTATAACACACGTCTCTGCCTAAATGTGTGTTTTTTACGCGTCCTGGTCAAGTGCTTGGATGCCCGAGTCATTAAACAAAGCCACATGACCACAGACCTCCAGTGTTTCAATTCGTCTAAAGCAGACTTCGTTTAGAAACTTCTATACATAGTGTGTCTTATCGCCATTACCGGAGGGGAAAAAAATCATTTCCAGCGTGTGCATAGCGGCCGCAGATGTGGAAAAACATCACACCGATCTGGATGAATCTCGGAGGCCCTGTGTTTATTCAGCTTCCTCTCCGAGGGCGAGTCATATCAGAGACAGCGCATCTCTGCCGCCCGCCTGCCGTTTTACGTTTCCTCTTTACTTCATTTCACCCACTCCAACTTTTCATTCTCTGACAGATTGCAGGACCCCATTTAACCATTTTATTCATCTGCGCCTGCAGGCGGGGGGAGCCGTTACAGTCAATAAAAACTGAAAAAGCTTGGCAGCGGCACTCTCTCTCTCTCTCTCTCTCTCTCTCTCTCTCTCTCTCTCTCTTTCTGTTGAGCCTGAAATGGGCGAATGTTATGATTGGTTAATGGTTTCCCAGGCTGTCGTGGTTCAGGGAGAATTAAATACTGCATCTGCTTTCCAAGGCGTTAATCTCCGAGTCTCACATTCCGTCTGTTCCGATGTGCACGCAGGAGATAATGTTTAAAAGGACCTGGGAAGAGCCATGCAGGCCGCCCCGATATTGCCTCTATAATTACATAATTAACTTTTTGTCTCTAATCGTTATGGAGGTAATGGTGCCGCTAAAACAGGGCTCCTGCCACGCACAGAAAACCAAATCAAAAATCAATAATCCATAGAATGCCATTAGAAGTCATAAGAGAGCAGTGTTTGCTTTTTTCCTCTCTCTTTTTCACTCTTCATCCCTTCATCTGAGCCAAATTAAGCTGATTTGAGCACATAGTCTTATCTCCAGAGGAGAACGTCAACATCTGGGACTGAAAGACAGAAGAGCAGCAACCAGGTGCAGAGAGAGAGAGCGGGTAAACGGAGGCTGCAAACGGCTCAATAAATTACCTCTGGCCTCTCTTGCCGCCCATTGTCGGCCGATTGACCTGCTGCAAATGAATTCCATTTCTCCTCTGGTCCCTCCTTACTTCTAATTTACATTGTGATCATATACGTCTGAAAAATGATATCGTAAAAAAGATGAATGTATTAATTACCTCCTCTCTTATCTCCCCTCCCCCCTCCTTCTGTTCTACTCCTCCGAGAGCTCGAACGGTGTGTAAGTATGTCACTTATTTCATCATGACAGCTGTAATGTACTCACAAAAGTGCATCATAAATACAGAGGGCCCAGGCTGGTCACCCCACGTCTGCTTCACACACCTCAATCTCTCTCACGCTCACACACACCGTCTACAAACATTTCCTCAAGTCAAATTACCCCTTTTGGAGTCAGACGGAAATTAGGTTCTTGACCTGGTCAGTGAGGCGTAGTTATATTTCAATTCCATTTTCATGCACAGCGGAGGCATGAGGGCTGACGGGGCTTTTAGAGTTGAGCCTTAACACACCTGAGTGGTGAGACCGAACCTGTGTGAATGTTATAAATAAGCCTGTCATGAGAGAGAGTGATGATTATCTCAGAGAATCGCAGCGTAAATCACACCAGATGTACATCCGATTCAGATGAAGGGTGTACCGGTTTTGATGTGATGTAAGACAACACATCACATCATGTGAAGAGAAAAGGAAGCCAGAGTTATTGTACAGTAGGAGAACAGTGCATAACCAAATGTGAGTTTAGCAAACAAGTCACAATAGTGACAATAGTCATGTTAAGTTACCACACAGGCCATGAAGAAAGCATTTTTAAAATGATTTAATACTGTTATTCAAAACGGATTTATTATTAAACTTTATGAAAAGTGACTTGGTCTGTAAAAAAAAAAAAAAGGATTTCAAATGAATTTTGCCAAAGTATTATTCACCATTATTTTAATATTAGCAACTTTCTCAAACACAAAAAATCAGCATTAGCAAGACATTGAAGACTGGTGAGACTCAGCTATAGTAAATTCCGTAAAAAAAAAATAATAATAAATAATAAAAATCATTGTGTATAAAATAATAAAAGTTAAGAACAGAGTTAGAATAGATTTAAAAAGAAATGTGAAATTCACACTTTGTGACAACTTAGGGTTTCAGTAAAGTCTCATCTGGCTTCTGCATCAGAGCAAAACACAGATACCAGAGATACTCGTCTGTTTGAAACTGACACCAGTCCTGTAGGTTAAGAATGAGACAACCATACTATCATCACAAGTTGCAAACAGATGTTTGTCTGGTTCACTTTCTGAAAACTTTTGAGTCAGTTTATCATTCTAATGCCCACTCACTTTAATTGTAGATCATTACAGCATAGCATCTTCATCAGACAGAAGGAACATCACCACCAGGGACCATCAGGTGTCTGGCAGTCTATGTGTGTTAATGATCACAGATGGTTATATTTTGGGTTTATAAACAGAGAGAAAAGAGATATTGTAAATGTGTATGACTTCTTTCCCACCATAATGACACACTTCACATAGGGTCTGACACTTGCCCTCGACCCCAAAACCTCACACCAGCTCTCTCCCTTTGAGGCTCCTCTGATACCGAACACTGTCCTCATCCATCCTCTGAGACCGAGCCTGTCCTATCTCCCCAGGGGAGGACACCTGGCTTGGTTGAAGGAGGGTGCGGATTGAGGGATGTGTGGTGATTAATGCAGGCTGTTTAGGGTGCTGTCAGGGTAGGGGGAAAGGGTGCAGAGCTGGGGCTGATGGATGGGGGCCGAAGCACAAGCTGATAAGACATGGCCCATGAATCTATTCCACATCAACACTCACTTTGATCACTGACAGAATCCCAAAGATGGGTCTGTGCATCTGTCCAAACAGACAAAACACGCGCACACAAACACAAACATATTCACTGACTGGTCATATGGTTTCTGTGAATGTCTCTGTTCTAGTGAACTCAATGTCTTGCTCATTTTCTTCTGTCTTTTATTTTATTTTTTGATCAGTTTGCACAAGTGGTAATAATGAAGAGCGAAATGCAGCTAGAAGCTGTATTTGTGCAGTGTGTGAGCCATGGCAGAGCGCTTTGGCCAGTGCCAGATTCAGCAGATAAGAGATGATCCATGAAAGCTGATAGGTTCACTGACAGGAGGACAGAGGCCTTGGCCTCCACCAAGAGGAGGCATTACAGGGGCCCATGCAGCTGTCAGGTCCAAATCGCCTTACACATACATAAACACACACCCCTCTAATATCTTCCATGCAGTTACCCCAAACAGTCTGAAGTCCTTTCTGTCTGTCTGTATCTGTCTGTTTCACTCAGTCACCCAACACCACACACTTGTGTGTTAAAGTATAGCTATCTCAGGCTAAAATCTAAATAAAGTTTGTGCTATCGGTTTTCCTTTTTTTCTTAGATTTTTTTTACAGTGTACAAATTCACAGTATCAGACTATTCTAATAGAATGATGCATTCTAGGTGTATTCTACTAGGGCTGTCAAAAACACATTTATTGCACCCCCTGTCCTCCTGTATCTAAATTATGAAAGAAACTTTCATGAGCAGCTCAAGCTTTTAGTGCAACACCAGCTGTTATGGCTTGTTCACATTATGGAAAATAACTATAAAGTTTTAATAATTTTCATTCTATAAGAATATGAAAGTCCACACCACAATTATTATTCTGTTAGACCTCTATCGTCAAGATGATTGACAATTAGCTCACAGTTTGGTTTGGTGGTATAGTTCCCTTCAGCCTGTCCATCCATGCAGCCTAGCATGAATCCCAGAACAGAACCAAATGTAGCAGATATCGTTAATGTTCTTAATGATAGTTTAATGTAACAACATAATTCAAGATAACGGAGACTGATTCAAAGAGAAACATCAGATAGTCAAGCCCTAACTGTAGAAGAAAGGAGCTGGGGATGGAGGGGGGTAATTAGCTACTGAGAAAAGCAATAAAGCTGAACAGGCCTTATATAGAGATCCTGTGATTGGCATTGTTTTCCCATAGGTTGAAATGTGTAAACGGCTAACACTATGCTTAACAATATTTCAAATATTTCATAGGATATATGAAAAAAGATCAGTTTGAAAAGCTTAAGCATTTATAAGATAACTGAAGTGTATGCTTTAATTAATCGTTATGAATCACATGCAATTAATTTTGTACTCCTATCTTCTACATAAAAAAAAAAAAATCTTAGGTTCCACAACATTAAAAATACTGGGTGGAAAAGCAAAAATAAGCTGTCTGAGGTAGAACAATAACATTGCTTTTAATTGGGTTTATTTTAACAGTCATATTATGACTGATTCATCAAAATTTATAATGAGAAGAACAAATTGAAATCTTAATACTGAGCTTATGCTCCCCTGCCTTAATTTGTGTGCAAGGCAAAGCGGTTGATTTTGAATTTTCCAAGTGGACCTATAATGATACAAGACTGTTTAACTACAAAACATCTTCTGAAGAACAGCAAAGTGTTCTTTCTAATTTCATATCCTCTAAAGAAATGACTGCCCATACTTAAGAGAAAGAGGGGGGAGGAAAAAGAGTTGAGAGTGGAAAAGTCCCAGAGGGAAAAGGAGAAAAGAATAATAAGCTATTTAATTTACACTTTAAATTATTTTATGCTGAACAGATACACTGTGGGTCCTTACTGGTATTTAAATGATTACCAAATTATATTAATCCTTTTTCAGAGTACATTTTCCAGCTGCAGATTTGCAGTTCTAAATGAGGACTTCTTTTAAGACAAATTACGAAGCGTAACACTCTGAATTTCATTTACAAGTTAACTGTTCCATTTATCCACAATTAAGACTTTTCTATGATTCTTAAATCTCCTTGAATAAAACAGCCAGAACTTACGAATAGATGTCCTTGCTGTAGGCCCAATATCACAACTGAGGTTTGATTGTTTACTCATGTCTTCAATTTAGCACCAGACCTTGTGTTTTAACCAGTTAGATCCACGAAGCAGGTTGTCTGTTCTGGCCTTGATCTCATTAGACCTTTCCAGCCCCTCTGTCTCTCTCAAGTTCACATCTATGGTGCTTGCCACTATGATCTGACTTTAAAATAAAAGCACATCAGTTGGAGAGCTCTGACCTTTTAATGAAAATGTCAGTGTTCCTGTTCCTGTGAGAGCCTGGGCTGTGTCTTTCAGCGGCTGAGCGTTACCTCAATGGCTTCTCAGTGGACAGACACATGACCAGGGCTAATGGTACTATAAATCTTTTCTGCTTTGTTGGGATCAAATGAACTACAAAAGATCAGACTAAACAAATAAATGGCTTTAGATCCTTTCTGCCAGTCACATTTGGCTGTTCTTGCAGAAAAACAGCATGTTGTAATTTTGCATTTGGATTTAATTGATGTCTCTGAGCAAGTGATAAGGTTTGACAACCCAGTGTGGTCTTTGTTGATAGCTCTCAGATCAAAGCATGCCTCTAATATACAGTCCAATTCATTCTGCAACGGCACAACAGCACAGTAGCACACACATTAATCAAATCACACCATTCAGATTAGTTTAATGGGCTTGGACTTCAGTTCGCTTCACTTCAAACACGTCAGGCTTAGGCTGCGGCCTGCTTAGATGCTGACATTTTAAAGGCAAGAGAGAGATGGGGGACAAACAGAAAGTGAGGGAGGGATGCGAATGAAAGAGCGTATGAAAAGCCTCACAAATGACTAATGTCTTTCTCAGCAGATGCCACGGTCAGACATAAACGTGATAAAAACTGTGATTCCTACGAGCGCAGCAGCGTGCAGAATTAAACCCAACTGCTAATGTGCCGTTAGAATGACAGACTCCATAGAGTGGAGCGGAAACCTTCCATCCTGCCACAGACAATTGAGCTGTGGGAGAGTAAAAGACAGAACAGACTGCAGCAAATCAGGCATATCTGCTCTGTGTCTTATAATGCCAAGGGAATTATGGGTAATGAAGGGTGATCATTGGCCTACAGTCAGTCATTCTCTAAACGTGGTAAGAAATCAGTGTACTTTTATTACGGCGTGCGCAGTTAGACTTGTAGATTTCCAAATTTGGAAATGCAGGAATAGTAAATAAATATCTTTTTTAAAAATCATAATCATTTTTTATCCAACAAGCACAAAATGTTGGATGAAGCAATAATTTCATTATTCCCCAAAAATATATACTACATCTGTTAGATGGAAGAACAAATATGATTTGAGTATTAACTATATTAACAGTTTATATTATATGATATTTATATTAACAACAGATATTAACTCAAATAAAGAAATAAAAAAAAGAATAATTATATATATATATATATATATATATATATATAATACAAATCTCATTGTAGATTAATGTTTTAATAGTTTTCAAAAATATATATATAGGATATATGTTTAAGGAAACTAATCAAAAAATGGGATTTTATTTAGTTCTGAAACTTTTACCATTTCCATTTACACAGATACAAATGAATACAATGTTCACCATTGTTTATTTTTATTGTTATTTCATTGGTTTTAACTGTATTATTAGATATTCCATTAGATATCTGAAGCTGTGTGTGTTATAAGTTGTTATAAATATGAGATGTTATGTACTGTGACACATGGTTGTTCACCTTTGGGACAATGTAAACACAGAATTAGCCACCTCAGTGCTTACAAAAGTGTCATGTTACTCCTCCAGCCCCCATGTTGTACATTTTTTAAGATTATTAAAGCCCTCTGACATCACCATGTCCCGCTGACAGGCTCAAGACAGTTCTTACCAACCACTAAAGGCCAAAAGGTCATAGACTCTCTTCATTTTTAATTGGCCTAGAATCATTTCATATTCATATTGTGACAGAATGAAGATGGGATGTTGTCATAGTAAATTTGAGGTGATGTCAAAGTGCAATATAAGTACAATAGCGAGGGGTCACCCAACCCCCCAACACTCTTTGTCACACACACACACACACACACACACACTTTTCCCATTCAGAGTGTGCAACGTTTATATATTATGAAAATGAAATATTCTAAAAAATAAGTTCTACATAAAAAAGGACAGTTAATCTTTATGTTGAGCATTACTGTAATTCCCTTTATCAAATGGGGCAGTAGTCAGTCTGTGCTCAGAGGGTACATGGATGTGAAGGGCTGACAGTGTATAATTTACCATTTGTCCAGGTCAGCGTGTAAAATCAGAGACATAGACTCTGACAGGCTGTAGGCCTCTGTGGAGCCCCTGCTGAAACTCCATCAAAACCCTCTGAGCACTTGTACACAGCTGTGGTGTGCGCTCAGATAGCACATAAACATTTTGACCTGGATATTGGTCTTTCCTGCTAGTCAAAACAAAAGAACCAAAAAAAGAAAAAAAAAAGAAGTTTAGTCAACATTTAGTAAGCATTTGGCATTAACATAACATAAACAAAGGAAATTACCAAAAAAAAAAAAATTATGTTTAATGCAATAATTAATGTGAAATAATATAGCTATTTTTTATATAGCTTTTTTTGTAATAATTGCACAATTATTATGTACATTAATTATAAGGTGAGATGTGAACAGAACAGAGTAGACAACTGTAGGAAAGTCCCTTTAAGGCAAACCTGTTCACTTGGCGGCCATATTTGTAACGCCCCCAGGCAGCTATTTCCAGCCATGGAAGTGCAGATCTACAGTAGCGGCTTGAATGGGAAATAACTGCTAATTCTCTGTTGGTCAAGATTATATTTCAAACACATATTTTTAAAAAAGGACTAAGATCTGGTGACAATGATATTATAAAATATACTTTATAAGAATCGATGTAAAATAAACGCTTCTGCAATTTATCTTAATATTACACTGTACCATTGCGCTAATTTTAGTTCTACTGTACAGTTCCTCCTAATTATGTCTCCTTGGGGAGCTACACCCACCCCAAGCAGGCCGGCAGGGGAACCCCACCCGGTGTTGCAGAGGTCTAGGGGAATGAGACTTGCGTCATGCCCCGTGTGTCCAGGGCCGAGGCCCAGGGGAGAGAGGCACATATCCTCTATTCAGACAATAGAGCTGGAACACTGTCAGGAGGAGTCACAGCAGGACTGTACCAGACTGTGTGTGTGTACACATGAAAATCTCTTTGTTTCACTGTATATTGGTGAAACTGCTGTCTGTGTGTGTGTGTTTATGCTTATATGTGTAACACACTTTTGTATGTGTGTACTCAGCAGAACCAGTGGGCAGGAAACCCTAACAGTTACCCCCTGCTTGCACTGACAGGATACACAGCCTGCCAAGCCCGCACAGTAGGTGGGCAGCCATTATGCTAAAGCTAGGAAGTACAGATCCGAAAAGTGACCACCCTTCGGAGAGTTTCAGCTGAAGCATGTGTTAAACTAATGAATGCACGCAAATCAGTGTTATTTTAAGAATACCAAACTTTTTAGCAGAAGCCAAAATGTTATAAAATGGGACAGAGAGCATCTGTCATATGTCATAAATATTTTTTGGTTTGTCTTTGTAGTAAGGTGTGTGTGACACTGACTGTAGCCCCTGTGGCTTTTGCAAAGCGACTTAAGATAAGAGCTCCCTGACTGACTCAAACACAATACCCACTGTGGCAGAGGAAGAGGGGGGGAGAAAAGAGTCTTTTAAACCCACCATGTCTGCTGTTGTCAGCACAAGTTCAACATGATTAGATAAAAGACTTTTTAACTCACTTTGTGTACCGGTGTGGATACACTCATATGACTGTATAACAGATGCAGCTTGCCATAAAGTACAATGCAACTCGATGCTTTCACGAAAGGCCCTTCCAAAAAAAAAGCTGTATAAGCAATGGTAACTCCTGTCTGGGCAGAGGTGAATTTCAGCAGTCAGAAAACATTCCGATATATTGATATGGTGCTAAATTTTCATTTCTTATAATAAAAATGGAAAACTGTTAAAATTTATTTTAAAATTGAATTTACATTTCAGTTCTAGTTTAGAATCCTCCATATTAAAATCAAAAGTAGTTTAGTAAAATTGTATGTCCGTAGCTCTGTAAACAGGAGAACAACAACCTTTAGAGACTGAGATTCAAAAAAAAATGTAGATGATATGATACACTCTGAAAACAGGCCCAAAATCTTTCACTGTGTTTAGGTATGAAATATGTGCCTTTAAGGAACTAATATGCATCTTTTAGAGGTAAATAAGGTACAAAAACTTACTTTTTGAAAAGTAAAGTGACAACTTCTGTGCCTTTTTTCAGTGTACACTAGCGCTGTGTGAGGAAAAGACCAAACATTTCTGACCTGGAGACATCTATCTTCATTTCAAGCCTTCTCTGAGACTATAATCTACTGACATTTACATTTGCACATTGATTGTATGATAAATTCAACTTAGAAAAAGGAAATGCAAAGAAATAGCTCATTACAGTTTTGTTGTAATGTTTAACATTAGTATGCTTCTCATGTATTGCATACACACTGTTAGACAGTTTTGAAAACTCTGAACTATTGTGTGCATGGTGTGTGTGTGTGTGTGAGAGAGAGAGACAGAGAGGGTATGTGGTGCCCCGCAATAGAACAGCTGCTGCTGGCTGTTGACAGACAGTGTGTCCCTCAGACAGAGGAGCTTGTACTTGTTGTGTTAACACTAACCCTACACAATAATCTGGCCCTTGTAAAGCAGGTATCGCCCGCACAATAACATCATTGTCAAACATGCTAATGAACACAGGGAGGGGCCCTGAATAAATTTAGACGGGAGAGGGAGAGAGCGAATGAGGTATAGAGAGAGCGATGGAAGGAGGGAGGAACAGAGGGTGAGAGAAGGGGGGTTGAAGGGCATTGTGGCTTGTTGTTTCGCATCACTGAACACTGGAGAGTTGTCTTATATCCTCACAATACAAATTAGCCTGAGCCAAAAAGAGTGAGAGACTAAAGCAGGCGACAAATGTGAAGTTTTAAACCGCCCTGCACAATGGATTGCTCTACTCTCTCTCTCTCTCACACACACACACTTCAGCACTAAAACGGGGTGAGAGAGAAAGTGGCAGTGTTGGTCTTTCTCTAATGAAGCAAGCCAAGATTCAAGTCAATAGAGCAATTCATTAACAAATCAAAGTCCCAGGGGTGCGAGTGCGTTTGAGGGAACCCTCCTCCAGATCGGCTGTCCATATGCCCGGGGTCAGAGTGCCCTCCCGCTTCACACACACACACCATTCAGCGTACACACACAAAACCGTTAGGGTCGCCCGTTATCTGTCGACTTGAACACAAACACAACAGAATTTCCATATGGTCCATGAAAATAGATACGCTGCGGTTTGCTTTTATTTCCCACGACCCTTAACTAAACACACACACATATATACACAAACACACACGCCCCTGACGCCACGGCGAGTGCTGGTAGTCATAAGCGAGAGGGAGGGATGTTTGCTGATGTGTCAGCTCCGTTTTAACGCTCTAGCTGTCACTTCAATTCGCGAACCACCTACATTTCTTTCTGCGACAAAACTTCATCCACCGCAAGAAACATATTCTGCATTCTCGCTCCTTCATTTTCTCAACATCTCTACTCTCTGTCTCCATCCTTTCACTGAGAGAGAGCATGGCTGTCAGGCCATACGAATGTGAGGGTGGTACTGATGCGTATGTGTGTGTGTGTGTGTGTTAAAAGGCACATTGAGGCAGGATGAGTTGCTGAAGAGGATTTAGAGTGGAGGGCCCTTCACACTACTCTTTCAAATCCTCACAAATAAAGCTCTTTACAGCCTGAAAGTGGCCCCTCGGCCCTCTCCAGGCTCAGCCCACTCAAAGGCCCAACATGATTGTCATGGATATTACACCACGCAGGCAACAACAGAACGCGGAGACAAGTGTCGATCGAGAGACAAAACCGAGCAGACTTTTCTGCCAGGCAGGCCAGGGAATGTTGACGGGCCGGTGAAAAGGTTGTTTAACCTTTTGAAAGTGAATGGAGAGACCCTGAAACAAATGCAGTGTGATAGACCCTATACCCACAGGGACACTCCAGAAACACTAAACCCTGTAAGAGAGACAGGGCAAAAGAGACGGATGAAAACACGATTGGATAACAAACGGTGTGTGTGCCAGATTCTATCGACTGAAATTCTTAGCATTTAGGAGCTTCAGTGTGAGGAATAGGCGCCGATGGATTTGAATGTCTGTCGACCTGTAAGAGTGCCGCTGTTCTGAAGGCCCAGCTTGAGTCTTTCCCCCTCCCCACTTTTTTACTATTTTCAATAAAAGGTTCAAATTAATGAATGTAAAAATGTCATGTGGTGTAAGAATACATTTTTTCCCTTACACCTTGAATACATATGTATTCATCTTGGTCGTCATTTTATTATTATTTTTTAAATGCAAATATGAATGTATGAATATCATGTGACCTGAACTAACTTTGCCAAACCATAAGAATACATTCATTATTTTAAGAATTACTAAGCCTGACATAGCCATGAAGATAATGTCCAGGATGAATTACAATTATTAAAATGAGTTATTTTAAATTAACGTAACTTAATTAAATTGTAAAATAAATCAATAAATCAATTAATTAATTAAAACACATACTGAAATACTGGAGGCCTTTGAATCAAAAGACTAAACACTAAGGCCTGGTTTCACAAACGTGGCTTAGCTTAAGCCAGGACTAGGCATTAGTTAAATTAAGATATTTAAGCAACTTTTACTAAAATGCCTTACAAGGAAATATTACATGTGTGCATCTTAACACAGAACAATGACACTGACAGGTTTTAAGATTTGTCAGAGGAAGATATTTGCATCTGAGACAGCTCAAACATGCAATTTAGTCTGGGACTAGCTTAAGCCTTATCTGTGAAACCGGGGGTATGTTTTTCATTTTTTTTAAATATAATTCATATTATCTATCCATTAAGAAATATAGTATAGGAAGAAATTCAGTATCTATTAATCTATCTATTAAGAAATTCAGTATCAGATCAGTATTCATCATAGAAAATTATATTTGACCCTTTAAACTTACTATGAAAACTAACATAAACTTTAAAATCTAGAAATTCAGTTTCTACATATTTTGCAGGTCTAAAACAAACCTTACTGCAGCAAGTTTTAGAAAACTTATCCCACACCTCTCCTCTCGTCTTCACTTGCTCTGAGGTGACAGAAAAAAAAGTAATTTAAAATGGTAATGACAGAGAATGCAAATGATTTCACTTTGTAATTAAACTTTGCTGTAAAACAGATATTGCTGCGGTTGATTTGAAATGTGGGGCATGTGACAATTACCGAGCGGTTAATTGCGAAGCTGCTCAGCATTGCTAATTGTTCCGTGAGGATGGGTGGAATGAGTTCTTGGCAGAGGCACTCTATCAACATGACCAGAGCTGTGCAGAAGCACTTCAGCTCAGACGAGTCACCTGAGAACCTTCGCTCACCCCCTCCTTCTACCTGACCAATGGGCCAGAACCAAGCAGTCTGCCTTTGCATGGTACTTTACTAACTGTGGGTTATAGCTGAGAATGAATACAAGTCAAGAGAGTAGAGTGAGTGAAGAAGGTCAAAAAAGACGTACAGCAGAGGAAAACTAGAATAATTCTTTGCAACATGCAACACCAAAAACTTAGCAAAGGCCTTCTTTATATCAAGAACCATTTTCTTTCATGTATACATGTTCTTTAGAGATTAAAATAAGTTATCATATTATTTAGGTTATTAGCATATTAAGATGAGCGTATTGCATTTTGGGTTTCTTTGAAGTCGTCAAATTTTGAAGTGGCTAAAAAAAAATATTAATTCGTTAAAGTTGTCTAAGACAAGAGTGCATTTTGGTTTTAGGTTTTAGAACAACTGTGATGAAAGATTTTGATCCATTGGAAATGCTGACTATACTGTATTTTTGCTCAGCCTTATTTTGCAGTAAAATATCTACTGTAAAATTCTTAAAACAAGACAAATGTAAAAACCAGTAAAGAGTTTTATTAGTAAAGAGAGAGAGATGTTTACCATTTCTTTAAAAGCAGTCTGTGACTGCATAAAAAATGCTGATTTAAAATTGACAATACTTGTAAACAAAGTCAGTGATATGGCATTTTTGTTTATTGGCAAGTTTATTAATGCAAAAATGGTTCAAAAATGTAATGTAACAAGTCATGGATCTGTTGTAGGTGTCTCGCTTCCATTTTCACATGCATTGCTTCCAGAAATCACAGCTAGAGATGAAGTGCATGAGGTCATTTAGTGTACTCTTCTTTCAATAGGTGGACGCCCTGTTAAAGGCAGCACATGCAGGAGTTCAACTGTGTTTGGAATGTGCTGTGCTCAGCTCATGCACTGTGAGCTAGTGCAGACACAATTGCCATTTAATGTCAAGAGGGTGTGTGTGTGTCTGTTTGTGTGAGATGTGCATTGAGATGTTCTTGTCTGGGAAAAAAAAAAAACTCCTCTAGCCACAGCAACTGCCAATTACACCTGCAGCAGACGACAGAGAGAGAATTGAATAGTAATGCACTTGTGTGTCATTAATGGGGTTGGTGCAGTCATCTGAAAATGTAATTGGTGAGGTTGCTCTAGCTCTATGGAGTCATTATCGCACCATTGGATGTCATGTGTCCGTGTGACATAATTTAGGGGAAAATGTCAGTTTCAACTACTTTCGGTCTCCTAGAATTATATATATATACGACTAGTCAAGCTGTATTGAAACCCCCTGTCAATTTATCATTCCATATATATGCTATACTATACATCTTTGAACTGAAGGAGGAAAGGCAATGAGGAGCGAAAGATAGGGGGTAGATAAAAAATACAGATGGTTAATACATTCGACAGGCCTGTTTGACGATGTTGAGTTGTAATTATGCAGATGGTAACAATGTTGGTTGACAGAACAGATGACAAAGGCCAATGCATCATTCTAATCAACAAACAAAACGTAAAAGAATGTGTGAGTCTGGCAGGTATATCATTTATTGCATACATTTAAGGGCCTGTAGAGTAGGAATGCTTATATTTAGCATGCACACACAAACTTGCACACATATACCACAATGCTTGCTGCTTTTCAGAAGAATCTCCAGCATCAGGACAAAAAAAATCATATTTTACCGCCTGTATTAAATGTAAATAAAAATACCATGCGCCATAAGACAACGGAAAAAAATATTGCCGTCCAGTGTTCTGATTCTTAAACAAAGACAATTAACTGGATCTGTATAGTGAATAACAAACATACACCAATGAATGACTCACATGATTTGGCTTTTTATTGAATTAAAATCACACATCGTGACCAGTGTAGTACATTTGCTGACAAATTGACTTGGTTATTTTTATTAACTGAAAAGTATATGCCACGATCCAGTTCTTTCAGTAAATGTGTGTCTGATTCATAAATGAAAGACTATGATGTGGTTCTTTTTAGTTAATAAATAACACACACCATGACCACTGTAATCGGAACTGCAAAAAACTGACTTTCACGATTCAGTTTAGTAATTGAAAAAAATAGACTATGACTAGTGTATGTTGTGTAAAAAAAAAACCCTGAGAGTCACTATGCCTGAAGTAAATATACTACCTTACATGTGGTACGAAACTTCCTACTGTAGGAACTAAAATACAGAATTTTGAGCTTTCAAGAAGGAGAGCATAAGAAAGAATATTAGGTGTGCCGCAGTGACTGCCTTCTGACCGGGCCTAACAAGCAACCTGACAGGCTGCAGCTGGGGCCTGCTTAACAACTCTGAGGGTGCGTGTGTATTTGTGTGTAAGACATTAGAGCTTTATGCTATAACTGTCTCATTAGCATGCAATGGTCCACCTCCACTTCCCCTTTCTAGACAGGCCAACATGGCTCAGACCAATCAGGGGGGCTGGAATCGAGCACACAATGCGATTGGTACATGTGGCCCCTATGGAGGGGAGAAGTGTCACATTAAGGGCGATGATGAGACAGAGGTCAAATGTAATGGTGACCTCAGGAGCAGGAGCAGTGATGGTCTTGTTATTAGCTCATGACAATGAAGCACAACCCTGCCATCAACGCTTTAATAAGACATGTCATGTATACGCTAGACAAGAGGCTAGTCGCCAAGCCCCCTCAGGCTCCTAATGCAAACCCTTTCATTAAAGCACTACCTGTCTGCACCTCAGAGAACTGCTATGCTAATGTGACACAAGTGGGTGTTTTCCTAATTGTATGAAAATATAGAATTCATCTGATTAATTCTATTAATTCAATTAATTGTAAGATATAATATTTATCTAGTGAACCATTTTCAGTGATACATTCTGTATATTTTGTACTCAAGCATCACAACTCAATTTAATACATTTTTGGAAAACAAATGAGATGAGCATAAAGCTAAAGCTAAATACAGTAAAAAGAATCCAGTATTTTTTACTTTTATGCAAGGGGCTAAAGTACACAAGAAGAGTGCCTGTTACAGTTTCTCTGATCATGACCAGAGGTTAAACAATTTTTAGCATTATGAGAGTGCTAAAGGATGCTTCAAGCTGAGTTGACTGTGATGAGTGAAGAAAACAACAGAGCCAAACTGTCCGTCTTTTAATCACACACACAGCCGTTCACATGGAGAACGACCTCCAAGCCAAGGTCAAGGGGTGTTATCAGACAGTGGCCTGAGCAGACATGTCAGCTTGACTGATGTTATCAATGTGGGTAATATTAGTGCAGTATTTGGCAAAATCTAATTGAAAGGAATTATCAGATAATCCCATCTGCAGCAAACACTGCAGTACTAAACACACAGAGCACATGAGGGTTTTCCTTGTAAAATACGTATTCAAAATCAAGACCTCTTACCTGGTGTTAAAGAGAACCCGAGCAAACCACACTATTATGAATCAAAACCATAGTCCCACTAGACCTAACACTTGCACAAAACCTTTCTTCTCCACCACCACAAACACATTAGTAGCCTTAACCTATAAAAAAGTTATGTGTAAAATCTAAAATCACAGAAATGACTAAATATAAACATATAAAGTACCAAAGCAAAGGAAAACTGCTTTAAGTGCTATGCAGATTTGCATATTTTTTATATATGGCATGACAAAATATCCTCTAAATTCATATCCTGCCATTCTGCATGGCATTTCATTGAATGGTTACAAACCTATTGTTGCCTTAATCTAAATAGAAGCGTCTCCTTTACCCTTCCTTTAGGGATAAGATGCACTGGAAGAAAATAGTGTCAGTCAAAGTGAAGGTTGCCTCCTGACAACCAAGAATAGTTTATTCAAATTAAGCAGGTGGATGGGGGGCAGGGGGCAGAGAGAGAATTATGGTTTTGAATGCAAAACTAGATATTCTTTAAGCAGAGATAGACTGCATTGATTTTTCAAAAGAAAGACATTACTTTAAACGGTGAGTAAATTTATTTTCCGTGCTAATGGACAGCAGATGCTGTCAGCTGAGATATGCAAGTCAAGCTTTTGCGCTTGAAATGTAGCGCATGCTTTTTGTCCAGAGTTTACAAATTGTAGGTACAGTGTCCTTGACGCAGTCTGGGCTTAAGCCACTGTCATGGTTTGAAGATATAGGAAAGAGTGAAGAAGCAGATGATCTTGTCTTGACATGAAGCCATACAACATGTTGATGGATTTAAGGTGAGTGCAGATGATCGTCTTGATGATCCACAGCAGCTCACCCCTGGAGTGGGCAGATGCTCTAGACAGACACTGATGGATGAAGTGAGAATAGCTTCAGTGAACAAAGTGTAAATGTGGATCAGTACTGTCTGGAGAGGGCTGAATTTACTTTTATAGAAAACATTTCCATTTCATTTTGCAATTTATGGTGCTTCAGCTGTTGAGGAATGTGTTGAATCGCCAAATTAACACCATCACTCCAGGAACACTCTTGCTTTGACGAACAGCAGTATAGCATTTATTATACATTTTTTTGGGAAGACAGATGCTAACGCTTCAGGTATAAAGTTATTCAAGCTATATACATAATAACTTAGCAATGACAACAAAAAGATAATATGAAATAGGAGTTTCACATTTTTGAATCCCAAGGACCTCCAAACCTGATCAATTTTATGAATAAATACCCATTTGTATTGCATGGGAAAAAGTGTGATATTATAAAAACTTGACTTTTATGTTGTTACTAAAGCCAGCCAAAGCAAATTCTTGAAACATTATCCAGAGAATATTGACTTTGTATTAAGTTCCTTTTTTCTATCCACTTTCAGAGATGCATGAACCAGAAGAGAATCATTCTCAATTCAATTTACATTTATTTGTATAGAGTGTTCACAATAAATATTGTTTCCAAAGTGGTTTTCCTGTAAGCTTATAGCAGAACAAAGAATCTGCAGAGATCTGTGGATGTTTTCAGAATCCCCTCTGTTTACCCCAGCGTTTGTTTTCTTATGCTCATTAGAAACATCTGGTGAGCTAATCAAATTAACATGGACACTAATTACCAGAAAGTGAAGATATTTCTGTCAGTTTTTATTGAATATTTGAATTTAAGTATTATATAAAGCAATTTTAATAACTTGCATTTAATAAAACTATTTTAAGATTTGTATTTTTGATTTTGATTTATTTTTGTAAAACTACATACTCCTACATATTGTATCTAAAACTACATACCTACCATGCACAGTTGTTACATTTAATGCATTTGCGTTTCTTTTTCTCACTGTTTTTTCCCCGTCTGGAAATATAAAGAGTTACATTTGGTGAGAAGTAGTGTGTGCGAGTATAAGCCAGTCCCTAGTGTCCTTGGAAACAGCCCTTAATTAACCACCCTGGTATTCCAAGTGCACCCTCATCAGTAGCCAACCTCCATATGGTCACTGCAGCAGCACCAAAACAACAATCAGTTGAGGAAACATTGCATCAAAACACATCAGGATGACACAAAGCAGAGCAAACTAGTGGTTCCTGTCTTGGACAGTTGATCATCTCCAGAAAAGCCTAACATTATATTCACAGCTGTCACTGTCACATTCGTCCCACTGTCTCTAATACTGGAACCTGCTCATACTCTGGCCGTCTCTGAGTCATGGAGCAAAGCTAGACTCTCTTTCCTCTCTGTCTCACCCTTCATCTGCTTTATGTGTCTCCTTCCAGGAGGTTTGCAATTGCAGCTCCTTATACCTCTCAGTCTGTTATTTTTATCTGTGCGCTTGTACCAGGATGTTGTGTACCAGCATTCGGGACTAACACACACACATTTCCATGTGCACCGAGGGAGTGTTTTTTAGGAAGTCAGAGTTGATGTGGTCAGAATGACCCCACAGCGGTTGGCTAATGAGCGCACTGGAGTCAAACCAACATTCTCCAAATATACACACCTTCCTACTGCTGTCCTCACACACACAGGTCAAACGCAGAACAACACACACACTTTAAGACACATTTACCTCCTCTGTCCTGTGCGCACCCACACAAGTCACGTACGCCACAGGTCCAGAGACACACACACACACACACACACACACACACACTCCCACAGAATTATGAAAGTCAGCACAACAGTGCCATGCACACATCTTTGATGTAGGGTTAGTTTAAGGATAGGCCGTCTCTGAGGATAGTTAAGGCTGATTGCCAACATCTCTGATACAATAAGGAACTGTGGTCACATGATTTACAGGAATTACAAGAAGATGTAGGATTTACAAATAAGGATGTTAGGTTGTGGTCGTTAGTGTCTGGTAATGTACGGCAGTGGATCCAAGTAACTTCGAAATCTAAACAGTGCAAATTCATATCAGATATATTTTTAATGCATTTCAAAACATATAAAATACATTAGTTACATAATATTATTTATTTTGCTGATTTATCTTATATTTCCTAATTCGTTTTTACCTAAATATATGTATATTGTCCAAAATATGTAAAATGTATGATGTAAGATATGTAAGATGTATATTTAAATATACAAAATGTGTCAAAATATATTTTTAATATAGTTTTTAAATGCTTTTTATATTTATATCATGCAATATAAATATATGAATGAAATGCATTTCAAAAAATATATTTTGCATTTATATCAAATAAATTCTAAGCTGAAGTTCGTAACTATGTGATTTTAAGACACTTATTTCCAAATTAGTGTATGTGAATCCAGCCCAAAGTCTTTGTTTTGAGCTATTTGTAATTCAGGCCCTCCAAATGTAAATGTGTTGTTGTCCAAAGAAACTTTGAGGTGGTGATGGAGGTACACACGCACACACACACACACACACACACATACTTGTTCTCATACAACACACAAACACACACAAACCTGTCTCCAGAGGTCTCTCCAGCACTCACACACAGAACCATAGGGGGGTCAGGTCAGTTGAGGTTGTCCCTGTCCAAACAAATAAGAGCTATTCTTCCACCACACCAAGCCTCTGAGCTTTCCACTAGCAGTGCGATTCCCACAGGGACACAGAGAAAGACAGACAGAGAGAAAGAGGCCTGGAGAGAACTCGAGAGAGCTGAAGAGGAGCAACAGGAAAATGAAGAGAGAAAGAAGAGAAGAAAACAGGAAAGAGAGGGCTAGAGATGCACTAATCTGCTATGGATAGAGTGATGTGTCCACGGTTTCTGTAAATGCTAGGGCTTGTGTTTGTGTCTCTTGCCATAATAACTGTTAAATGTGGTTGTCTCCACGGTACACAAAGCTGGACCAAACGCAGCAGCTCTGCGGTTCTCCGATGCATTGTTCCCTGCAGACTTTCCTGGAGCCTCGCTGACAAACAGCAGAAAACGGATCCATTTAAAAACCCTTAGATGACACACAACTCACTAAACAATGGCCTGGAGAGTCATGGGGACATGGAATTATACAAAATATACCCATAATGGAAGAATGGGCAGCCAAAAGAAAAATGAACTCGGTTAACAATTTTTTCCCCTACATTTCGTGTTGTGTCATATTTTTCCACACCAGACAAATGGGCCCAATGGAGCAGCCATATTTGATCAGAGCACTAGGAGTGCTAAATAATGTGGTCTGCTGGAACCATCTTGCTGGCGACACAATCAAAACAAGTTTACTGCCCAAGCAAATAAAAAGAGAAAGTGAAGTATTTGTGTAGCACTGCAATTAGTTTGATTATTCACATCTAGCACATCTCGGCTAGGACAGCAGATACGGACAATGTACAATAGCTCAAGATGTTTATACCTTCAAATTGACTTTATTTGGTTGCGTTTACATATACATCATAGTCTTTTGTTTTTATGGTGCTTTAGACGAGTTGTAGTGTGAAAATGCAGTGAAAAACATCAACAAAACAATTAGGGCTAGCAGTGAATGTTCCACACGTCACCGCATTTGTGCGACCTCAAGCCATAATAATGAAGTGCGTTTTCGTTTCCCACGTGCGCATGTCTGCATGTACGCTCTCAGATATCCTTCACCCACAGTCAGAGTCTTTACAAGTCTTTTGGCCTAATTAAGCAATATGAAGCATGTTTTGAAGCTGAAAAGAGCAGACTACTGACCTTCATATAAGGAAAAGCTAAGGCGAGCTCTCTGGTCCAGACCTGTCTGTCAGTCAGAAAGAAGGAAAAAGACTGAAAGAACGAGCACTATACAGCAGAGACATCAGATCCTCCTCATAATTGGTTTCGTTTAAAAAGGCCATTCCTTCTATCAAACTGAGATTTGCTGCTGCTAGTCATGCTAATTCTGTATTGATAATGGAGCCGAAGTGCCAATATTTCTGAAAAAAAAAAAAGAAAGAAAAAACGTTGTAGAGTAATTACCACAAGCACAAACAGAAAAACAAACTATTTTAGCTCCTTCACAAACAATATTTTGTGTTGATGATTATTTTAAACTATTAAAATCTTGAAAGTAGGGCTAATATCGGTATTCGCTTTTTTTTTATGGCCCCTTTAACGTACTCTGTTGATTGTAAGTAACATTGCACCTACATATCTACTAACTCTCAATAGAGTGCTAGCAGAGTATTAGTAGACTGGTAGGGTTAGGGTTTGAATAAGTTGATACGTACTTGCAAAGTTACTAGAGCATCTAGTCAGTAGAGCATCTTTTGGGAGACCATCAGAATAAAGAGTTAGCAGATATTAATTCAAGAGTGTACTAATATTCCAATGAGACATGTAGGTGCAAAGCTACTTATTCATATACTTATTTCATTTATATACTTATTTTTTATACTTTTATCAACAGATTGTTCAAAAGGGACCATTAAAATAAAGTGTTACCCTAATATCATACTACAAGTTAGAGACTATTAAAACAATGCACATTTTACAATGCTTAAGAAATTATTGCAACACTAGTCTAATAACAAAGTGTTAAGGAATCCCCCCCCCACCAAAAAAAACTAACAAATAAAACTGAAAAGCTGAAAATGTACTCATTCTCAGATCATCCAAGTCCTCTACTCATAATACTGCTTTTTTTTACAGTGATTTTTTTATCAGCTGTTTTGACTGTTTTGTTCTCCATTCACTGCAGAAGATCCATTGGTGCAGAGTCCAGATGGATGAAAGTTCATTTTCAGGACATTTTCATTTTTTTATAAACTATTCTTGGATGAAATGAACAGAAATTAAAACACGCACAACATTTACTTAAGTGGTAAAAATGTGGAGTATGTTGTGTATAGCTCAAAGCTCCACCTCTCTGAGTAGAGGTGCAACTATAGCTGCATCTTTGACATATTTGTCACCAGTGCCTGGGATTTTCGTTACTATCAGATGCCTTCTGGACTCAGTTCTGTTCCAAACTGTATCTAGAAGATTATGTCAAGCATCTTTACTGCTGTCCCTGCGGGGGTGATATACCTCGACAACATTGTGGTACATGGCCCAACGTCTGCCCTCCACAACGACTACCTGCACCTGGTGCCTGCTTGACATGTTTACCAAATACAACCTTACCCAGAACAAGTGCATCTTCTCTAAACCTGTCACCGAGTGTGTCTGATTGAGCCTCAGGCCACTGCACTCATGAGTGGAGGCTGTACAGCGCCTCCTGGAGCCCGCCTGCCCAATTCAGCCTCCTTCCTTTTTAGATGACCTATCAGTTTCTCCCACAGCAATCAACAACCACAGTGTTACTGTCTGTAACTTGCACAGATTACAATCACTGTGCCATGAATACATTTAAAGGGCATAACAACCAGTGCATATATAACACAGTTATAAATAAATATATAAATATTAAAAATATAAAAAACATTTTGTTCTTTTGGACTTTATATCCATAAATGAAATCTTGAAAAAAACTGCATCACATTTTACACAAAAATGTTATACAGCATGGTTTGAAATATTTTTTGCTGCACAAAGTCAGTATATTAAAACATATTTTCACCTGAATGGTGAAAATTCAGCTTTTCCATCGCAGCAATTAATACCACGTTATAATATATGAAAATAGAAAACGTCTAGGTTACGAACGTAACCCACGTTCCCTGAAGGAGGGAACGGAGACGTTACATATGGGAACTCGCC
>JAUYWG010000040.1:13345910-13366528 GCA_034779775.1 Enteromius afrohamiltoni
TTAAATTTACAGTAAGTTACTGGCAAACTGTATAGCTGTTCAATTCTGTATAGTTACAGCATTGAATAAATAAATGTCACAATTAAAAATTATTTTTCTTTTTGGAAGGTCTAAATGCTGCATATATTCTAACCGATGTACATGTAATAAAAGCACATATTAAACAAAAATCTGTTAGATTTAGATTTGTGTGACCACCTTCGTTAATTAGAACATAACAGAGATTAGAACAATAACATGACATGTATAAACTTAGGGGCACAGCAGTCTCATATGCCCACCAAATTGCATTTATTTTATCAAAAATACAGTAATATTTTGAAATATTATTGCAATTTAAAACATCAGTCTTCTATATAAATCTATGTTTCAAAATCATAATTATTGATGGCAATTTGATCATGTATGATGATGTATGAATATGCTGATTTGCTACTCAGGAAACATTTCTTATTACTATTGACCATTTGTTTTGCTTATTTATATATTTTTTCAATAATTATGCTTTTTTGATATATAGAAAGTACAAAAGAATGTTAGAAAGTATTAATTTCTTCAAAAAAAATAAAACAAATATGAAAAAATGGCAGCGTATATTTAATAATATTGTTTTTTTCTTAATAAAAAGGTGCCTAAATTCTTATAATCTTTGGGTTTATCCCACATTGCCTTCTTTTTTAATATCTCTACACTACACCCTCCAGTTACTATCATTAGAGAAACAATAGGGAAAAGGATTGTATTAGCCTAGGCAGAAAAAAAGGAGGCACGACACCGCTTTTACAGCAAGTGCTACTTCACTGCAGTCAGCACTTTCCTGACAGAGGTTTGCGATGTCCAATAGCTCAATCGCTCGAGCAGAATGTGTCATGCTTAGGAGAGAGGGGCGAGTACAAGCCGTCCAAATGACAGCTGAGTTTTGATTATTGAAGTTCAGGGGAGGTTCAGTAAGCAGCAACGTTCCTGCCTGATCCAAAGGAGGTTTCCCTGGGGATGTTAATAAAACATTTTGCTCATTGTGGAAAGTAATGACCAACGATGTAAACTTGTGACTCAACAACAGATGTTGGCATGCTCGGTGGAAACAAGGTGTTGTAAAATTAATTTGGTTTAAATAATTTACTGCATGCATTACGTGCTCAAGGAAGTAGACAAGGATGATTTGTGGGCAATGGCAACAATGAGAGACACACACGCAGCAAGAGAAACTATTCAATTAAACCAGATGAGGTCTATTAGGAAAACAGGCAAAGAGAATGATCAAATATGCTCTAAAAACATCACACAATCACACAAATGCCGACAGTGGACCCGCTGTGATTTATTTTTAATTGGGCTTTATTATTTAATATTGTCACTTCAAAGTGAGCAGCAGGAAACTTGCTGAAGATGTTTTCCAAATTAAATCAAATCAAATTAATAACTGACAAACATGCGAGTGATTTGGGTGCAAAACATGCAAGTGTTTGTTGTTGTTTGATTTCTCTCTCTCTCTCTCTCTCTCTCTCTCTCTCTTCCAAGACTGAGAAAGGAAGAAATAAGTGACACTAAAAACATTCATGAATTCAAACATTCATGAATCTCAAAAAAAAAAAAAAAAAAAAAAAAACATTTATTTTCTAAAATAGCATGATGCATTTTGACAGAAAAACAGTCACAACATTGTGTCTGTTTACTGTTACAGGTTATATTTAGAATCTGTTACACGAGACAGATCTCCTACATGACAAATTACACCTGACCTTTATTATACACGCTTACAAACCGACATGGCCCTTTGCTGTGTTTTTCTTGTTCGGTGACAATGTTTCCCTGTGTGTCTGACGTCAGCAGCACACTTGCAGACAGCAACACCGCTGCCAGGTCAGTTACCTCAGCAGGGGTACAGTAGCACTTCAAATGTGGACCAGAATTTGGCCTGGATATCCTTCTCTGTTCCTCTCACCTCCCTCCAATAAATATCCCAAAACAGCACGTAGCAACACCACCACATGCTCGAAAAATAACACTATCATGGGATATAAATATATTTCCTCTCTCTCTCTCAGAATGTGTGTGTGAGAAAGAGAGAGAAAAGAGGGGATGTTGATGATGTTAGTGGTATAAAGGTTACCAGTGTATTGTGTACTGACCTGGAGAAAAGCTCAGCTAAGTGTGAAGTGTGTGGTGCAGGAAGGGGAATCACTCTTTAACCCAAGCACATGATGGATTGTGACACTTAACATCAGGGCATCCTGACAGCAGCTGTGTGTGTGTGTGTGTGTGTGTGTGTCGAGACATCTTACAGTTACAATTATTATTTTTTTTTAACAAGGATGCAAGATAGATAGAACACAGTTGTTGTTATCAGGCTAGTAATACTATCTATATATAACCAATCACACATGACTCAGTTGACTTTATGAATGCATTGGCCAATCAGAAGCATTCAAATGAGGCATTGCTGAAATACGATAGTTGAATGAAATTCTGCTCACAAATTCTCTCATCGAAAAAAAAAAAAACTAAACCATTGCAAACATTTGTGTGGTGTAAGTATAAGAGATTTATTCAACGTACAGTGTATATAGTTTCACTGATTATAACAGGAATTATTTTAAGTGTATAAAACTGGTGCTAGACTGAAGTCAGTGATGTTCTTTGCTCATTTTTTGTAGCTTCCGTATAAAAAAACTGAAATGTAAGCATTGTTTATATTAATTTGCTTTCATGTTAAATACAAATTTGAAATGAAACTAAGTGAATAAATAAATACATTAGCATGATAATATTTTGTATCGCAATCTGTACTTTCAGGCTGAAGAAAGGACAATATATATGACAATTAAGCACAACACTAACAGATAGAAACTTCCATTATAAATTATGGGGATTTTATTTTTATTAATTTAATCAGTCAGTTTTATGCTACATATTGTAATCTATTCTAGGCAAAAAGGTAAATTATTAATGATCAAGTAGAATAATCATATTCTAGTATATATTATATATATAAAATAATAATCCGATGGAAACATGGCATCAACTTCAGTGGTTGTGACTACTGTCAAGAATTTACTTGTGACATCAACACTCTCAGAAATAAAGGTCCAAAAGCTGTCACTGGGGCGGTACCTTTTCAGAAGGTACACTTTTGTACCTATTAGGTTCAAGTATGTACACATATATTTACCTTTAAGGTACCAAAATCGATGCTTTTGGTAAAAATATGCACCCTTTTGAAAAGGTACCACACAAGCGACAGCTTTTGTACCTTTATTTCTGAGAGTGTACTTTCCATTTGTTTGTCTCAAAACATCATCACTATTCTAAATAAATGTTGAACATCATGTGGAAACACCTATTTTTACAGGGTAAACACAAACATCTGACCCGGCATCTGTCCGTCGACACACAGTCACTGCTCTCTGTTAGATTGTTGGTAACTAAGACAAACAACAGACCATATGCTTTGGGTTTTACTGGGTGCCATCCGCTCTCCTCTCCGCCTCACTCCAAGGGACACTAAAGTTCAAAATTTGCTAATTCAATTGTGGTTCACCACGACCATTAAGTGAACGTTTCACCACCAGCTCCTCACATACAAACACATTTACGTCAATGCTACTTCTACGGCTGACAGTTCCATACGTCTCCTATTAAAGGAGCAGAGTCTGGGCCTGTGCTGCGGGACAACATGAGGGATCGAGAAACTTCTGAGTCACGAAATACACTGGTTATGAAATAAGGGCTACAAATTATGTCAGTGGAAAACATTATCTCTTGAATGGATGAAGTGAAATTGCTTTGGTATGTTTAGGTAACACAACAAATGATGCCTGATTATTTGTATTAATGTTTCCAGTTTAAAAAGCAACTGTGATTTCACAAAATTGCAACTTTATTTCTGGACATTGTGGTTTTATATTTCACAAATCCACAACTAAAGGTGTAAACATGAGAATTTTCCACCCATCATCAACAAATAAAGTTAGGCATTACACAAAAAATGGCAAAACAATTTTGAATTTATTAAAAATAGATAGGTAGCTCAAACACTAAGTGGCTATTTTTTCTTGTATTTAATGCAGTAATATTTACACGTTTGTAAGTGTGTAAATACCTTTTGAGGCCACAGTATACAGCAGTGCCGAGGATATCACAATAATAAAACTTAAAAAAATAAAAAAAATTTTTGTGATTTAGACAGAGTGCATTTTGGCAGATCTTCCTCAGAAGTCCAACCACAACCAGCCTCACTACAGCATCTCTCACTCCTTCTCGTATAGCGCATAACAAGAGGAATAAGTCTCTTTCCATGTCTTTCCCAGAGGAATAAGGGTAAAGGATTGTTTATGTTTCAGCTCAAGCCAGTCCACACTTGTGTCTCTGTTTTGGTTTGTGTCTGCCCTCATGTTCAACATGGATGTGATTACGAGCCTGGCTCTGGAGGGTGAATACCAAACCGCTGCCTGTTAAGCAGCCATCACTGATGTAGCCCACTTGTTTGTCTGTACTTAGCAGCTCATCACAGCTGTACTCCCTCCAAACGTAACAGGAGAACCCCTCATTCATCATAAAGAACATTCTTTCTTCTTCCCTCTTTGTTTCTCCCTCTTTTTTGTTCAAGTGCCGTCATGAGAGAGTGTCAACAAACAGTCACAGGGTCGTGGCAGAGGGTAATGGCAAGTTACTTCAGAGGTCTTTCCTTCTTCAGCTGTCACCTGTGTTCTCTTTTAGTCTTTCACTTTCCATCAACCTCTCTTCTTCAACTTCTTATTAACAATGACTTTTTCTGCTTAAAGATGTGTGTGAACATGCTTTTTGTCCCCAAAGGTGAGCTACATCTGCATCCACATTTGTAAAAACAATATATAAAGACAGTAAGTCATGTTTTATGCTTGTTTGTTGAAAATTCTGTCTTTAGTGTCACATGATTCTTCAGGAATCAATCAAATATTTTTTATTTATTATTATTATTATAAATTTGGAAAACAATGCTCCTAGATGTTTTTTTTTTTTTAGAGCGAGGTGGCTAAACAAACAACATTTTGTAAAATTAGACAACGCTTTACCGTCTTTTAATTAAAAAATATGCAATTAAAAAATTTGGAATCACTAAGTTTTTTGTTTGTTTGTTTGTTTTATATGCAAATATACTGTACTGTTACATATTATTACAGTTTCAGTATCAAGGGGGTCTCTATCAGAATTTTTTTGAGCCGTTATTCCAGTCTTCAGTGTCAAATTATGCATTCAGAAATTTGAATATGTACATTTTTTTATCAGTGCTGGAAACAGACAATTTCCTAATCCATTGATGAATAAAAGTTAAAAGAAATGGTGTTGAGAGTGTAGTAACAGGTTGTAGATTACTTTTAAGCAAGCAGCAATGTCATTTAAGCAGGATGGTGATTGTACTTGAAAGTACTAAATATGTTCTTTATATAATTTCAGTATGGTGAAGCTACACCATCTGTAGATGCTCTCAGCCAACTGCACACTGTCACAGCATCTCCATACACACCATACAACCATTACTCAAAAGGCATACATCTTATGCTTTATGCCTTAGATTAGCCTTTGACCCTCCGAGAAAGGAGGAGGAGAAAAATGGAGATACATGAAAAAAAATGTAACTTTCTCTATTTCCTTCTGGATTCACTCACATGACAACCTGTAAAAGTTTGACTTTGATTTTGGATACATGACAATATATGGAAGGCCAGTGTAGGCCAATACTGTTTTATTGCACCATGACTAACAGTGCTTCTACTGAACTAGTTAGCTATCGTCAAGTTGTCAGTAAGAATTTATGGTCTCTTTTTTTGCCTTTATAAAGGCTTTATAAAAGGTAGGGCCTTCATTCTATGTGTACTGAACTTTAACAGCTTTAAGTCAAATATTGTATTGAAATAATTCAATATTACTAAACAACTGTTGTGCAAGAATTCACACAGAGTGTCCATGGCAGTCATTCATTGAGAAGCATAAACACACAGACTCTCATGCACTGTTCTCTATAGGGACTTCACTGATTGCAGCATATCAGAAATAACGCTGTGAGGCCAAGTCAACTCCCAGACTGAATCTCTAGCTTTTCATACTTTCTGATTTTTATGCCTGTGGTGACAAAAGTGCAAACACAGAGTGGAAAATGAAAGCAGGAACCCTCCATTCTCTGGGGAATCCATTCAAATCAGTGTCAGTGAAACCAGACACTTTCTAAGATGCAGGATTGTGTGTGTGTATGTGTGTACATATCTGTACTGTCTGCACAGAGAGCTTAAAATTCATTTTGTTGTACTTTATAATGGCATTTGACAAGATATAAGCATTTTAATTATTCCCATTATTTCATATTCTTGCTTAAGGCCAAAAGTAGCTTGACTATAAATTGTTTCAGCTTCAAAACATCAAACCGTCTGGGGTTTAAAGTTTCATTGTGATGCTGGAAGTACAGTTTGCATGACATGATGTGTCAATTGTGCGTCAAGCGGAGAAGCACATGCCTGTGTATACAAGTAATCTTAACATACCACATCATTCGCAAACAAATACTTCCCACATCTGAAACCACAAGCGAGCAGAAACCTAATGTGTAAGAAGTCTGTTTCAGACCACAGCCCAAGGTTCGTCACACGTACACAAACTTTAAGGCAAAAGGTCCTGACACACACGTGTGAGACCTAACACTTTCTCAATAACATCTAGCATTCTTCTGCAACCCGGTTCACTGTGTTACAAGATACAAGATCACAGAAAAGAAGATAGCAGAAACAAAAAAGAAAGAGAGACAGATAGAAAACTACACCGAATTGTGGGTGACAGCACAAGACGTTTTTCGGGGTTTGTGAGTGTCAGCCCATTAAAGATGTGAGGCTGGCATCCGTCTTTATTGGAAACATCTGTGTAAAGGAATGTTCTTCTCTGGTAAAACATTCCAAATACTGTCCCAGAGCTAGAGACTTTGGTGTTAGTATAATTTAAGCAGCATGTTGGGGAGAGCTCTTCAAGCTTTGATCACATGAGGATCGTTTGCTACAAATTGAACAAACCCCAAGCTGCAGTGCTGAAGGATCACAACCATGCATTTGCTGAATTAAATGCTTGGTTGAACGCAGTCCGCACATGAAAGGGAAAGTTACTGATCAGATCGCAGGGTTTTCACCTAACCATCAGGTCCTTTCTTTATTATTACTTTTAAACTTAATCCATGTCTGGGCGGCAGCTCTGTAAAGTGAAGTCTCTGATGGATGAAGGATCATGTGCTGAAGAGAAACATGCACAAATCACCTGTCTATCTAACACCAAACACACTGGGCCAAAACCCCTGAGCAACAGTCTACAGGTAAAAACGGTCTGCTTCCTTTCCTTTGAATATTTCAGGTTTTTTTTTTTCTCTTTTAAATTTTCCCCAGCAGTTTTCCTTTCTGCTGTGAATAGGAGTTCATATATAAAACGGTTTAATCTCAATTTGTGTTTAGGCCCAGCATGCATCCCTCACTGTTCCAAAACGCAATGTGCTGCTACACAAAGAGCAGGTTCCTTTCTCTCGGGTGGACAGCTCACTTCACGTTTGGCAGTGTATGTGTTTTTTTGGCCTGCTCGTTGTGTCATGGGTTCCAATTACAATCTGTTAAATCAAAACATGCTGGACAGGAAGAAGTGCTGAATATTTTTCTCTGCAGATGCCCATGTGTCCTTACGGAAATCTAAATTACACAAATCCCATGACTACAATAGTTTTTTGCATGTGTGCAAGCTTAACGTTGAGCCTAAGTTTATATAAAAAAATATATTGCAACATATTTACCCTCATATATTTAATATTAATAATCTTAAAAGCATTTACAAACATATATACTGCTATCTTAAGTTTTGGACTTACCGGTAATTTAAGATTACCGGTTTGCTGTTATTCTGCTGTTTCATTTGCACCACCTAGTGTCAGAGAGTGGATTTACAGAGACTTACATTTACATTCAGTGCAGTTTTTGTCTGCCCAAAAAATTGGCTGAATTTGTTTGCCCTGCTGTAAATGGTTGAATTCATATATTTTGAAATGTAATTAATTTCTGTGATGGCAAACCTGAATTTTTAGTAGCCATTATTCCAGTCTTCAGTTTCACATGATCGCGTCACAAATCAATACGCTCAAAAAAAAAATTTCATTTCATAACATTTTTGTGCATTAATGTATAAATGTAAACCAAATTTTCAGTATTCTTTAAACAATAAATTTGAAAAACATTATAACATTATAAATGTCTTTAAACAATGTCACTTTAATCAGTTTCATCAATTGAATGCACCCTTGGTGATTAAAAGTATTTAAAAAAAAATTATTTTAAATTGGAGACATTGTTTTGTTTAACAAGGCTTTTTACTTTAACATTTCAAAGCTACATCTCTATTCTATGCCATCTCAGCATCTTTAAACAGAGGACCTATTCCAAAATATAATACATCAATGTTGAACATTCCAGCTACACACATTGGACATGAACAGGGTGAAAACAGTTGGTTCCTCTCCAGTTCATCATAACTTGGCTTGGAGGTTTCATACAGTAACAGATTTCCAATATTATGCTTTTCAGAACGTGCCAAGCAGATCTCAGCAAGCTTGACATTTTCCTTCATATTCAGCTGCCAATCGTAGATTGAACCCCATCGCCAACTCCTCGCAAATGGTCATTATTGATGAGCCCAAACACAGCATTTGGGCGCCAGGGTAAAGTAAAAAAAAATTGAAATCTGTGTTTCTGAATTAGAAAGCAAACACAGAGCGTCTCATGAAAACACTGTCAGAGGCTCACCACACGACTTTATGACCACGCCAGCTGCAATAAACACAGTACAAATGTGAACTGTCAGCTAAGCATTTGCAAATGCTATGTCTTTACTTTAATTATGTCCCAGTCATGGTCATGCAAACTCTCGCTGGAAGTCAGTTTAATTGAAGGCTTGGACGTGCGCACTGTTGTTTACTGAACATAAAATGCCTCCCGAAGACACGTTGGGCAAGTGTTAGTGTTTAAACACAGACACTGCTGTCAGCCACACTAAGAAACACTGAGTGGGATGATAATTGAAGGGACATAAAGTAAAGCAAAGACAAAGAGATGAGACGAGAGTGCAGAGTTTACGACCTGGATAAACAATTGCTGGCCTTTGTGTAAACAAAGCCGACCTGCAAAAACACAGAGGACAGTTGCCACTATAGAAATTTCCACAGCGATAAGGACTGCGGGTTTGCTTAAGGACAACGCCCAAGACCAAACACTCGGTTTGAGGTGGCTGTTAAAATGGCCGCCAGTCCAAAGGCGCCACAGAGGAGAACCAGAACAAACTAGCTTGACTTCAATTTTCATGAATTTACTAAATTAGCCTTGACATTCACATCAAAATGCTTCCATTGACCAATGCTGTAGAGCTACAGTGTGTTTAGTAGTATTAGTGGTATCCATTGGTTTCATGGATTTGGCTTAAACTAAGAATTTAGCTATATCAATAACAAGATTATATATATAAAGTTAGTAGTACATTTTGTTGTGTAAAACTGCCTTAACAATTTACGTTATGCATTGTTCTTTAAAAATGTACATGTAAATACTACAAAGAGACTATTTCCTATTACACAAAAACGTATTTAATGCAAACAAGATCAGTAACAAATCCACTTACATTTGAAATCTGCAGTTGCACATTTGGAGTCATTAATTAACTCATTTGACAGGCAAAGATTTGTTGTCTTGTCTTACAATGCCTAACAGCAAAATCAATCATTTTCTCTGTCTTTGCCTTGAGGCACTAATGAGTAATTGACATTTCTCTAAAGTTGAGAAACACTCAATCCTCAAATGTTCTCATCCTCTGCCCCATCCCTCTCTCCCTCTCTCTTAGCCCGAATCTATCATCAGTTGTGCTTAAAGCAAAATGTGCTGCCTAGTTGAGAGAGCTGGTGGAGTACTGTTAGTGTGATGCAATATCCAAGTCTTTACATGTTTTTACATGAAAATGCAATATATGTCCTTAAAGTTTAAGATAAAATGAAATAAGTGTGTTTGCTTAATATCTAATACTTTGCACCTAAACCAAGCACCAGGGAACACAACGGTCACCTTGATCCAAGACCTGTTGTAAAGCCAGGTCTTTGAGTCCTGGACACTAATAGGTTTGTGTTGACGTATAAGTGGAATTCTTGCTACGACGCCGGTACGCTAAGATCAGGCATTGGACTGTTATCGATGTGCCTATCAGTCCCAGACTGTAGGGTCCAGTTTCAACATGAGCTTCTCATGTGGACTGAGCGCAGGGAGCTCGGTCGGGAGGGGATTAGTCAGGAGGCCACGCTGAGCGATGCAGAACATTTGAGAAGGCTGAAGCGGGAGAGGGGGTGTGACACAGAAAAAGGACATGTGACCTTGGGGAATAGACAAGAGTGGAAAACTAGACAGGTCATTACATTAATCTGTGGCCACATGGCATCGCAGGCATTTGTTTAACGAACAATAATAATGAGAATGAAGGAATATGATCACAGAGGTGCTGGCAAAATTAGCAGGATTACGGATTTATGGAATAATGTTTATTAATATGACCTTCCATATTAAAGCAGAGCTAATGTGACCTCCAATCTTTCTTTGAAATTGTAGGGCTCACATTTGCTACCTGACAACATTACTTTTTGTAGTTTTGGTGATGTAAACACACAAATTTTGCTCACAGACACTTTGTAATGCAACTAATTTACAATAAAAGGCATGAAATAACAATTACAACACCACACCTGCACCCACTTCTACATCAGTTCAACCCTCCTCCCGATCAGAACAGGCTGTCACTTCAATCAGTCAGGGGTCAAGGGTCAGCAGGGTCAAATACCTGACCCACTCTGTCAGAATGATGGGCTGTGGTCAGTGTCTCTCACGCATCTTTACTATACACTATATATTTTCACATGAATAATTTAGGATTATTTACCATACTATCTGTCATATTATGCTAAAAACATTAATAAATACATAAATAAGATAAATATACAAAATACAAAAAAGTGATACAAGGGAATGCACACAGAGGCAGGCGCACACACTTCTCTTTTTTCAAGATTTGGAAAATGAACAACGTGCCCAGTTTGTTTACTCGTGTTAACAAGATAATCTGTGAGTCGGTAGCAACTTTTACAGCTTTGTTTTCACAGCCTCTGGGGCAGTAAAGTGCTCAGGTAAAAGAAGGAGTGATTTGTTTTTAATGAAGAACAGAGACGGGAGACAGGATCCTGGGGATCCCTAATGAAAGGCTACACCGCACTTTGAAGAGTTTTACGGCTTGCACAGCTTTGAGTAAATCCAAACTAAATACTTATTATTTGAAAAGGTATTAAAAGGGCAGACTCTGTAATGTGAAGGGGTCTGGTGGTGATTAGCGAACAGGACGGGAATAACGGTTAGGAATTTCATTTGAAACCCCTGGCTCTTTTGGAATTCCCTCACCTGTTGGGCTCAATCCAGCAGCACTGCTTAAACTTTGTGAGACAAAATAATCCCATATCTGAGTTGCTACAAGCATTATCGGCTTATTGTAAAACAGAAGGCATATGAGAATATGCAGTATTTATATATTCCTAAACACACTCTCCAAAGTCTTTAAATAAGTGTTTAAAAAGTTCAAAGAGTTGAATGGAAGTTCTTGGAAGTCCACTTGACTGCATCAAACCAAATTCCTCACTGTCAGCTATAAGTTCGGTCTACAGGAGGATCATCCCTAACTAAGAGCTGTTGACCTCTGCAGATGGAAGCCTGAAATGCCATTGTGTTTCAGGTCAGGAAGATCTTAACATGGACAGGAAGGAGATTGACATATCCTGCCTGACTGCTGATACAACTTATTTGATTAATGAGATAGACAATGACATTTATCATGCCACAGGTTGGAGGATGCATCAAATGGAATATGAATAGTTACGTAGAACAGGTATATCTTAACTTACAGGCAATTATTGACTGATGTGCTTTAAACTAGGAACATCAGAAGCTAAACTGAAGACAGCTGGAAAACAGAGGTCAGGTGCTAAGCATTCTTTCAGAGAGAAAGAGAGGCAGATGGGATATTGTTAGGTCATTTGTAGGTTTGTGTATGACTGAAAGGCTCTCGTCCAGCCATGAAACCAACAACACACCTGTCACCTGATCAAAGACCAGCAGCTCAGCCAACAAACACATACTAATCTGTGTGTTTATGTTTGAGAAATGCATGAGTGAGTGTGTTAGAGCACATAAAAGTATAAAGAGTGTTAAAGAGAGATTTTGCAAGCATAATTATTAGTTTTCTTGTTTCATTCACAGTATTGACTATTATAATAGTGCTTCAAATCCTCCAACAAATACAGAAAAAAAGAGATTAATATCATTTAATTTTATAATTACTTATTATAAATGTATAATTTTAGAATAATTGCACACATTTAAATTCTCCTTTCAGTTTTTGGTTATTGTATTTCTCTGTCAGGCATGACAGATTGTTGATTTTTTTTTTATCCTTGTATTTGTTTTCTTTTTCCCTCCCTGTGCCCTTTCTTTTCCTCCTCGTTCTGAGAGTTGAGTGTTCTCATTGCTGCTCTCTGATTTAGAATGGAGCTTCAGAAAGCTTGTCAAGTTCAAATCAAAATGCAGAATGAATACTGAACTGCTAAACACATGCTGTGTGTGTGTGTGTGTGTGTGTGTGTGACGAGGAGACATCGCTCTTTTCCCACTCTCTCTTTGTCAGCTCCAGGGGTTTCCGTCTGTTGTCACAGAGATGCGTGGGTGATGTCAGCATGTTCTGTACTGCCATTTGGTTCAAATGTAGCCCATAATGATCGTGTTTTGTTCTCTTCATGTGCAGATTTTCTCCAAAATCTACTGCATTAAAAAATCTCCTGTTTCACCTGTTATCAAAAACAACATGCTTGAGAACTCTGAAGTCAGCTAAATCGAACCCCACTTTAATACTCAGACACACGCGCATTCATACAAATGTGATGGAAACAATGAGATCATTGTTGAGAATGTTGATCATACAAACTTAAAATGCCACATCATATATTGTTTAATCATTTTTTCCCTCTCAATGACTCGTAGACTCACTTACACATACAGTACATAGACATGCGCTCACATTCATTTGTACATTATTAGTGTACAAATACACAAAATTCAGCCTAAATACCACATTAAACAACATTTCAAACAAATTGAAGAGTCACATACAGTAAAAGCTCTCTATATCAATGCAATAAACTGCAGATACTCTATGTGATCACATCTTATTTCAAACATTTGCAAAACAATATTTACCTCAGTCTTATTGATTGGCAGTAATCACACAAGGAACATTTTCTACAGAGAATCAGAGATCGATATCACTGTCAATCTTCATCTGGTCCCTCCGCACTCTCCTGACACGCACAAACACATTGACTATTACACAACGTGCCCCTGCCATTTCAACTCAAATAACCCAAACAATGAGGCTATGACCTGTATTTGACAGTCTTCATATACTCAAAGCACAAACAATTAGCTGCTAATTCAACACTCATTTTTGCTAACAATGCTATATCATCTTTCTGCTTTGCAATCCTTTGTTCGTTCACATGATATCTGTATAATCTTTCTAAAGATGCCAGATAGTGTGCTGCTATTTTGTTCATGAGTTAGCAGATTAGCGGTGGCTAGCACTAAGAGGTCAGTATTGAAGCATATCCCACACCACCTGCCCTAACCAATCAAACAGGCCTATGGGGCAATTATGACATTTAGTCCTGCGGATTATAATTTCAAATAAGCATTTAAAGCATTCTCCAACGATCAAGTGAGAGCTGGAAAGAATCAATAAGAATAGACTGGAGATAATCCATAGGAGAGGGAGACACACACTCGAGTGGCTGCGGGTGTGTGTGTATGGAGTGGATCAATAGCTTGTGTTAAGTAGTGGAGAGGAGGTCTCATTGATGAACTAATGCTTGTTCGGACTATGTCTTCCTCTCTCTCTCTATAGATCTCTCGCTTCACTGGGTCAAGCCGAAGAGCCAGGTGGTGCGGTAGAGACACACACACACACACACAGATGGCCTCAGACTCTACCACCTTCCAATCTGCCTTCCCATCATGCTCTCTGAGCCCCAGTATGACATTCTTGGAGGTTAAATACTGCCACGCCCCCCTTTAACCTCCTCAGCACCTGATTGGACACACACATGCTCATCACTCACGGAGCAGTAGTGCGCTGCTGCTTATTTGGAAAAAGAAAATGTTTTCTGCTTTTATGCATGTCATTGCTAAAATATTACTAGATACACCTCACACTTTTCATTACAAAAGGTGTTTTTTGTAACACGGAACAGGTGAAAGAGTGTTTCGGCATCACGCAGGAAGTCACTTCTTCACCTGTTCACTTTGTTCTTTCTGCTTCTGAAAACAACAACTCCTGGATCCATCGCTCTCCTGTATCTTCTCAAAAGACGGCGTGATACCTTCAGCCAACTCGGCTGCCAGGCAAACAAACCCTGTTGTGCCTAAACAAACTAAAAGCATTGTGAAGCATCTTCATAGTCAGCCGCAGACACAAACATAACACAGCATCCTGGAAACATTCCCCTCAGAGGTGTATTTCCCTGGAGCTCACTCCGCCAAGAATGGCAAAGACAGCTAAGGAGGGATAGTTCGAATGCGAAAGTGTGAGAGAGACAGAATATTAAGAGAGTATCTAATGTAAAGCTACAGCAACAGACATAGCACATATAGATAGGTGTGTGTGTATGTGTGTACGTGTGTCTTCATCTTCCTCATCTTCGTCACCTTCCTTCCTCAGTTCAGCGCCTTGTTACTCCTGCCACTTGACGCCTCATCGTGCTGCACTGCCTATGAATAATATACGAGCGTGCCACACTACAGAAGATAAAAGAGCACGCTATGTACCCTGGGTCAGAGAGAAAGACGAAGAGCTAGAGAAAGGCAGAGGTAAAAGAGAGAACGCTGTAGGAGAAAAGGAGGAGTGTAGGGTGCCTTTGCCAGGATCTCAGCCCTTGTCCCGTCTCCCCACTCTTTCATACCAGCATCCGTCTTCAGCAAAGGTGACAAGACACATCCCTGTCAGAAACAGCCAGCAGCCACAGTTATTCACCTGAACATGTGAACATACACACACCTGCACACATCCGCTCCCTCTAGAGATATAATAAGTAAGAAGGCTTTGGCCCTCTGTGTGCGCTCTACAGGGACGAGGGCTGCTGTGCCCCCAGACTCCTTCAGAGGTTGGCGGTGTGAAAACAAACAACACTTTTGATCATAGGGTTTCACGTCTCACCTGGAAATGTTCATAGGAAAGACGTCCCTTATCGATACAGGGTGAGAGAGTTCAGACGTTCAAGGATTTTCCACTCTCTCTGCAAGGTCTTTTCTGTTTTACACACATCCATGCAGGCGCACATTCAACTCTTACTGTCAGAGGCATTTTGCACCATGCTTTTTTTTTTTTTTTGAAGGTTTACCTATGATAGACCTGGCTCACTTCTTTCACATATTGAGATAAGCATGATCTAAAAAATATATATTGCATTAATTAAATAGTATTAATTAATATTTTGAATGAAGCCTGATGTTGCAAGTGTGAGTTATAGAGACACAATTAGGGGGGAAAAATGATCAGAATTGTGAAATATAAACACATTGTCAGATATAAAGTTGCATTTTCACATAAAGTTCGCTCTCAGAAATAAATGTACAAAAGCTGTCACTGGGGTGGTACCTTTTTAATATGAACATGTTTGTACCTAAAGGGTCCATTTTGGTACCATAAAAGGTACATATTAGTACTTAAGGTGTACATATTTGAACCTAATAGGTACAAAAGTGTACTTTTTGAAAAGGCACCGCCCAAGTGAGTTTTTGTACCTTTATTTCTAAGAGCATTGCAACTACACAAAGTTGCAAGTGTAAGATATATGCACTAAATTACAGGAAACCATTTCACAACTTCAAAATATACAGTTACATTGTGAGATATAATGGTTTATTGACAGATAAAGTCACAGTCACCATATGCAGAGTTGCAATCAGGAGATATATAAAATAGATGCACATTAAATGAACAGTAGCAATATTAGAAAGCTGCAATAGAAATGTACAAAGCAGCAATTACAATATATTGTCATAAATAAATTACAACCGCAAGAAAAAAAAAAGATCATTTTCACTTTCATTTAGGTGGAAACATGCTATCATAAAATCTTTAATTCAACTAAATAAACTAAGTACAAAATTTCGACTGTATATCCAAAAATTACAAGATATTTTGTGTTGACAGAATTTGTAGTTTCAAGATAAGACACGATTGGACTAACTATTGAAATAAAGTTTTTTTTATTTTTAGACTTCATCAAAGATTAATTCTCTGTTTTATTTTGTTTTGCTTTGTTTTTCCTCTTAGGTTTCTTAGCTGCATTCAAAATCTAACTTCCTCAAACACACAAACCACAAGAACCCTCAGTCTGAAGAAGCATGACAATTCTGCACCAGTCCACACATTCTTAACTCAAGACACTGATTCTGATCATATAATCCCTTATTCCACTCTGAGAAAAGCCCAATAAAAACCACGTTTTCACACGCTACAAGTCGTTCTCTATTCAAACCTGCAAGCTTTAAGTCACACCAGCAGCTGTTTAGTCATCTGAAGTTTCACTTAATTTTTTATAGTCGGCCATCACGCGTTTGGCATGCAACACTCTGGCGTGTAGTGTTGGGTTCCCATTGTGAATTTTGAGCATTGTCTCACAGACAGAAAAAAATAAAAACACCATTCAATGCACAAATCCCCTTTGGAGCCAGAGACAGACACAATGCCACTCCAACGGCTAGCGTCTGCAATGCGATGCAATACTTACACACTCACAATACAGTGTGTGTGTGTTTGGGGTAGTACAGTGCTGTGTATTCATAGCTCAAACTGGCTACCTCCCGATCACCTCTAGAAGACAAGGTTAAGACGGATGGGCCTAATTAAAAAAAGCCCCTGTCTTTAGCTAAAAGGCAGCAGGTTTCTTTTACCGGCTCTATTGTGGCTGTAATTATGGGGTGAAGTGATTAGTTCCCCCTGAAGGCAGAGAGGTGACAGACAGGCGAGCCTGCGTAACCCAAGTAACCTTTCAATATTACAGCCCTGGCCCATTGTGACGCCAGCAGAGGACTAATTTCACCCAACGCGCTGACGCCCGATCTGCATCTCTGTTGTGTTGTATTATGTCCCTCTTAATCTCTTATTTTATTTGTCTCTCTGATCCAACTCTATCATATAACAGAACATACCTGCTAAAAATATGCATGCTTCAAAGCTAAAGGTTAATAAGGAGGTCCCTTATTTTCCTGGATGCTCCCAAAACATTGCTCTTGGCACTAGAGAGGAGGAGGATGTCCAAAACACGGTTCGTCCAGCCAAATGGATCCATGGGCCAGACAGAAGAGTCTGAGCAGATGACACACTACTCAAGCCGTTTAGCACGCCAGGCACTGCCAGTCTTTGTGTGAAATGTGAACACTTATGTATATAAAAATTGTATGTGCTAGAACATTTAGCTATAGTACATATATGAACCAGTAATGGTGTGCATCTGTGTGTGTGTGTGTGTATGTATATGAATGGTATGCCAGTTGGGCCGATTATCATGCCAGCCAGTGCCATCGTTGGGCAGGGCCCTGACAAGACGTTGCTAGTTAGATACGTACCACACGCTTTGAAGAATAGCACTAATCTGTGTTTATTAAGTGTGGGGTAACTCGAGTCCAGGAGATTAAATAGAGATTTGAGGCCGGAGCTGAAGCACCACGTCACATGCGCTTTCTCCCCGTCTGACCACACAGGAGCATATGGAGAGAGAGGAGGTGTGAAAGACTCATGCTGCCGTGAGGATAGCAGCTGCCAATCACAGGCCTGTTTGGGGGCCTGAGCCACTAACGAGGGTTTTCTGTTCCCGGAGATTCTCAATGACCATGGCACAAGAACAAAGATCAAAACATACGCATGGATATGCTTGCAAACACACACACACACACACTCTTGCTTTAGACAAATAACACGGACTGTGGGAGGAGTATCTGTCTCTAATCTTGCCTCGTATGGTGTAGCCGTTATGTCTGTGTCCCTGTTTATATATTTAATAAGCTGTAATTTCCATAGTATACAGGCTGCAATTATTCATGGACAAAAGCTCTGATTGGATGATTACAATGAGAACATGCATCTGCTCCAACTGCAGCAAAAGATATTTCAGTCAGTTTAAAATAATTGCACTGAAGAACAAGTGCTTGTGGTTTTTTTAGAAACAAATACTTTTACTCGGCACTAACATTAAATTGATCAATTGTGACAGTACAGACAGTTTATTTAATACATTATAGGAATTTGTTTGTAACATTAAATTATAATTTGTGACCTTGCACCACAAAGCCAGTTAAGGCTCAAGATTTATACATTATCTGAAAACAAGCTTTCCATTGATGTGTGGTTTGTATGGTTTGAGAGACAACTATTTGAAAATCTGGAATTTGAGGTGCAAAAAAAATCTTTTTGATTTTTGATATATGTATGGTATGAATTTTTCAAAATATTTTAATGGAACATGATAATATCCAGTAGATTTTTTGTCATAAAAGAACAATTGCTCATTTAGATTTTTAATAAATTTTCACATTGTATTATTGGCTGTTGCCACAAATATATCTGGGCTTTAGATTGGTTTTGTGGCCCAGGGTCACATATTACAATATAGTTCTACTTCAAATAAAGGCTATTTGTTTGGATTGTCTTTTTTCAGTTGAACCGTTTTCAACATTGACAGTAATGAGAAATTTTTCTATTAGAATGATTTAAGTTTTGCAATCACAACAATAGAATGTATATATATATATATATATATGTATATATATTTAAAATAGTTATTTAAAATTACATTATAACTTCTATCAAAAAATGTTTATCAAATTGTTGATTCGAAAACCTTTGAACAGTAGTGTGCATTTGCAAAACTGTCAGTTGGTTAATGCTCCTGAACTGTTTGTATTGTAAATAAGTACAATAAGTTTTTTGTTTTCACTTATGAGAGTAACTTATAGCATCTTGACATGTTGGAAATTCACTGTTTGCACAGCCCGGCTGCTAAAAAAGTACAGTAAGGCAAACAAAATGCAACATCTCATTAATATGCAACTATAATGAAACTTCTCTGAAAAAAATCTTTATTTGGGGACCTTCCTCAGCAACTATACACTTGTAATAATTTATAATTTATTTGATTAATTAATGGATAGATAATTTGAAAAACAAAAAATACAGCATTAACACACATCTCTATCACTGTCTCTCAAAACATTTTGACTTTATATCAGTTCTTTTACAGCTCTTTCATTGCTGTCTAACTCAGTCTTGATCGTTTGTTTGATCTTGTTTAATAACCTGCTGATAAGATAAGCATGATGAAGCTCTATAAAGTAAGCTGACCTGAATGAGGCCAATACCACTGACAATATACACTTTCATGAGCACCCAGTCCATGTCAACATGTCTTATACACACAAAATAAGAGCAACAGGATGAGTAGTGTAGCCTGAGCCCTGTGTGGGTGATACCTGAGGTGGTGGGGTGGTGTGGAGTGCTTAATTATGAGTACGTTATGCATTAGTGAGCTTCCTTTGAAGTGCTTCTGCTGTTCAGGTACACACTTTAATTAGTCCTGGCCTATTTTCTTCCTTGGAAAGGAGCATTCCCTAAAAGGGGGTGGCATAGAGGTAAAAAAGAAAGCAGCAAGCTCAGGTTGATCTGAATCCACTGCATGGCAGACATCCATCTTTCACTTTGCATTATGGGTATGCGCTAACAAACACAACAAGCAAGCAGTTCTTATCTGCCATACACCCCCTCTTACCCAAGACACACAGATCATCTTCATTAATATCATCATCATCGTCAGCATCATTGTAATCCTTCCACCTACCCTGAGCATCTCAGAGCACACAAACATACACCCACAGCCCTCCACCGGAGTACCTGTGCTATCAGCACCCTGGGAGCAAGACAATGGAGTAATACTGCCATGTGCTGACTCTATCAGATAGAGGTGAGTGGGAGAGAATGGAGAGTTAGACAGAGGCCCTTTATCAGTGAAGGATCACATTTCAATATTCAGCAGCGCTCCCAGATAAAAACCAGTGCTGATGAGAGCACCCTGATGGCCTGATACCGGCCCAGGGAAAAAATGAAAGAGAAGGATGGATGGTCTGCAGAGAAAAAGAGGAGATGGACAGTAGTTTTCAGCACCACCGCTAAAAGCCCTCACAGCAGGCGGTGATTAATGTGAAGGAGTGTCCGAAGGTCAGAGACTGGTCTGCGCTGCTGACCAGTCTTAAGAGAGGTCACCTACCAAACCATCCGTCACACATGCTATGGCCTTAATGTGCCAGACAAAACATTTACATCAAAACACGTGCAAAAACAATATATATAATCATATCTATCTATCTATCTATATATATATATATATATATATTAGTGCTGTCAAATGATTAATCGCGATTAATCGCATCCAAAATAAAAGTTTTT
>JAUYWG010000040.1:13366628-13391338 GCA_034779775.1 Enteromius afrohamiltoni
AACACATATATTATGTAAAGAAAAACTTTTATTTTGGATGCGATTAATCACGATTAATCATTTGACAGCACTAATATATATGTACACACACACACACATAAAATTTTAGATTTATATATGTGAGTCTTGCATTATATTACTTGTAGTCAGGCATAGTGACATACTAAGATAAACACTAACAGTCTGGATACTGACAATTACAAATGTAGCTACACAAACTGAACTCATATTTACCTTAGTACTGTCACCAGTTCATTCAAACATTATGAGCCTTTTGTGCTGCTGTGAACTTGTTTCAATACATATATATATACCGAGAGAGAAAGAGATATACAGGCCACATGCAGGCACTCATGAACAAGACACATAAACCATCCAGTATGGAGACAAGACGAGGATGAGGGCCGAGTGGGTGGCAGAATGACCAGTCAGAAGGGTTCACCTGACCCCAATCAGTCAAACACACTTAAACCCATCCACCAATTCGTATACAACCCCCTGTCTTCACAGACACACGCACACAATGGCCTAACACAGGAACACACACACCACACTCCTGTAGGACTGTCCACACAATCAGACTCAGGCTGATTAATCATTGGGCTCAGCCCTCATTGTGTCTGTTATCACTGATCTGAGTATACTGTCTGTTTGTCTCTGGCCTCTGGAATATCCATTAGCTGTCATTAAACACACCACTCATTCAGCCCTTACTGACAGACTGAGGAAGGACACTGTGTGATTTGTGGATGTGGACATCGCCTTGAGGAAACACAGAGAATATTCTTTAGTGGGAATGTTTTTATTTAAGCTCCTCATGCCAAATAAAGAGAGGGCTAATCTCATTCATACTGATTAGATATCTGACTCTGAAATAAAATAAAATGAAAATTAAAAAATCCAATGGCAGAGTGTTAAAGCATGTGACATTCACCACACCACAGCTTCCGTTTCCAAATGATACTATACTTTTTATCATTTACATCTTTCATTTGTTATATTTCATATGATAAATTGGAAAAATACAACCAAACATTACAAGACATCAAGTCATTTATGTAGCACTTTAGTATTTTCTCACTATAAATTCAGCATGAATATATTCTACATCCCTAATCCTACAAAACTACATTAACTTAGTAACTACCTTACTAACTATTAATAAGCAGGAAAGTAGGAGTTTGAGGCAAATGTTGCAGTAAATTGTTTGTATAGTGAGAATTGGACCTTAAAATAAAGTGTGACCATAATTTGTCATCTAACATAAGTTATATAATCAATATAATACTGATAATGATATGTGTGTACATATATTCATTTTTGGCCACACTTCAGTTTGGGGACCGTTTCACACTACAAACTACTGACTCTTAATTTGCTGCTTTGTTAATAGTTAGTAAGGTAGTTATTAATTTAAGTCAATATGCTAGTAATATGCACACTAATAAGCAACTAGTTTATAGTGAGAACTGGTCCCTAAACTAAAGTGTTACCGATGTTTAATTAAAATGCCTTTTTTTATCTCAGGGCTGAGGACTTTAATGGGATGTGTGTTAATAATTATTTGAGCAATTATGCTAATATGTCACTTTCAGTTGCTAGAAATAAAGTAGATATCCAAATGATGAAGTATTCAAACATCAGTGATATCAGTTGCAATTCCCTGTTTGTCTCCTTGTATGTATTATTAGAATGGCTTCAATAAACAAGGTACTGTGATTATTTTGTACCCCATTTTACTATTGATATCTCTGTGAGTTCCATCACGCGTGCATAAGGCTTTCCCAAGACATAAATGTGTGCGTCTGTGACAACAGGGAGTCCTTAAAAGCACATATTAAACACAGCCTCTTGCATCCCAAGGCCTTAATCTCAGTCAACAGCTGTTTTGGGTGATATTTTATTAATGCTGTAGTTTTAATTAGTTTAATTACATTCAGCCCTCGTTGTGCATAATTTTCCCTTATTTAATGCAAAACAACCAAAAACTGCCTCAACTGCCATTTCAGTACACAGAAAGACTTGTAGCCTGTGGCTACATGATTTTTAATATGGAGTCTCTTTAAAATAAAGGTGCAGCGTGCAGTATGAAGGGACCTTGGCTCAACACCCGGTGTGTACCATGTAACCAATAATTTTTTCAATCATTTCTACCTTAGCTTTCCAGTCCGGTCTTCGCTTTCTTAAATCAAAGGAAAAATTCCATTAACACAACTGAAATAACAGTACTGAAAGCGATCCAATTACTTGTCTTTAAAGATTCCCAGGATATCAGTCCTAAACAAAGGAATGATCCCCCCCAAAAACGCCTCTCTATCATTGGGATTCTGCCACTGTTTATCCGTGCACTTCACCTCCCGCACTGAATCGTCTGTAAAATGAAATGCATGGTGTTTGTGTAAACAGTTTATCTGAGCTTCTGTAGACAGCTGTTCGCAGGATTGTCTGAGTGGCTGTAAAACAATAAGGGAAGTGTACGATCATCAGCGTGTAAGAGGAGCGCATGTACGCACACACGGCTCTCTAGTGGGCTGTGGAGAATGTGGACTGGGCCGTTACGGTGTTTCACCAAGCAGCAGATCTGAAATGCCAAGATGGCACTGAACCCAGGGGGGAACACAGTTCTTTATTAACACTGCAACCCGAAACCCTGGATGGGGACATAAGCATGGACGTTTATTGGAACGCCACGATGGTTAGTCAGCAGCAATCCAATCTGTGTGAGAGTGTGTGTGTGCTGTAGGGGCAGGTCTCATTTCCACCACTACAGGAATGAAGATGAGACAAAACTTATTTAATAACAAAGGCCAGTGCTGTTCGACGCAGAAACCGATAGATGAGCAATTGCACGGAACAAATCCGGTGATATCTATGACAGTAGAAAGCGTTATGGTGGAGGCGAATCAGATCTTTGGAAACCCAATTTTTTTAAAAATCGATATCGTTTACCAATTATCAAAGGGTAGAGTGCGCATGAGTGGCGGAAAGTGAGTTCGAATGAGCATGTGTGCGACAGAAAATGAGCCTGCGTATGTGCGCAAGAAATGCTCTCATGGACAGATCGCTCCTATTCTCGGGTTCTGGAAGCTGTCTGTCTCCAGGACTCATTACAGACCACTTTCGCCCCGCACACATTGACTAAGCGGCCGCCATGCCGCGAGCGTCACAAAACGGCTAAATTTATTCCTGTCCTTCCTCCACCTGGTCAGCGATATCACTCACTGCCCCAGACAGCTTTAGGAGACAATTACCAGCTAACGGAGGAGGAAAGATCTCTTAAGAACCATGTTTTGCCCAGTTTATCAATGCCAATAGCATTATGGTAGCGATTAGCAGGATGAAAATGTGCTCTTTTGGTAATTCAACACATTGAGGCGAAACCTGATCACATGAGCAGCCCACTCTCCTTCCCCATGAGCCTCTCTGGCTGAGGTGTTGGAAACATCCTGGCTTCCTGTACCATAGCTGAGTATAGTGTTTCTGGTGTGTGTGTGTGTTTGTGCGTAGAGGGTTTATGTGTTTTACCATCAGCAGGAGGAGCTTGGAATGATAATGTTGTTTCGCTAAATAGAAGACCTAAAGGTCAGCTGCCAGGGGCCTCTTGAGCAACACAGTCCAGTCTCGGAAATAGATTTACTATTTATTGAGTGTGGGCAAAGCAGGGGAATACTCTGGCATCTCAAGCTGGACCGGAATTCCCTGTTCTTTATTTCCTCTTTGGGTGGGGAGAGAGACTTATGCGTTCACACAACCATTAACAGACTAAAAGACACTCACACTTACCCTCCTAATAATATCGAAGGAATTTCAGCCGCAGCGGAGCTAAGGGAGACACTCATCATAAAGCACACAAACCTTAGGAGATCCCATGTCTCTCCACTTATTTCATGCTACAATACTAATATAGATATAACAGTATAGTAGATAATGTGTGGTATTGTATTGCTAATGGTGGTATTTATCTTTGGGTTACTGGTCTAGCACTGGCTCCGTAATGTTCAGCTGTCACCCATCACTGGTCTACATGTGGACCTCATTAACGTACTGGGCATTCTTGGTTTCTAGGTAAGGTAAATACAATAATGTTATTGATAAACAGAATAATTAAGACAAAACAATAAGTTTTCATAATTAAAGAGTCAATGCAATATTTTTTTTTATATTAATTAAAGGTTTAGCATAATTACCATAGCAAAATTTTAATTCCAATTTTAAAAAATTAAGGTAGAATTTGAGTGCATTTAAATTTAAAGTCTGCTTATCAACACAGTTTCACAACCAATTCGTACAAGTTGGCAAATTTGTGCCAATTCATATGACCTTACTACGATTTTGTACGATTCATCTAAACCCCAGTGACAGGTAGGTCTAGGGGCGGGGTTAGGTGTAGGTCATTCATACAAATTCATACGAATTAACAATTTAAAATTAAGTACAAATTACCAAAAATCTTATTAATTCATACGAGTAAGGTTGCACGAATTTGTACGAATTAGCCTCCTCGTAAAAATACGTACGATTTGTCATTAGATCAGGCTTGGGTTACCCTTATATTATATTTCTGAATGTATTTAATATAATATACAGATGGGCAGACAGACTTTTGTTTTGTATTTTGCCATTCCAATTTAGCATCCTAGCATGTGTAGTGGTCAGTTAATGTCAAAAGTCAAACTCATAAACTGAATATGAGCTTTTTGAAAGTGAATTCTGAACAACCCTGATTTTCAGCCCAAACACAGCTATTACAAACACACAGAATTAGAAATACAAAGCCACTAATCACTGGGAAAACTATAATCAACCTCCAGCATAAAGCTCTATTAATATTTAACAATAATTAAGAATATGTACACATGCAATATCAATTATTTATATCTGAACTGATGCATTGACCTCCCAGAGGATACGCTGGGATATGATCAATCAGAAACAGACAAGGAGAGAGAGACAGAAAGATAAAGAGAGTGAGAGTGATGCTGGAGCCAGCCCACCTCTCTCTCTCTCTCTCTCTCTCTCTCTCTCTAGCCTCATAGCTTCAGGCCTCTGGGACCTCCTTTAAAGATGATTCAACATTAATAACAATATCTTTAATGCTCAGACATTAGCGCTTGCAATAATTAATGTATGAATAATCACTGATGTAAAAAGCATTATCAATAATTGTATGAATAATGCACATTCATTATGCATGAGTCTGGCCTCAGGGCTGAATTTGGCATTTTTGTTCTTGTCCAGAACACAGAGAGAGAGAGAGAGAGATGCAGAATCCTCGCCTTTGATCAAAACACAGACTTGTATGGCGTTTGGGCTGCTGGCCCAGCACTGGCTCACCGGTGGGGTACATGTGGACCCTACGAACATGCGTGGGCCATGTTTACCATGCTTTGCAGGGCAGGCTGGGGCTGGTGCAGGTCAAGTGGAGCGAGAGGCATTAGTATTCATAACGGAAGAGGCCTGTTCCTGAGAGCTTCATCGAGATTAGCGCTTATCACACACTGCTTTCATACTTCACGTAATATTCCTTATGCAGATATCAGCAGAGACACATCACTGCTCTGCATATGTTGCTACCTTTAACCTCACTTCCTCTAATGGAAAAGTCACATTGCTGCTTGTGTACTGTCAACTTTCAGTGCCACTAGTGTTTTGAATGTTGCATCACATGTTCTTGGAAAGACACCTTGGATTTCAGTGCATGTGTCTACTGTAGCTGTATGTGTGTGTGAAGGTTTAAAAATCGGTGGCCCACTTTGCCTCGTCAGATTGGACCACAGTGAGAGATCAAATTTGCAGGGAAGACATTATCTTTTGCTGACAGTGAGGGATGGTGGGACCAGAGAGGGGTGGACGGCGTAATGAGGATGGCGACTGCTTTTAGTGTGGCACCTCTGGCTTGCCTGGGCCTCCCAGGGTAGTGCAATCTCTCAGTGTCAACAGTTCTCTGGAAGCCTGATTCAATTAAGATTAAAGTAGAGCAAAGAGTGGCAGGGGTCAGTTTGATCAGAGCGTTTGGCGCCTCTTTTGTTTTTACTCATCTTCTAATATTTTCTTTGCCGCTCTCTCTTTTTTTTCTTCCAGGCCTACTAGGTATGGTCCTTTCATTATCAGAATGACGTTGTTCATACTAGTGTTATGAGTGGCATGCTTTTCATGATAACTGTGTGTCAAATAGCTAATAGGGCAACATTTAAGAAAGGCACTACTCAGTATTACCTTTTTTCACTTTGAACAAAGGCATCCGCCAGTTGCATAAATGTACATAAAAAAGAAAGAAAAAAGAAACTCAACTGTCCAGCATTATTATTGAGTTGTTTAGTTGATATCCATTAAATTCAAATTACAGTAATAAAAGGAGAGTTCCCTTTAATGTAATTGTTATGTAATAATACTATTCAATACAGATATTGTTTATTATTAAAATGTTTTTTGGTTGAATTAACAAGTGAACATGTTATTTATTTATTTTGAACTCAATAGATATAAATAAAACAAATGAGTATTCATAATAACAATGATGAAAAACAAGTTTGGGGTCAGTAAGATATCAAGAGTTGCTTTTTTTGTCTCATTGAAAATACAGTAAAATCACTTTATTCTAAAATAGTATTACCATTTAAAATAACTATTTCCTATTTAATATATTATAAAAGAAAAATATTCATGTACCTACAAAGCCAATAGTCTAGTCTTTAGTAAGAAACCTGTAGTATTCAGAAATCATTCTGATATACTGATTTGGTGCTCATTTTGTATTATCATCAGGTGTTGAAATGTTGTAGTTCTTCATATTTTAGTGGAAATCTTTTTTTAATTTTTGATAAATAGAAAGATTTATAGTGTTAATTTCTATAGTGTGCCTACATTAGTATGATTTAAAATGTATATAACATACTAACACCATGATATAAGATTTTGGTCACTTCACACATTGTCTACTTATCTTATTATCACACATAATTTCATTTATGCTCTTTTTTTTTCAAGCCCTTGAGGCTAAAAGTATCCTGATTTGCGGCCCCCGGCATTTCCAGAGTTAAGCCTTGCTTTACTCCATTCCAGGTTCAAGGTTATTAATCTGCCATGAGGAAGAAAACATTAGAGTCTGTAAGTGTGTGTTGATCATGCTGTTCTGTCCAACACTGTACACCATCTCAGGTATTTATTTCCATCAGAAACTTTCATCCCTCTGCAGCACTTTATCAGCCATTAACAGCCTCCAATTACACACGCTTCAGCAATTAAGGCCATTTCATTACCTAATATAGTCAAACCTAGTCCTATGACTGAGGGGATAATTTAGTACCTTAAACCCAAACTCAGCAGGGGATTAGTGGGGAAATCTGAGCACAACAAACAATCTTTACTGACTCTAATATACACCCATGCAGTCAGGGCACAATGCTGTGAACTTTGACCTCTGTAGTGACTCTGCTATGCCCGGGTTAACGTTACACCCTGTTTTACCCTGCAGCTGCGCCTCGTTATTACACCCCATAAAAAAGCGGGCAGGCAACGAAGGGAAGCTTGGCAACTTTAAAGTACGAGAGAGAGAGAGAGAGAGACAGCACAGAGTAATACAGAGAGAGCGAGAGGATGACTAAATGCAGGCAGAGGCGTTAAGCCATTAAGGACTATTGTTGGACTCAAATGGTCGCCTTATAAGATCTCTGTCAATGGGAAATGGAGCCTAATGACCTGAACAGACTTCAAAGACACACAGACACACTCTATAACAGCTTCATTCTTGCACACACACATATGCATACATAAAATGTAGAGCAAATGGAGCGTCTTTTTGTGTGTCCACATTTTCACAGCACTGAAGGAATGCTTGTATTATAAAGAGCTGGTAAATGACAACATCATGTGTGTCTCTTTGTGTACTAGTTTTGCCTTTGTATACACTACAGAAAACTTGTACACAAGACAAATTAGCCGCAACATGCTTATAGGCTTCTTAAAATTGAAATGGAAGTGACTATCTTTAAAATAATACAAAACTGTTAAAAATAATGCATTATAAAATACATATGCAAAATAAAATGTAGTTTAAAATGCAAGTTTATAGCCTTTACTTTATAGCCAAACTTTAACAAACAACAAAATCAACTGACATCATGATATCAAACATCATTATTTATTACTTCATAAATATTATCAGGTTTCTTGGGGGGTGGGGGATTCTCTCTCATTTATTTCCAATTTCTACACCATATGTTGGACAAAAAAAATTTACATCTTTAAAATATATTGCAGAAATTGCATTTATTTGATTCAAAATACAGTAATACTGTAATATTTTGGAACATTATTATTTAAACATTTAAGTTCATATATTTTTAAATGTAACTTACTCCTGAGATGGCAAAGATGAATATTTACCAGATGTTACTCCAGTCTTCGATGTCACATGATCCTTCAAAAAATAATTTAAAGGAGTCATACAAAGACCATTTTCCACTAGCTTTGTAATTCTTTAGGATCTTAATGGAAAGTTTGTAATATAGTTTGTTTAAAAATGTCTCTAAGATACTGTCAAAAAACGCTAATTTTACCCTGTCAAAAAAAGCTCTTTTGAAATCATTCTGTTCTGTGTACTTCCCCTTTTTATCTGCACGAGCTCTGCTGACCCCGCCCCTCTTTTCCGAGGCACTCTCGGAGGATCTTGTTTTAGCTGTATTCATGAAAGTGAAACTTGCTAATTAGCACATTATTAGGAAAGGAGATTTGCAAAGATTCAGTTATACTCACTGCTTCTGTAGGTGAGGCTGGATCATAATGATAAACGCATTTCGGATGATCAAAGGCGCGTTTCCCTTCAGAACCAAACGTAACGTTAATCTTTAGAGTCTTCAGTCACTCAGATGTCGGGAGTAAATGAATACTGCTATGTTCATTAATACATTCAACAACAAAACACCTCAATCTCTTAGGAGTCCTGCTTGTCTCTGCCTCTCTGTCTGATGACAGTTCACTCAGGGCGGGTCTGAGGTAAGACACCAGTTCTGTCTGTGTGACACGCTGCTGTCAATCAAATATTGTGGTAGTGGCCTCTGTCTGTGTGACACCACACCAACAGGCATTTGAGAATGGCTTGATTTCAGAAGGGGCATCCTATTTTTATTACATTAGAACAAAACTACTTGTGGATCTTTATCATTGTAGTGTGGTTGTGCACACACACTCCTAACACATATTTCAGTCTAAACTGCTTGTAAAAGTGTATGTAGCACCGGATGACCCCTTTAATATGATGCTTTGGTGCTCAAGAAAGGTTGATTATTATTAATTATTTTGTTGCAGCCTCGAATGCAAAATATGTACTTGGTATAAATACATATTTTGAAATACAACATTTATACATGCATATATCAATCACACAAAATGTGAGAAGTGTTAATAAAATAAACAGGTATTATTTTTGAACAAATTGATAGAAAAAAGCAGTGCCACATCACTGACCATCATTCTGTCCAAAATCAGAGATGAAAACATTCAACATGAGCGCACCCTGAACCTGCCAGACTGTATCGGTGCATCACACAAACACACACACACACACACACACACACATACAACAAATAAATCTGCATGTCTTTACTTATCAGGAAATTCAGCTCTTAAATCCTCACCATTTAAATATACACCATTTTATACTTTCAAAAAAAGTGATGAGCAAATGTTGCTGTATGATTGGATGGCTATAAGAGAGAGCGAGTGGAAGGGAGAGTGTGTGTGCTGGATATGTTTGTTTTCCTGTTTTGGGCAATTTCTTGGCAAGGTTACCCAATACGCCTCCCTGGCAAGCGCGAAAACCAAAACCCACAGTAGGTACGCAACATTTGAAAGAAGCTCTTTGATTAGAACAAAGCAAAGCAGCAAAATGGCAAAAGGGAATAAGCACTTATTTTGGTCTCTCATCCCCTTTCATTACCCACTCACATTTGCTTCAGGCAAGTTACCCAAGATGCTCAGCAGGACACGGAGGAAAGACTCCCTAAAAGCTGGGCTCTTTTCTGCCTGCTTGTTTTATCAACTCTAATTTCCCTCACCACTCCGCTGCCAATTCCTGCCCCAGATTTTACATTGATCAAGTGTCAGGAAATGCCCCCACCCACCAGAGTAAGCGTTGGCGCTATTTGAAAAAAGGGCCTCTCTCTTTCTCTTTCTCTGTAATTACATCCTCCCTGTTTAATACAGACTAGCTGTTAAACAAACAATTGATCCCCACTTAACACATGTACCCACGTTGGCTAACACATTTTGCCAATTTGCCACAGGCAAGAAAGGCAGAGAATGAGAGAAGTGGAAGAGAGATGGCATCTCATATGGGAAAGAAAGGAAAAAGAGATGCCAAATAGGTAGAAGAGAGGAAGATGTGTATTGTCATGTGGTTCAGACAAGTAGAAGGTGCCTTCTCAGGCAGAGCTAATCAGCCATTTTTATGAGCTTTAAATTGAAACAATAACAGCTGTTAATGGGGACATTGTGTGTGAGTTTAGCATCAGTTAATAAGTGCTGGGGTCTTGTCATTGTTGCCAGTGTGTGTGTGTGTGTGTGAGCGTAATGGAGCTAACAGATTGTCTTGTTTGCCTTTTTGAACTTCCCAGTGCACTCCGGGTGCAGCAGGAAAAACAAAGGGTGTTAATGGCTATATGACACAAAGACCTTTACTAACCTGAGATTTTACTGAAGGCGTAACGATCGATCAAGGAGGCCCCACACACAACCCAGTGTAAACATGCTGTCTTTGATGGGATACTTTATGTTTTAGGTGGTGTTTAAAATAATACATCAGGAGCCAGTTATGATTAGATTTACATGATCATTGTTTTAACTTGTATTTCTAAAGGATCAATTCACCCCCTAAACAAATCTGTATGTATTTTAAACTCTCTATTTATTTTATTAATTATTCATGCTGTTCCAAAATATGTTGTTTATTTTTTCATGGAACATATGAAAATGTTACATCTGTCAAGCTTCAAAAAGTGCAAAAAAAAGGAACAATAAAAAATAAATCACAAATGAGGTCCATATGACTTCTGTGTTATATTCCAAGTCGTATGAAGGCGTACAATAGCTTTGTGTGAGGAACAGATTGAAATTTAATAATTTATTATTCATCTTCCCCTCCTCCGAAACTCTAAAATCTTATTAGAATCAAACATTGTGCGTTCACACCATCATCGACAACAACTCGATTTTAAAGCTGCAGATTTCAACCTTTTCATGAATATCAAGTTACAATGTGTCCTGATTCTCACTTAAATATATTATTTTACTTGAAGACCTATTAACTCATGTTGTATGGAAAATAGGTGATGTCGTGATGACAGGATGAGTGCAAGCAAATAGCGACAGAATATTCAAATATTAAAAAAAAACTAATTCATTAAATTGCAACTGATTTTTTCTTCCACACTGTGATGCGCATTCCAGTAAAGCAAGTTTTCACCAAAAAAAAAAGAAAAACGTAGGGCGGGCACTTTGTTCTTTTCACAAATATTGCAAATGCAAACAAATAAATGTCATCAATTGATTGAAATAAAAGTGTTTCTGATGAGCTGATTTCTATTTGGCTGCTCTGCTGTTTTTTCCACTGTTTATAGAGCCTTGGGCTGTCACAGAGACAGGTCTTTCAGGTAGTAGAAACATCTTTTGCAAGGTATTCCAATGAAAAAGAAAGAAAAAAAAAAACTCTGACTCTTATATTTAATCTTCAATGTTTGTTAGTAGAGACCTGTATCTCTTTCTATTTATCTAAGTCATACTCTCTCTCTTCTTATTTCTTTCTCTCACTCTTTCTTTCTCCCTCTCTGCAGTAAGACAGCTTAAGCTCGCTCTAATTAGGGGACATCTGTTTCTATTCCTGCTGACTGCTTTAACAAATATCCTCATATTCATAACAGCTCATACCTAATGAGTTACACAGCCCAGGGCAAATCTCATACCTGCACAAAGATCAAACACCTAGCCTAAAAGCACACATGCACACAAACACCCAAATTAGCACAGACTCACACTCTCTCACACACACCGGTACACTTCCCTGCCAAGTACAACTACCAGAGCTTCAAAAGACAAACAGCAGATGACACTTGTGAATCTTGTAGAACTGGAGTGAGGTTAGTTTGAAATCTGTGACAGCAATTTGCAGCTTATTAAAAGAAATCAAACAACTTCTAAGAAAAAATAAAAAAAACCTATCTGCCCTGCCTGGGTAAGGAATGTTTTTTGCTTTATTTGCGTGAGAGCTCAACACGGTTTTAACCTGAACACACAATAATCAAATGAGGGAAAATCTATCCAAATTACTAAGTAGAAATGACTTTGTCTGTCATTGTCGCTTGTTTGTGTTTTTGATATAATATTATTATATTATTTTGTAAATAAAATAACTGCACAGAGTCATTAATATGGGGAATACCCTGATTTATGTTATTTGTGCTGTGTTGCAATTATATCTCCAAATATGACTTAATATTTACAAGTAAGTGTAAATGTGAAATTGTAATATATATAAGATACACTGTAATTGTATTATATATCTGTAATAAACTCACAATTGTGCGATATGTAGTCTTATTTACAACACATTATGTAATACTAGCGAGGAATAATCACGAACACCAAAAAAAGTTAAATTATCATTAAACTGTGTTGAATTTTGGAAGAGGCTTATATAAAAGTCGAGCATTTAATGCATGTATGGCAGTAATAGCATTTAGCGGTGAGAGTGAGCGCGATTGTGAGTAGAAGTAGGAGTGTTTCAGAATGTGTGTGTGTACTCTACAGTTACAGGTTGTGGTTAACTGCAGCATTAGCTTTAATACACGTTTGCGGTTTTCACGGAGTGAGCCTAAATGTGCTCAGATCAGCTTTCCTAAAGCAGTCCACTAAACTGCCCTGTTATGTATCATAAAAATCCGCTGACAGGTACACACACACACACACACTTCTGGTCTGACACAGGTCACTCTCCCTCTTCTCTAATGCGTCCTGCAACCCCCTAAAGACACAATATCTCCTTATCGCCGAGCCACTCTATTAGGGACTAAAGGTCATCCCGGGATAATATTAAACTTATGAAGCTCTGGCCGTCCTGCCTGCTTCCAAATGTGCAGAGAAAGCATAAAAAAGGTGTTGTGTCCGTGTATGTGATTATATCTGTCCCATCATCCTCTGCACACTGACCTCAGGGTTCTGGGTTATTGGTCTCAGATGCAAGCGGCTTCTTAGTGTACAAAAGAGCCTGTTATTCCACCGCTTATTACATCAAAGCCATACACAACACACAACGGCACACACGCACACTTACACACCGCACCACAACAGAACACAGAGGGCAGTCTTGTGCGTGTGCGTGCATGCAAGGTATTGGCGCATTCAGGGAGATTTTAGAAAGGAGGAAGTAGAGGCCGCTGCATCCTGCCTCACACACAACCTCAAACAGATTCGTACAGTCATACTTTGTTCCTGCCTCTGCACGCATAAAATATTTGATGGTGGAAAATGTGCACTCTTTTCAATGGCTTCCAAGTGAATGTGATGCACGCAAACACACAGGCTGTCACGCACACTTACTGTGTATAAGTTTTCAATACTGCAGTAGCTATAACGGCAGTGTTGAGGAGCTAAAAGTAAAAGTAGCGTTGTTTCAAAATACTAGCGACAGTGCAGCTTCTCCAGTAACAAGCTACTCCTACTATAATGTAATGTAGCGTTTGAAAGTCTGATTCCCTCCAGCGAACCGGTTCAGTCGATTTGGTTCAATTCACTTAAATTAATGCAAAATCACACACACATATATTATAGAGAGTTTAACCTTAGTCTATACACCGTATTTTAGCCTTGCAATTTGACAAAAGTTGGTTTTTGAATAACCAGACATCTTTTAGGTTACTTATAAAAACATATTTCTCAAAATTTGTTTTATATTTTATATATCTGATATAATGATCGGCTTGAAGCTTGACAAGCTAAACAACAGATGTATATCATATGAGCGTGTGCTTGTGCATATTTATATTTCCGTATGTGCAAGCATGAGGAGTATAATATGTCGCGGGCCATCAAATCATTTTTAAAACCTGATTTCCTGTGGGAATCCTCAGAGGTCAACTCGTCGGAAAGGGATAAATAAAAAAAATAATAAACCCTACTACAACATTTGCATATAATTTGTCACACCCACCACATTAAACTTTCAACCTGACAAAAACATGTCAAATAAATTTACATCGCTGCTCTGACAGGCCAACACAAGCACGGACACAGCCCAATGCCATCGCCAATTATCACAGCTACTTTTACTATGCATCAAACTCTTCTGTCGCTCCCCTGCTTTCGTCTTCCCAAACGACCCCAATAAAAACTGATCCGGCGGGGGGATTTGCCTTTGTCACCCACATTATCACCCGCTGTATCCTCCCTCTCTGTATATCGAGCTGCCAATCAGAGGCGGACGGATGGCAGGCGGGCTGTGCTGATTTGAGGGGGCTTGGGCTGTATGCATGGATTTAAATAATAAAAGGGAGATTTGACTTCAGGCCCACAGAGCCCTGCCAATAAGATGGCTGGAAGAATATGGCAGTGTGTGCTCGCACAAAATAACTGCAAATTGAGGATATAATGAACACGTTTAATATTTCATACGCCCTGGATGGAAATATCTTTAGTAGGGAGATTTCTCTCTCTCTCTTTCATTTGCCCTCTCTCGTTCTTTCATTTTTCCTGTCTTTACTTTCTCTCCCATACCTCCCACACACAAAAAAAAAAATCTGCACCGCAACTACAGTCTTACTCATCCACAGGACTTTGGACTCTGCTTGTCTTTGAGAACCGTGAAAGCCCTCGACTGTTGCTGTAAGGGAAGAGTTGGGAGGGAGAGATGAGAGTGACAGTTTAAAGACCGTAATCATTGACAATTACACACCACCGAAAGCTTTTCCTCTTTCTCTTCATCCCTCCCTTCTACTCTCACCCTCTGACTGTTTGGTTGCAACTGGGTACCAATATCAAAAGCTAATCTACTAATATGGTGGTGTTCTGTCACGTCAGTGTTTTTAACACAACCTCAACAGCACTAACACCCACAATAAAAACCCACTGAATCCACACACGCAACGAAGGAATCAAGTCTTCTAATGAAAATTTAACTGGCTGCATCAGTGATTAAGACTTGTTGTGTGCCTTTGTTTATGTATGACAAAATTCATTGCTTTTCATGTTTGCACTTCAAAACATCTCTAAAAGACCACCAACTCACATGTTCTTCTCCAACAAAGCAGCTGAGATTACATAAGCTAATGTTTATAGCTCTTCTCAATGTGGTGGTGCTGATACGAGTCCTCTCTCAGGGTCTCACTCTTTAGGTATTATTATGATTTTTTATTTAAGCAATACTTTGCTATTTTATGAATATAGTCATGTCTAAAAAGCTTAACTATATTTATAAAAAGGCACATCCTTTTGTGCATTATTGCTTATATAAAATTGTCTATGTAAAAGAAGGTGAGATGCAAAAGATGCCTCTAAGTGCCATTTAAAATGTTTCTTAAACTAGCTCCTATGTTTAGTTATTTCACTTAAATTGCAATTAAAATAATCTATTCATTGTCATTAAAGTGAGATTACTGAATAGGAGCCTAAGAAAAATGCTCATTAAAAAAACATTCTAACAGCCCTTATGAGCTTTTGAATCCGATATATATTTTATACACACACATGTATATATATATATATATAAGGGGTGGGCATATATATATTTTTTTTTTATCAAGATTAATCTATTAATCACACACATATATGAAGAGATTATTTGCAAAAACAGATTTTTTTGTTTATTTTTAATTTTCAAAAATTATGCATTTTATGATGTCATCATGTTTTTATTGTGTGTATTAGCTGTATTTTATTATTATTATTTTAACCTATTATCAAATGCAGACTGACTGAGATGAATTAGAACGCACAATGAAAAAACATGATTTTTAAAAACTGTTTTTTTAGTTATCTGTTTTTGTAAATGAACTCTTCATATATTAATTTTATTATCTTATTATATTATTTTTTCAGTTACAAACACACACACACACACACACACACACACATATATATATATATATATATATATATATTTATAAACTGTTTTTTTTTCTATAAGCCTATAGTTTGTTACATATATACATATATGTAACTGAAACTATAGATTTATAGAAAAATAAAATCTTAATAATGGACATCATGGATCTATCAATGGCTCAGCTGCCTAATAATACACACAGTTCACTAAAAGCATCTTAATTAATCATAATTAATTAATTACAGACGATGATTATTATGAAACGGCAATATGACAGAAAACTGTGCGGGTATTGAAATCTTTCTGCTTCCCTGCAGAATCTGCAGAGGCTAAAGTTACAAATAAACAGACTGATTATTCACAGCAAACTTGTGTAATCACAATAACACATCCTCTTTTCTCTGAAGCTGACAGGCACACACTTTTAAAAAATTAATTTCCTCTTGTCCTGGATCTGTGTACTGATCACTTCATCTGCGTGACTTTCATGAATTATTCATGCCGGCATTTCAAACATTAAATGCATGTATTAATTTCATTTATCATAGGCAAAAACAAAAGCCTAACAACATTTGGAAATGTAGCACAAACATTCAGCCTTTGCAAAACTTGCTACAGGAGCCACTGGAGATTAGACAAGATTGAACATTAGCTGTAAAAGTGCTTTCATTGTGCCCAAAAGTCCTAAATTAAACAATGTTTCGTTTTAATGATTTAACTACTTGTACATCAAAATGGTTACAAACATGTAAAATTACTGAAATTGAACAGTGACAAAAAAACCTGACAGCTGATTGACAGAACCTGCCACGCCACATAGCGCTTTCATCTCCTCTCCTCTCAGGCTGTAATGATTCCGCTCCTGTTTTACATTTCAGTGCGTTTGGCCTGGAAGTGTTTATGCGATGCTATGTGTAAGTGTGTATAGGTTTGAGTGTGACAGGTTGAGGTGTCCGCCCTTCCCTGACTGTGTCATTAGCATTAGCTTCTGATATCTCCACACAGAGCCCATGTCTGACATCTGAATCATCGCTACTCCCCTCACCTGCCCTCCCTCTTTCGGCTTCCTGTTGTTCCTGCATGATCCTCTACTCTTGTATATGATTGGATTTGGGTTTAACAGAAACCTGTAATTACACAGCTATTGTGCTCAAGCTAAGCCAAGGATTGACAGCAGCAGAGGCACAACCACGGTGGAGGCTGAGGGTGCAGGTACTCCGATGGAGGGTGAGCTTTGAACCCCTGCCTGATGGCTGAAGGCATTGCTAACAGGATCTCCCAGTTAAAAAAAAAAAGTTGTAAAGGTGTTCTTTACTTTACCGTGGCAGGTGGAGAAATACATAGGTGGCCCATCTTGGATGACACCTTAAATGCTGCTGTTAGTCCGAAGTGCCATCTGCATGGTGTTTGTTTGTATACACGGCCTCAGGCAGTGGTTGGTTTTGCACAATAATACAGGGTGTGATGCAAATCTATAGCGCAGGCCTACACAAAGAAAAGCAGACAGAATTCCTCCCATGTGGGTTTTTAAAAGGTATATTTTATTTATGCATGTGCACTAGCAGGTGTTTACAAACCATTACATCAAATACTGTAGCTGTACCACAGCATACAGTCGCTATAGTATCACATGGTAAGAATATCTGATACCGACAGTAATGTTCTTTCTGGTTTTGCAATATATACCATGTGACCATATATACCAAAACGTTTTTCCCAGAGCCAAAATATATATTAAATATATTGTGTGCTAAATAATGTGACTATACAATCAAACAGTGACATGCATTTATTTTTTTGCCGTTTTTGTATATTTTAAAATATTTATAAACATATTTTTTGCTGTATTGGTAAGGATCTATTTCTATATTTATCTAACTTTTTTTTTCATTTAACTTAATGCAGTAAAGTTAATCAGGTTCATAAGTCAAACACATTTCATGCAATTTGTTAAATACATTTATTTAATAATGCCAAAGCAATCAATTTATTTGCTGTTTAGTAATTCTTTATTTTTAAAATTTTGCAGAAATGTCTGCAATAGAAAATTAATGTCAGGTACAATTGTGACAACTTACCCCTCATAGAATATCGACATGCCCAACACACCCCAAAGATGTATTCAGTGTTCAAAATATCCAAAAGTTTTTTTTTGTTTGTTTGCTTTTTTATGCAATATGCATACTATTCTAAACATTTACTAATTTTCATAAATATAAATTCCCAATCCATATTCTCATTCAACAGTATTTGCATGATATTTGATTAAATGTACAAAAAAAAACAAAAAAAAAAACAAACAAGATACTAAAAGTACATCAAAATGTCCTGATGTTCTATGAAATATAACAAAAGAATAAAGTATCAAATCAAATTTCTTCATGTTAAACATTTAGGATAGTATATGAGAGGGCTAAACTGAACCATATCTGTTCCAGAAATGATTTTTGACCTACATACCCTTGTGGTGCCCAAAACGACTCGTACAGTTAACACCTTAACAGGCAAAGACCTCTCTAGAGTGTGAGTGTGTGTGGCGTCCACACAGACTGACCCCTTTAGCCTCTCTCCTTGTTCAGTTTACTGTGTGGATCTGTCTGTAACAAGGTCCACACACACACACACACAAGCCTCCCCTGACAGTTTCCTTTCCAATTTCTCTGCTCATTATGAAGACACAATGGGAAACAGCAGCAGTCTGTGCCAATACTACTATATATAAATAATGCTAGGTCAATGCTTTTACTCTTCTTTTCTCTCTCCCCCTCTCTCTCTCCAGGAGGACACATTTGTGAGGACAGACTTGCAGCTGCTCTTCTGCTCCGTGCACTGAAGGTGACAGAGAGGATAAGAAAGGGGAAAAAAGACACAAAGGGTGAGATGAGAAGTTTAAAGATGACAAAAGCTAAAGGCTGGAAGTCTGCAGTCATAACACCTGTCTTCCTCCTCTCTCTACAGCCGCTCTACACTGACCAGCCCAACTGCTCTGAGACTCCAGGCCATCTGCTGTGAAACACACACATGCAAACACACAGTGGAGCAGTGCGATTAATGTAAAATTGCTCCATTGAGAGACACTCGGGATAGATATTATTAGCCGATTAATAATTACCTAATGAGTTTATAATAGGCCTGTGACTGGTACTAAATGAGTTAGATCTGCAGGTGAATCTGGTCCGTTTGGGTTGTACTCTTTCAACGTGAATTATTAACAGTTTATCGTTAGCATTAGCCCTTTATACGGCGCATTCATTCCACGTTGGGGATTCGATTTCCAGAAAACATCAGGGATATTTCCTTACACACCCACCCACCCAGATTTGTACTCGCAAGCATGCTAATGTACGCACACTAATGGATGTTTTAGGTGTCAGCACATGACATTTGCAAGGCCTTTCACAACACCCCAGAAGAGCAAAAAGACAGGGAGAGTCATCCAACACTGAGCCACCCAGCACAAGGCCGGTTATGACAACCATTTAGCCAGAATTAGCTGGCAAATTGACTAGGCTCTTACATGTAGCTGTATATTACCCAAGGGGCATTGTGAGGTTTTGAGAAGCCCTGGGCTAAAACTGACCATGGGCTGCACCGTGGATATCATGCCAACCTAAAAGTGCTCAGGTCCCTGCAGGGATTGAGGGAATGCGGAGGACTCAAATGGAGGGGCAAATGGAGACACAGCTTTGTACAGTGTCATTGAATCTTTGTGTTTTAAAGGGACAGTTTACTCAGAAATAACCTTTTTTCTTCCATTGACTCACCCTTATGTCATTACAAAAGGACGCTCCTTCTGTTGTGCACAAAAGAAGATACTTTAAGTGTTTTCTCAACATTAACTGTATGTTCCATAGAAGAAGAAAAAGTGTCATACTGGTTTAGAACAACACCAAAGTGAGTTGATTATAACTGGATTTTCATTTAATTTAAGGGAATCTCTCTCTTTTAATCATTACTCACTGATAATGTTCCCCTCTGATGCTAAAGAGTAAGAGATGAGAGCCTTTTAATCCTAAAAAAGCTTTTAACTGGATTTGTTAAACTTGTACTACAGTGCATTTTGGTTATTATTGACAGCTGTACTCAAACTAAATCTAATTACTTCATTTGTGCCTAAATGATTTTGGAATTGGAGTGGAGTGAGCTATTCCTTTAAGGTAAATGCATTTATTTAATTAATGTGTATCTCTACAAATCTTGTGAAGGTAATGAATAATTCATCTGCGTTTAGAGTTTGCATTTTGTAATGAGCTACGAGCATTTGTGACCTTCCAAGCAATAAGGGAACTCCCTCTGAAAATAGACGTGCTTTCTAATACACAAACAAAAAAGAAACAAGACTAAAAAAAAGCAACCATGCAGAGGTGGGGTCTTGTTACAAAGGCAGAGCAGAGCCAAAATTAACAGCTCTTAGCTGGCGACAGTGTGACATTCAACTCTAACATATGCTCTTAACAGTCGTCAACACCAGATTCCACACGCACCCTGCCACATTTGCACCAACACACACATGGACACACACCTACACCTCAACTCGCTCACCTCAACGACTGTCAATCATGTGTCAGGGCACAGCATATAGAACAGTGACAAATAGACAGAGGATCGCTGAATGTGACCTTTCACCTTCAGTAGTGGCCTGAAGCTCGTAGGATGTCAGACCTGTAAATATAGACATCAAGTGAATGGCGTTTAGGCCTTGATTTATAGCACACAATTATTCAGCACATCTCTTTCATATTACTTATGCCAGATCACTGTTAACAAACGTGTAAATCAAACAGTGTTGCAAAGTACTAGTAAGAAGTGTGTGCGTGCTCCTTTATCCCTGGGCGTCCTGGTTGATGGCACAGCCAGGTTTGATGAGTTGCTCTCTGAGTGATCGTAAATAAAGACGGGGGACATGAGCTCCCAGGACGCCGACCTCTCCTGTCACAACTTTCACCGCACACAGAGCAATTGATACATCCTCCCCCTCTCTGCCGAGAGCCCGCATTTTTCTCACCGCACATTGGAAATCAATAAAGAGCAAATTATTTATGGAAAATATACTCTGTGCTGAATTATTGTCAGTGAAGTGCTCGGGGGATGTGAGGCGGCGGGTTACCTTCAAAAATGCAAACACAAATCACAATCTACGTGAAGCAATGTGTTTATATGTATTGGGGGATGGTGCATTTGTTTAACGCCACTGTTTCTGAGGCTTATTTACAATGAACAGGTACATTTTGTGACAAATATCACCCAAATTAGTGTGAAGGAGGAGTTTTCACTTTTTTTTTTCCCAAGAGGCCAGAAGTCTGCGGAGGAGTTTTCTTCAGTGGCAGGACTGAGTTTGTGCTTCAACAGAGGCAAGTGGGGTCCTTGACAAGCTGATTTACGACAGGCACTTCGCAGGACACCAACTCCCACTAGCAGCAATACAGTCCTCACCTCAGCTATTCTGTTCTCCCTACTCTTTCTCTGACAGACAGCAGGCATACCTCTTCTGGGCTGTTCTCTTACAATAACATTTATCATCTGAGCACATTATAAATCACTCAGCTAAATTGGATGTGATAAGCGCAGCAGTGACAGCACAACATCCCCCTCCTCTTTGCCTCAGATAGGAGACCAGAGGTCGAACAGTTCCTGTAGTTCTTCAACAGGTTTGCACACAGTGCAGGAGGGATTCTGGCCCACTCCTCCATACAGATCTTCTCTAGATCTGTCAGGTTTCGGGGCTGTCGCTGAACAACACAGAGTTTCAGCTCCCTCCAAAGATTTTTTACTGGATTTAGGTCTGGAGGTTGGCTAGGCCACTCCAGAACCTTGATATGCTTCTTACGAAGCCACTCTTTGGTTTTCCTGGCTGTGTGCTTTGGGTCATTGTCATTTTGGAAGACCCAGCCACGACCCATCTTTAATGCTCTGACTGAGGGAAGAAGGTTTTTGCTCAGTGTGTCACAATACATGGCCACCGTTTATCCTCTCCTTAATACAGTGCAGTCGTCCTGTCCCCTATTTAGAAAAACACCCCCAGAGCATGATGCTTCCTACCCTTCTTCTTCCTCCAAAGACAGCAAATGGAGTCAAGACCAAAAAGTTTGACTTTGGTCTCATCTGACCACAGGACTTTCTTGACTACCATAATTTGTACACAGTTTGCATATGTGTACTCAACTATTGTTTATAGTAATCTGTGCAGTCAGATGGTTAACTGTTATATAGCTCTGTTGTTGTTTTTTTCTTTGCCTGCGTTGTTGCATGTTTATCTACGTGTAACTAGTATGTAGCACCGTGGTCCTGCGATACACAATATTTTGTTCCACTATAAGCCAGTAAGGCTTGGCTTGACTTGCCTTGACACATTTATGTACTGAGTAATATTAATTACCTACATGTAACTACTATGGTTAGGAGTAAGATTAGGGTTTAGTTAGGGTTAACTGCATGTGATTATGCAGATGCATATTTGTTGTTATAATAGCAAGTACATATAACATGTGTAACAAGTACACCTTAAAATAGAAGCCCTAAATAAGCATCATTACATTTAAGTCATTCTATAAAAACAATATTTATAGATAAATAAAATAGCAAATCATCACAACACACAAAAAAAACCGCACTGCATTAGAATGACATCTCAGACTCTCATTTCTAGGTCCACCTGGAAAGACATGCTAGTCTCCCTTCAGAGAAATGCACTTCTGCAACATTGCACAGGGGTCACTTTCAAACACGCAGACGTACAGAGACGTTCTTGGCAGATTTATCGTTTCTGGGTTAAAGTGGGGACAGAGGCGACATAAACCACCAGGAGGCGTGTCCACAGAGGGAAGTTTGCTTTTACGTATTTTCTTTTCCACCATTTAAAAACAAGCAGTTCCCAGTCTGCTCTCTGTGAGCTGAAGTCATTAAAGCCAGTGTGGAAGTGTTTGAGTCACATGGTTACAGAGTAATGTGATCCCTGGAGAACAACTGCTGTTAACTTTAATCTCTGAAAAATCTCTCCTGTTCTCTCACAGGTCCTATACCACAGCTTAAATGACTGAAAACCATATAGCGGGGTTGAATACAGTGCTATTTCAAGGGCTATGTTTGTGTTTTTAAACCCCTGACAGGCATACTTAAATACAAACATGACCTTTGTACTAGACTGGATGAATGCTTGCACACATTTGTATGAAAAGAAAAAAAAAAAACATACACGCTGAAGTATTAGACTACCCTTTTGCCACCACACAAACTTTCACTTATGACACATAAACACTACAGAGCACACATTAACACAACTACAGTGCAAATGACAAACATTTACACATTTCAGTAGCTCACCTAAGTGGCTATCAACACAAACTGCGGGATCTTAATACTTCAGATTGAAAACAAAAAGGATTAATGTTAGAAAAAAATTAAATACTGTCAGTAAAAAGCAAAACGGAGGAGAAAAAACATGAAAAAGAAATGAAAGAGAGAGGTTTGATTGATAAAGTCCTGAATCTGGCTATTTAGGGTCTGGCGGGAGAGGAAGCAGCTTCTGCCAGACAGAAAAGCAATTAATCTGTAAACGAGCTTTACAGCGGCGGCAGCAGCAGGTCTGAGCGCTGGAAACCCCCCACCTCCCACCCTCCCTGCCCGGCTCTCCTGCTCAGATAAGGCCGCAGACGGCTATTTATTGTACATTTTAATTAAGTGCTTGTTAACGCTAGTTATCTTAACAGTCACAAAATTACCGTTGTAATGCATTTTGTTTGAGGAAAAATGGAGCAGGGTGTGAGTGCTTTATGAGAGCCAAGCACAGCTTGGCTTCATTTGGAAAATCACAGAGCAGGAAGCAAAGAGGAGGCACGGTGGGTGCGCGATGATCTGAGCGCCGGCGCTAATGGTTATTTAATATGGCCATCAGCGGTTCCCAGTCCCCAGCATACGGAGCGCTAGCACAATAGCCTCCAAACCCTCTTTAACACTTATTTGAGATGACAGGAAAAATGAAACCGTTTGTGCTTTCAATGGAAAAGCAATCATTGGGACATTATCCTCCGCTTGCCCTATCATGCTAATGCTGGGTAAAAATGTCACCAAATGTATTTAAAAGGCTGATGGAGTGGTGCTCTGTGATTCCTGCTGCCCGCCTGATTAATAAAAACCTTCAATTTGTATGTAAATGCAACCTGGGCCTCATATCATCCTCACACCTGCACGGAAAATAATAAACTCAAGTTTGATGCCGCAATTACCGGAGTTTATGGCGTATCCGCTGCACGGTGAGTGAGGAGGAGAGAAAGAGAGAGCAAGAGAGAGCCCTTCAGGGTTAGGGAGGAGTGTAATGAGACTAGAGCATTGCAGGTAATGAAACCGTACCAGGGATGGACGATGACCCCCAGGACCAACACGTCCCGGTATTGATGTCCAGGTTGCAAACACACAACACACCTTAGAAACAGCTGCGCATGGTAATTCAGACATTAACATATGGGTCATTCCTGTTATGCTTTACCTTTTGAACTCTATAAATGAGGGAAAAAGAAAAGGGGGTGGGGGGTTTGATTGTGTTCAAACACATTCTTTACTCAAGGAAATAAGCTTTAATAACTATATAAAAAGATTTCAAATAGCAAGAAAAAATAATGGATAA
>JAUYWG010000040.1:13391371-13408704 GCA_034779775.1 Enteromius afrohamiltoni
GGTTTGATTGTGTTCAAACACATTCTTTCCTCAAGGATTTAAGCTTTACTAACTATATAACAAGTTTTCCAATAGCAAGAAAAAATAATGGAGAAGGTGGAATGTAACCACAAATCATCCCAAAACGCATCAAAGCTTTGGCTAATACTCACTGATGTTTCACTGATATTATACATTTATTAAATTAATAGTTAAATTGAGAACAAACTGTAATTATTTAAAATAATGAAATTATTGTTTTCTTTGTTGATATGTCTTTTGCAAATATTTTAATTTAGGGTAACATGAAGAAACACCTGCAATTTACGTTTAAAATGATAAGTATTTAATTGTTAATGTTAGTGGACATTCCAAAAAAAAGTAACATCCAGGTGAAAGTAGCTAAACTTGGAGGCCACTGAAATTGTGCACAGGAAATGAGGATAAAGACAAGGATGAAGAGAAAAACAAAAGTGTTTTCGCATGGTTTTCCCTTTTTTGCTTTGGCTGTCAGAGAAATACAAAATAGTTCTAATACCACCAGAACACTTCACAGCTATCTTGCTATAAAATTAACAGAGAATAAATAGCCATTGCTATGTAAAATCTTTGGTGTCACAAATATTGATCTAGTTGAATGAATTCCAATATGACTGACTAAGGTCACATTACAAAAGATCAAATTTGTACATGATCTGTGCTGGACAAAAATCAGATTTGGGTTACTTTGTCTACAGTTTGACTAAATCCTAAGTTTCAATATGAACATGCACTCATTTTTGGATATGGATGGATTGAGTCCACTGCGGAAACAGTTTTTTGTTATTGCAAGGATTCGCAGTTGTTTCTTTGTTGATTCTAAAAAATAAAAAATAAAAAAGAGAGAGAGAAAAAAATTCTTGTATGCTTAGATACCCAAGAAATGTTTAATAAGATATTCAGCCTTTTACTTTGATGACTTGTTTACTCTACCAAAAGATGAAAGTATTATGCATGTCACTAAGAAAAGAAAATCAAAGCATTGCAAAGTTTCCCTTCTAAAAGTCCATGCCTTTGCACGAGATATACTTGACATTATAAACAACTTAAAAAGAAAGCAGGAAAAAAAAAAAAAACTCCAAGTACATGTTCCTTGCGATTCTAAACTGTCTTAGACTGGGCTCCTGATCTCAGAGTTAATCAAACTAAACAAGCGTGTTTCCACACTTCTGCACTGCTTTTGCATCATACACTCTCACTTCCACATCCCTCTATCACAGAACAAATACAGGGCGTATCGACTCAATCGGGGTTGAGTAGGTATTGCAGAGCTCAGATTAAAGGTGTATGCGTGTGTGTGGATGTTGACTGAAGTCATGAAGGCGACGCCCCGCAGAGTCGGACCAGCACAATGCCTTTGAAGTTCAAGTAAAGAGTGCCACATCTCACCTTGGCCAGAATGACCTGTATACCTGCACATATCAAAAGCGTGCGTGTTAAAATAGCTTCACCAATAACTGCTGTTGACATTCACAGACGTTCTCTGGCTCTGGCTTCTCCTCTCCAATGCAATACCATCGAAACAAAAATGATGCAAGAGTGTGATCAGTAAGAAACATGTGCTTCTGAAACAAAAACTTTTGTGGGATATTTTGTATATAAATGCTTTTCTGAAAACAGTCACATTTATTCGAAGTCAAAGTCTCCAACAAAGGAAGAGAAGAAATTAAATGCGGTTTACCGGAAATAGCAGTGTAAATAGTGTAATACAGCATGACAACAAACAAGCTCAAGTGCAGTAAGAACCCACAACCTTCCGGGTACTAACCTATTTTTTTTTAACCCAGCAATTTAGCTACACCACACCTTACGAACGCTCAAACAGATTTAACACAGACCTTGTCACAAGTGACAGTAAGTACAGTGCTCGGGGTTGACCGTTTGCAAGGTTCAGTCATGGATCCTGACTGCCCCAGGCCTGTCAGTCAGGAAGTCTAGGATCCAGTTGCAGTGTTGTGCTTAGTCCAAGTGCAGAGAGTTTACCGGTTAGTGGCTACAATGAACAGCTCTCTAATGCTAAGTGTGGGAAAGGTTGAAAGAGGTCTTACTGTATATATTATGACAGCCACAAAGGTATTGTTCTCCCTGTAAGCAAATATGTCCAGTGCAGGTGTGAGTACAACAGGATGATAGCTTTAAACTGATTTCCACTGAAAACACAAAGTTGACATTTAACAGCATAATGCAATTAAAAGCATAAAAGGGGGGACACTAGTAACATACTCTTTCCACACCCTGACAGGTTTACATTACAAGATTGTCCTCTCTAAACCATAATGTATAGCATCTAGACACTGTGGTATTGGTTTGGTTGTTTATGCTGGTGTTGTCTGTGCTCTTCCACTAAGAAGCTACCTTAAAGCTAGTTAAAAGTAAAAAATGAAAGTTTTTTCTGGAGGGTCGATATGTAGATATTAACAATAGTGATCTGAGTGACCTGTATGGGGATGTAGCAGCCTCTATATTTTTAATGACAGTGATGCAATTTTCAAAATGTTGAAAAGCAGGTTACTAGCATTATAGCTCACTGCGATATGATCTGAAAAATCTAAACTGTTATACAAACAATTAAAATAAACAATTATATAAATTCGTCATCAATATTTGATTCCAATCAATTTAGAATTTTTAATTATATATTTAAATACAAACGTACATATGAATTTATTATCTATTTTAACAAATATTAAAGTGTATTTTATTCCTGTAATGCAAATCGGAATTTTCAGCAGAAATTACTCGTCTTCAGTGTCATATAATCCTTTAGAAATCATTCTAATATGTGACCCTGGACAACAAAACCAGTCGTGAGTGTTAATTTTCCGAAATTGAGATTTATATATGATCTGAAAGCTGAATAAATAAGCTTCCCATTGATGTATTTGAATGATTAGAATGGATAGGGTAATATTTGACCTAGATACAACTATATGAAAATCTGGAATCTGAGGGTACAAAAAAATCTAAATGCTGAGAAAATCACCGGAATCAAGTTCTCACATGAAGATCTAATCAATACATATTACTAATCAAAAATGAAGTTTTAATATGTTTACAGTAAGAAATTCACTAAATATCTTCACAGAGCATGATCTTTACTTACTATCCTAAGGATTTCTTGGATTTTTGGCCAAAAAAAAAAAATCTAAAATTTTGACCCATACAATGCATTTTTGGCTATTACTACAAATATACCCCAGCGACGTAAGACTGGTTTTGTGGTCCAGGGTCACATATGTAGATTTGTGGCTTGGGAAACATTCTGCCATTATTATTGGGGTTAAGGCATCTAAAATATAGTCGTGCAGAATAAGGCATGAATAAGTACTAATAAACAGCTAATATGCAGGCTAATAAGCAACTAGTTAATAGTGAGAATTGGTCTAGGAGTGAAAGAGAGAACAGAAAGTGTTAAACCTTTAGTAAGGCCTTTAGTAACTCCCCCAGTCTTCAAGATGCGATGGCCCCGTGAAAACGAGTGTGTGATCCTGATAACAGTCTCTCATTTATCTGAATATCTGCTTCCTGGATAATGGAGTTACACTAGAGTGAACTGAATAGAACAAATCCAGAGTAGAAACCAGCTCAGGCTCAACTCTCAGATGGGCTTCAGACATCTTCCTTTCACACCCTCTCATTTCCTCGCTCTCTCTCTCTCAGTGCCGTGTGGAGATTGGATTTTTACAGATCACAACGGCAAGGCAAGCACACTCATTCAAGTGTGCTCCCCACGAGAAATGTATCATGATCTCTCATAATATTCTGTATACGGCTTCACCGAAGCGCTGCTCCTTAAATGCGTTTGTGGTATTAATATTAATATTTATGGACTGTGAGTGAGGGCTGTCTATGCAGAATGGAAGAGCAAACTTTCATTAATTCCTATGGAGGGGAAAGTCCAAATTAATTCCAATTCTCATTTTAATGCCTTTATGCTAATGCGGGCACTGAGAGCGAGCGAAGAGGAGCCCAGTGGAGAAGAGGGTTGAAGTTTAAAGCTCAGAGAGATCACCGGTGTTCCCAATGATGGGGACCAGACCTCTCTCACACACGTGGTTTTTCACACACTCTCTAGCCATGGCAAACGATACACACAATTTAAATCCAAACGACAGCTTACTCCAATGAATCTAGCAGCGGTGCTAAGCAAATTACACTACACTGCAAATACACTGCGAAGTAAATTGAAACACAAAACACTGCAGTCAATTCGACTCCATTATCCGAACCCCCACCCTCTTTCTAATAAAAAGATCTAGTGAGTTTTTTGGCCACTCACTTCAGGCTGGATGGATTAGATTCTAGTCCATCCATTTCGGTTTGTCGAGCTTGCTTAACTGAATCGAGCTCGGCCAAACACAAATAGATTGCTCCTGTGGTCTCCCCACGTCCCCATCCCCTTCTCTTACACCTGTGATCATTACATATTTACTGCACAGACAAGCTCTCTCGGCTGCTGATAGTGGCCTATCTGTTAATGTCTGTGTTCTGGCACCTGCTGGGTTATTGTCATTAATTGAGCTCATTTGAGAAGCAGGTCGGGGCAATAGAAACGCAGGTGTGTGGGACAACTGTTATTATCCAAGTACGCGGACTGGTCGAAAGAAGACGGATCCCTTCATCACAGGAGGTGCCGTTCCTGATGGCTGTCCATTCTTTCTACTTTTAACCCACATTTGCAGCTAATTGAGCTTTCAGATTCATTAATATTGTCTATTTGGTATTATTTGATTAAAGAAAAAAATAGATGTAATCTATTAGTGAACATTACTCCAACAAAGCTTTGCATTGCATTTGGTAAAGTTAGGTACTGAGACCGAATTTTGTATCTATCCCACAAACCGTTAATACTAGATACTGGTTTTACCTGATCCGGATGGAAAAATTGTGTGTTTATAGATATGTGATGACACTATTATTATTATTATTATTATTATTTAAAATACCATCTTTACCATCACATTGGAAATGTTTAATGCATCTTTGGGTTCCCTAATTTTAGCAGCATGCTGGCTAAAGCTAATGTTACATTTATAAATGTTTCTAAAAAAGTTCCACTGCAAGCTCAACACTGCAATATATAGACCTATACAATTAAAAATGGCAGCAACTCTTCATTGAGTTGACACTACAATGATTAACCTGACGAACTGCACGACAGTCCTCACCAATGAAATGTAGTTTGACTGTATAAACACTTATTCGCTCATACATTGTGTAGACATACGAACACACACACGCGCACACTATCTCTTTCTGACACCCACACGCTCTTTCGGTCTCACTCTCGCCTTCCTCACTGAGCACATAGTAAGATTTATTCTAGTCCTGAAGAGCTGTGGCCGGAGCTGCTGGATATTTATGGTTTAATAAGACTTACATAAGTCTTGCAGGTGTGCTTTCCGTCCCGCCACCAAACCTATTCACATGATTTATGGAGGGCCTTTGGATTGCGTACTGATTTAGAACCTCTCTCACTCAAGCTCTCCCTCTTTCTCTCAACGATTGTGGGCCTGTTCCTTGCTTAAAGCTCACCACGGTTGCTCTTTCTCTGTCTGGGTTTTGGAGGACAGGGCCTGCCAAAATGGACTTCGGTGCTCACACAGCAAGACTCAGTCTGCTTCATTACCGAGAGTGTCTGCCACACAAATCAGATTGATATACGGATGCAGAGCGGATACAGTGATGGCGAGGGAGCGTTGATTGTCAAATCAGAACCTAAACTTGAGCGTGTCCAGGTTTGGTGCAAATGAACAGTGCAAGAGACAAAAAATAAATAAAAATCATGGCATCCAAGTTACTGCTCCCATAGAGGCAGTTGTCGGATCATGCAAAGCAATCATGTCAGTAAAGTTTAAGAGATTCTCAAGACCTCCTGTGAAAACTTTATGGCAAAAAAAAGCAAGTATAACCGGCTGGACCACCATTCTTTAAATCACAATATGGAGTTTTAGACATGTGAATGTTTAAGTCAGTAAGAGAGATGAGCGAAGACAGCATCAATAATACAGGATGTCATTTAAAGCTCTGGGTTAAGGCTCCTGAGTGTAGTCTGCCCATCTGGATGATGTATTGTTGAGCTCTCTGGAATGACAGGTGTGTATGAAGCTAGACCATATGATTTAACAATGCCATGAGAAGATCAAGTTCATCACAGTGTGCTGGAGTCTGCGAGCAAGCGAGCGAGTGAAAGTGGGTTATCAGACAGGAATGCCGCTTCACCAAATAGCCTCAGACGTACGGACACACACACTCTCGCCACACCTCGTCGACCTGTCCGCTCTCTCTTTCTCCTCCTCCGGGGAGCTCCCTCTATTCTCATGCAACAATGCAAAACTCCCTCATTACCATCTCCTAAATATTCATGAATATTCGGCTGGATAAGCGTGTCACCTGAAGAGTGGCCTTTTACTGTCCAATAAGCACACACATCCATCTCTCTCTCTGATGGGCCAAATAAAGGGGAATGTCCAGAACGTGTCTCCGCGGAACGAAGAAAAAGAAAGAAAGGGAATTTTGAAATGCTAAATAAAAGGGGAGGGGTAGGAGCGAGGAGGATGAATCAGTCATATTGAGTGACATTCCTCAGATCTGAGCATCTTATCCAGGGTGAAATATTCTTATCTGACTGTCATAGGACGTGACACAAACAGGAGGGGAGAGCAGAGCAGGCAGGTGATTGCAGAGCGCCGAACAGACGTTGCACTACAGAGGGAAAAAAATAGAGCCAACTGAGAGAAACTAAATCTATATTTCGCCAGCCTTTAATAAAAAGAAAGCAATTTTTTTTCTTTAGATTGTACTATGTTTAATAAACATATTCAGTGTGTGTGTACTGATATGTGCATTATAATAGGCCGTATGGATATAGCTTTTTTGTTTGCGAGTAATTAAAATTACAGTAAGGAAAATGGAAAAACAATCGGAATGAAGTGAATGCCAAATACATTGGAGGAATAAACAATTTTTTATGGGACTGATATATGTAAATAAAGCTATTTTTAAGCATTGGTACTTTTTGCACTCTGATGTCTGCAGGAAGGAACATAGATATGAACAAAGGCAATGCTAAATATGAAAATGATTTTGCTTTTGAAAATTATTCTTCACCACAATGGTGCGTGACATAACAGTAAAAAAATTTTTTTATATATTTTTACAGTCGTTTTTTTAATTGTAATTGGCAATGTGGAAATTAAATCAAAAGCATAAGGAAAAAATAACTTTTGTACATAATGAAGATTTTGTTCCTCAAAGAGTTTCTGTGGTATTATACAGTAATCAGTAATTCACTTAAGCAGAACTGACCAGATAACGAGAAAAGGAATTTGAGCATATCAAAAACATCACAGTGCCCTATCACTTTAGACTCTTGTCAGAGGCTTTGATGTGCCCTGCTCTCAAAATGGTAGTGTGCTTAAAAAAATTGCAGCTCAATTTAAGTCTCATCCAAGGAGCTTACAACTGTAATTAAATCATTAAATTCTTGTCTACGCTTCACAGAGCGTAGAGAAATTAACTTCCCACCAACCTCATTTTCTATTTGAACATGAAATAATGATTTTCTGCCAGTCTAATTACAAAGCCAACATCTGATCAAGCCAGCATCCAGAGGGGATTATCACATGCTGCAGTATTAGAGCTCATTACCAGCTTGAGTGCAAAATTATTACATCTTGTAATTGGATGGTGAGATTTATATACAGATCGGGCTGGTTTCTGTAAGATTGTAATTACAAGGTTCGTTGGTTAGCTACTTATCAGAACTTTGCAGGAAAACAAAACAAATGGCTGGGCGAAATGAGCATGTCATTAACCTGTAACCTCAGAGACAGGGGCGAGAAGGGGGAGGGAGCACGTCTGTGCGAGCGCGCCGGGCTTGTGTCTGCATTAAGGGAAATGGGTTCATCCATTTCGGCACCCACCGGAGCAGACCGCGCAAAACAGTCTGTTTCATTTATTTGACCTGCGTAATCTGTGCCTGTTAAAAAGAAAGAAGGTGGATGAGGGAGAGAGAAGGAACGAAGGGAGGGGCTAGCAGAAGAGAAAAAGAGAGGAGTAAATGAGCTGTCTCTGCCAGTAGGATGGGCTCAATGCTTCTATTACTTAAAGCTAACAGGCTGTGAAGCCATTCATTCACAGGGCTGAGAGGAGCTATTTGGGCCTGCTGGGGGAAAGGGAGAGAGAGAGAGACTGAGAGATCGCTAACCTGGCTACGGTGTGAGCAGCATACACACACACACACACACACACCAGGTAGCTTGTGTTTGGTAACGCCTGATATAAACAGGCAACTAATCAATGAGAGAAAGGGCAGAGTTTATGCCGGGGGTGAAAGAAAAACTAGAGAGAAGGAAAGAGGCAAAAAAGGTGAAAATAAAAATTGTTCAATTACCAATTACCTCACCAACACGTTCTTTCTTCATTTCTCTCTCTCTTTGTTTCTTTCCATCGCTCTCTCTCTTTTTCTAGAACAAGTGATTTTGCAGCACAAATCAATGTTGGCAGGTCAGGCAGCCAGCTACTAATCTTGGCATTACAACGCTCCAATCAGCGCGAGCCAGGTAATGGAGTTGTTATTGAACTTCATAGTTAGGATTAGATTCTCAGTGAAGATCAATGCCGCTCTGAGATGAGACTGATAAAGGCCTGATAGCAATCTGAATCCCTATAGCCATACACTGAGCCTCTCTCTCTCTGTGTGTGTATGTGTGTTCGAATTCCTCTCTCGCTTGTCCTCTCTTTCGCCTTTTCTCCTCTTCCTTTTTCTCTCAGGCTTTCACCTGCGTCCAGTTCTTTTTATGTTTATATATATTGTTGCTTGACCAGGCATAGTCGGTTAAGTACTGCTGTAATTTGTCAGTGAGGAGGATGTTTATTTAAATGTCTACACTGTTTAAGAAATATAATGAATTTTGAATTATGGACTGACATAAATGAAGATAAAATGAACAATAATAGGAGAAAATTGAGCATTGAGAGATATTATGATGTATCCCAAAGAGCCAGGCTGTGATGAGAAAAGGGAATTGAGTATCTAGCGAGGTACGGGGTAATGACTACATTTTTTATCACAACTAATGGCCTTTTAATTCTCTCTCTTTTCCTCCTGCTTTGTAATGGGATTATTAATATCACTCTCTTTTCGAGTGTTTTGAGGAAATAAACCGAGCTAATGCTCTGCGGGGGTCAAAAGGAGCCACGTTCAAGCGCAATAGCTGCACCGGGAAAACAAAGACAATTTATCGGGCATTATAATTTCATAATTCAGCATTTGTCTATGCTCATACAAAATGCAGTTTGAGGACTTGTTTTTCTCAGGAGGAGAAGCGGCCTGTCACAGACCCCCGAGAGAGATGGGAGCAGGACCTGTAGGAGCGGCTCGCAAAGTTGATTTTGTTAAAGCTCGCAAAAGTACTTCATTTATTTCAGGGCTCCTTGTGGCCATTTAGCAAGTAGCGCTGCGGAGGCCCCTTGACAGTGCCAAATCAATAGTGAATCAATGGCCGAGGCAAATCAATCAGCCAGGTTTTCTTCTCAAAATATTTAATTAAACATGGTGGAAAATAACTCCAGGATTTATTGTTTGATGCTAAGAGCATTAGTGATTTGCCTTTTCCTGAGCTACGCCTGAGGCCCGAGTCACCAGAGCGCTGCAGGAGCTCAGTGGGACCAGGGGAATAGCAAAGACACTTTTCCAATATATAATAATGCTTGTATTTATACATGCGTATGCAGCTTCTTGACTCACTCACTCTCTCTCTCTCTCTCTCTCTCTCTCAGAGTGTGCGCTAATCCACTGCAGCAGCAGCAGATCGTTTGAGAGTGAGGAGAGACAGGGAGAGCGGCCCAGTAGAGCGCTTTGCTTTTAGATAGTCTCCGTTTAACATCTTAATCCTATACAACCATTCTACTGAGAGATGCGCCACTGTCTGCCCAGCACTGGTGAGCATCTCCTCCAAGCTTTTTTTTTTTTTTTTTAAAGAAAGTACATCCCAGTTCATATACTTATGCACTACTCTGTGGCATACAGTAGCAGAAATAGTTTGAGAAGTTCCATTTCCAAAAAAAGAAAAGAGCACTTCGAATACTGTATAATGCACTTGATTACCCCACAAAATAAATGCTGGACATTCTCAATTTTTGAATTTAGCATTTTTAGCTTTGGATGATTAAATGACCTTAGGTGCAATAGTATACATTCTAAGAAACAATGCTACAAATCTAGCACTAGAGTGGTGTCCCTTTTAAAAAAGAATTAATATATGCCATTATATTACCTATTAAGGGACTAATATGCACACTTTAGGGGTAAATAACGTACAAAGGTGTACCTTTTCACCCTTTTTGGTTTTAAGAACAACATTCAGAACTTGGATTTCCAAATGCCATGCTCAACTTCTCTGTGTAGCGCTGAAAACCTCTCACTCGGGTCAATTCACCCCCTTAAAATTTTCAGTTTGTTGCTGCGTGTAATCATTAATCGCTTTTCATAATCAGCAGGATACAGAAGGAAGTGATTTGATTGCACACATGCTAAGCTTCTGACAGGGCCAGCCACAACAGACACCAGCAGACATTGATATGTGAGGATAATACAGAGGCGTGTTGGGATCTGGGATGTTTCTGAGGAGGAGAGAGGCGTTAACGGTGATGATGAGGGTAGCATTGTTCTGAAAATCTGGCAGCTCTTCCCAAGCCAGTGTGTATGAAAAGGGAATTAGGGGAGTGTGTGTCTGTGTGTGTATGTAATCATCACTGGGTCACAGTGGAGTGACCTACCAGCTGAGTCCATTGCTGCTCCACTGCTCACAAGGTAACAAATGGCCCCAAATACACAAACACATGCGTACACACACACACAGAAATAAAGTGGGTTAGCATTTGCTCAATTTCACAAGTCAACTCTGAAAGCTAAATCTACAAACAATTACACTCGACTGCACACAAAAGACAGGAGCGATCTTGTTATCCCAAGGTCTGACGACTCCAGAAAATGGTCAGTGTTTTTCTGTTTATTACAAATAGCTGTTTTTCTTTATCCTAGTGCAGGCTTGTATCGCCAAAGGTGGAAAGGGGAAAATAAAGTGGGAAAATATAATTTCTTCTTAAAATTGTAACATGTACATTTCTTTTTTTTTTCAAATTTTTTAATGTTGAAATCAAGCTGAAATCATATATATATGTACAGTTACAAAATTTGAATGTGGTTTATATAATATGGACAGAAGAATATAAAAGTATATAACTATTTTTATTATTACACATACAAACACTGTATACATTATGCACAACCACAGATGCTAGATAACTTTTATGCTAATGTACCACACACAAACGTATACACTTTCACACACTTAGTCTGGAGTGTGTACGTGAGGACAGTGCTTAGGTGGTCTATGTCATATCACTAACTGCATGCTGAGTATAAGTGCTGCCAGTATAAACTGCACTGACCTCAATGTGTTGGCATGCTGTGCCACTCAATATTACAGATTACACACACACACACCGAAAACCATAATGCTATTCAGTCTAGACATGATAAGAGGCTCGCAGTACTATTTGCTATTAGCCGGATATAAAAAAAAAGAAGAATGGAAAAACTAGCTTGCATTCTTTTTATTAAAGACAGGAGGCTAGTTACTGAAATGACAAGTTATACAAGGCATGCAATCTTTAAAAACCTACTTGACTTTATACTTGAGGACGCATCAATATGTAGACTGTGAGCTATTCTTCCCGCAGGGTTATCAGTGCCTCTGGGTGGATAGGGGCCTCTGTGTTAGTACAGCTGCTTCTCCTGCAGCTAAATACAAACCTGCTACAGCAGCTGGAGAAAAAAAAAAAAACAGAGAAAGAGTAATCTTGAATGGACTGTATAACTGTATAAAATCCCACATTTAGATTATTACCAGGTTGCTTTTTTGGTTTCGCAGTAAATCCTCTCCATAGGTGTAATTTCAAACATGAATGATTACTCTCTTTTTCGTTCTGTCACTTTTTGTTCAGCACAATTTGTGGCTGACAGAAGATGTCTTCATTACGTGTGCAGGCTATGTCCAGCAGCTTAATATGCTATTGGGGCACCCTGTAATCTTTCTATAGAAATTAGACACAACTTGCTTCAGGCAAACAAGAAAAAAACCCTTCCCAGTGGCTGCCTTCAACTTGAGATCGATAGAATGAAACCATATTTTCCTTGTGTACTTCCTGTACATCATAAACTGGCATTCTTTGGCCTATGAACATTCAAGTCAAATAATATCCACTGGAAAGTCCTGCGTTCAGAAATTGCTTGCTTTTTCTACTTACTTAAATTTTTTTATCATGTACACAGAGAATGTTAGAGGACCAATATGATTTTTTTGTTGTGCAAGTGGTTTATTACCAAGCCTTAAACGAAATGTCTCAAGCAAGTCACTGTAGAGTTAAGGATCAATAATTTCTTTACGTCTTTAATTCAGTCAGCAGTAACTCCTAATAATAAGTTTTGAAACCAGAAGTAGTTAATATGTGTGTCACCACATGAAGCATCAAGCATAAGTGACCGGATTGTTTACATTTATTTGTACTAAAATACATTTGGAATGGTATTAGTAATGGTAATGCATTGCCTCAGCAATTTGCATATGTGCAAATGACAGTTTTATAGCTAAGATAACTGAATTCTCGCCTGTCAACATAGCACAGAAAGAATCTGAGAGTTCCTAAATGGTTCTTTTGCACTCTAGTCTTGCCCTTGAACACATGTACACAATTTCTTTTGTGCCACGGTGCCTTTTTCTGTCACTTCTCCATAAACTGATAGCAGCAAAGCAAGCTCCAACTTGTATTTTAATTCAGGCCTGAAGTTACTTATTTCAGTATTGATCAGCTGTAATGCTGAATCAATGCTCATCTTGTTACCTGGGCTATACCCGTGTAACACACTGATATCCCCGGCCACAGGAACTCATTCCCTTTGCAAAGTGACTTTACCATAAAATCAATGGCTGCTTTGTTACTGATACAGGAGACAACCATGCAGAGAAAGGCCGGCAGCAGTGAAGAAAACATGCATGTGGCTAATATTCAAATCACCACTGTGAATACAGTCCAGAAACACTGGACAATTTTGTGTGCTTTGTTTTGTTTTGTTTTTTCACAAATTAAAAAAAAAAAGAAAGAAAAAAAGAATGTTGATGATGATGATTAATATAAAAAAGTATTATAGTTAATAATTTCACAATTAATAATAATAATCAGTCATCATTATTATTATTATTGTTGTGAAGTAGATCACAATACCAGCAAAAACTGGAAATCTATTCTTGTCACATTCTCAGTCATTCCCTACAAATTTACTCTAAAAAGGCAACTGAGAAAAAATAGGTCTTGTAGTTGTGTGCACTCTTTGCTGAGGGGGCAGATGTTGGCAAATAGCGATAAATGAAAGTGACCCTGCCTTGCTAATAGAACAGCTCGAAGCCCGCGCTAGACCGCCATCAAAATATTTACCAAAGCTGCGCGCGAAGACTGGGCAGCGCGTGCTCTGACCTTCTCAATCAATTACTGCGCGTGGCCGCCGCTGGCTGCGCAATTTACCAATTCCAAATTCCCACTTTATGACCGCGCTGCTCCGACTATTCGCTTGCCCCGTATCACAGCCGATGAAACAATCGAGAATAATTCCCCCCCAGATTTCCGCGACCTCAGCACACAGACTTCAGCAGTCACTTAATAGACTGGGGTTGTCGTCGAAGAGGTGATGCTGAGGAAAATGTTTTTTTCTGTGTTTCGCTCGAGCTGCCAAAGGCTGCAACACAGCATTGTATTTGATATACCGTTAACATTTATAAAATTAGGATAGACTATCCCCCCTCCCCCTTCTTTCCATTTAGGCCTCTTGATATTGTGCAAACAAGAGGTCTAAATCCGTCCGTGTTAGTGTAAAGGAGGCTTGCAGGTTAAGAAAATCCCCTCAGTGTACAGACGCCAGAACGCGTAATCTAAACCACCTGTAGATGTTCGGGAGGACAACAAGCTCGGTTCCGATAGGGCTTTTGGTCTTCGCTAATGAAGGGTTAAAACAGACGTCGCCGTTTGAAAATGATGTTTGATACAATTCGGTAAAGCATTTTAATAAGTTGCAGTCCATTGACTACTCTTAATCTACTCTAAATTGCTGTGCGTGCCCAGGGAACAGTTCAAAACTCGTCACTTTCTCCTCCACTGCAAGTTATCTCTTTAATAGACACGATTGATTGGAGAAACCTAATTAAAATAACATTAGTCAAATTATGCTAACAGTAAAAATTAAACTTTAAACATATTCAGGAAGTACACTTGCTCCTGAGTTCATTGTTGAAAGCGTTTAATTTATTGGATTAAATGTCCTGAGCTATTCCACACACACACACACACACACACACGCGATTATTTAAATTTTATACATAACACACAGTTAGGCTTTTGCAGGCATATGAGAAAATTACAATTTCTCCATGCATTATTTCGAGCAACACTAAAGTTGGTTTTCTTTTTGCAGTAAACTGCTAAAAAGCGTGTAGACTGTGATGAAATGCGGTTAGTCGTCTGGATTTTAGTAGAACAAAGCTGAATTTTTCGGAACAACTCCTCTAGCACTAGTGATTCTGCATAATGATGATGATGATGAAGCTACTATATTTCTAGTCTTTTTCCGGTTTAACCAAAGCTTAGATGCAAAATGTAAACTCTACAGAACTTGCAAACTGATTTGCCCCTCTCGACTCTAACCAAATCAAATCGTGTTTGCCGGAGCTGTTAAAGAAAATGTGATTTAGGCCAGTCACTTTAACACACATATTTCTCATTCCTCCCCCTTTCGAATACACCACGCACATCAAAGGTCATTAAGTGTGTTTTCGTTTTAAATCCTTTGTCACCTCAATTAACAGATCGGATCAGAAAAGCCCATGTGTGATGGGGTATGTGTTACTTGTTTTCTGTCGCCTTGGCATTGCAGAGCTGATTCAGAGGTGTAATTTGAAGAGCCCCTGTTTGAAGTCTTTGATCAGCGCTGTCGCAGGCATCTTGTGTATTGCATAAGGAAACGCTTTTGAGCGCTACGTCTCTCCTTGTTTATTTGGATGCGTGTTGGAGAATGCGAAATGGTGTCATCTGCATAATTGCTAGTAAAGGAGTCACAGAAATCATCCCTCAAGTCACACATCCGAGATTGCCCTATTTATACACGTGATATTAGTGCGGTGCTTTGAAACGCTGGCCTGCGTTTAAATAGGTAAAACTAATAAATTAAAAAATATATAATAGTGATAATAAAAAAATTAATAAACGAAACAATAATTAACAGTTAAATAAACATTATTACAGGCTACTATTATTAATATGAATGATTACAATGCAATTGTTTGGTTGTATTGTTGTTGTTATTATTATAACAACTATAAAATATAAACGATGTGTCTAATAATAATAATCAATACTTTTATTTTCATTGTTACAACGGCTTCCAGAGGGGTGGGAGAAGAAGGCAGTAAGAAAACACTGTCCTAATGCTTTTATGGCTGTGACAGTTTCCTGGGTCAGTGTGAAAGTGTTAAGTTAGTGCATGTGTATTTGATTGGGCCAATAAATCAGAGGCAAACATTGAGGCCCTGACAGGTCCCGGGATGAGACACGTGTCCATCCGAATTCAGTGCGCTGCAGGGCGGACTCCAGCACGCACACTTATCCTTTCCCCCGTGCTTCCAACTTCACTACCTGCAGAGGTTTGAGAACGGTTAGCTTACATCTAAATAATTGCAAAGAATAAAAAGACTTTAAAGAAAAACAGACTTCGCGAATCCTAGAGGGTTAGCAGTGTTTTGCATTGTCCCAGATGGCGCAGTGCTGTGGGGTCAGCCGGGTGGGCTGAGAGCTCTTGTTAGCTCTGCAGGTCCGTGCGGGTGTTATTGACGGTTATGTAGTTATTACCATCCGCTCTGAATGGCATCAGACCGCTGTTCTAATTAATAACCCCCGTAATCCTGAATTGTTAGACGTCAAAACAGAAGACACGTGGTATGGAGAGCATGGAAATCCGGGAGTCGTTAAATAAGCAAAGAGCCAATACAAATGACATTTCTGATATTAGTATGCCATAACAATAACTAGGCTATCTCTTTAAAAGCAGATGGAAGGTTTAGGAGGAACACGGCGTTCTTAGAAACATTCAATCCAAGCCGAAGCTGATTCACCATAATCTTTCATTACTGAATTGAGATTTAGTCATCCTATATTCAAATAAACGAAACTCGTTAAAGCACTAATCGTCGCCGTTGTTTGGAAGACGATTAGCAGACATATGATGACACTAGACTAGGAGCATAATACGATTAGAAATGTTTCCTGCATATTTTCATATATTGATTCAAGGAATTTCAATCGTGATCATCGTCCTTTGTTTTAATCCGTATTATTTACAGAAGGGTGCGGATTATATCAGATCTTTTCAATGGATATATGTCTATCTGTAAAGTAATCCTGTAGGTTAATCGCCCAAAATATGTTTTTTTGGGGAACAGAAGCTTTACACATGAATGCAATTGAAACATTTGCGATTATATTTTAATACGTCAAAAAAGCTTTCAATACTGACAGTTTAAACACAGGCTATTTCATAGTAATAGTGATATTAATAATAATCGTCCACAGTTTATAAATTAAAAAACACCCCACTAAATTGTAATTAGTAGAAATCCACAACACCGCATTTGTCAGATTATGAAATTACGCTGTTGTTCAGGCGTTTAATTTTTTTTTTTTAACTCAACTTACTCTGAAGGCGAACGGTAACATGCCAGTGTTTTGATGTTTCACTAAAGGCGTCAGAAGAGACCCCGATTGGTTTGTTCCGCGGTGGATGAACTAAAAACGATTTTCGCACAATATTTTCCTTTAGTATTTTAGTAAGAGCATGCATACAATTATGTAGGCTGTGTGCTCTCCTATTTAAACTTAAGTTCTTCTTTTCACGTGGAAGAGACGCGAGTAAAATAAAGACACAAAAGATCTGCGGGAACTTAATGACTCAACAAGAGTAAAAATATTTACCATTTTGTGGACGATCAAAAATTTTGAGAAGTAACACAAGAAATGGGAAAGGACTGAAGCGGCGAACAAATAACAAATGAAATGATTGGCGAGCCATAAAATGAGATTTGAAACTCATTCAAATAAGAGATGGCGACGTCAGAGGACTTATCCAGACGGAGAGCAGGAGCAGAGAGAGAGGGGGGGGTGGGGGGGGGGGGGCGGGAGAGAGAGGCTGTAAGGGGGGGTGAGACTTG
>JAUYWG010000040.1:13417683-13440798 GCA_034779775.1 Enteromius afrohamiltoni
ATAACTTTCTAAACACGAACACACACTCAAAAATATTTGTCTTTTAAAACTTGTTTTATTTATTATTTTACATAGTTTTAAAATCATAGTTTTTATAGTTGTTTTGGGGGTTGGTGTTGTAAAATTGGATAGAACCGTACAGAAATTAAAACCTTCTCAGTACACACTGTTTCCAGTGTAATTTGACAGAACGTACATGCTTTGGGGGGAACCCTTTTAAAAAAAAAAAAATCCTATTTTTTTTTTTTCTTTGGACAATCAATATTATGCCACAAGTGATGTCTACTGACGTTATGTTTGAACTGAAGCCGGAATATTCCTTTAACAACATAACGTTTTGATACAAATCGGAAATACTGAGGTGCGAATGAACCTTTTTTTTTCATTAAAAGGAGAGACTGAAAGAAAGGGAGAGAAAAATCACCTGCTTTCCCATTGTACATCAGTCAGCAGTGTAGCACAGAATTTCTCCCGAAAGCGTGAACTCATAAGACAGCTCCTGTGCCCCTGTGAATGCCATGACATCATGACTGAATCAGGAGTGTGATGAGCACATCCATCCAACCTGTTCAACAGATTCTTCAACCACTTCCTTATCAATACCGTGGGGGTCAGAATCAACTCTAACCAAACAGCATGAGTCACATTCTGTGAATTCCACTCAAGCCTTGTCTCTACAATAGATATATGGCTAATGTTTTCCCTATATAATTCTAGATCATATATTTACCAGCTCAGGTATTGATCGTGAGAGTGGCTAAGGGCTTCTTTGAATTGGCTGTGGTGGAAGGAAAGACTTCATAAATTCTTCTTTTCTTGGAGCACTGTCAAACAAGTTGTGCCGCCTGTTTCGCATGTATACATTAGCAGAGCTCGGCTGACTGATTGGGAGATCTGGGAAAGAGAAAGCACACCAACGAACTTGCTCTCTCAACAAGATTAATAGGGTTTATTAAATACTCGTGTGTCCCATTTCATAATGCAGATGCAACGGGAGGTCAAAAAATTTGGCTGCGGCTCATACTCTACTGTGCTTTTATGCGTGTTACGATCGGATGGCATAACCGTGAAAGAAAGCAAAGTTCGTTTTCAGTTCGACAAAAGTAATATTTTGTCCAATTTAAAACCTCACAATGAAATACAGTTTGTACAGCAACAGTTTGTAGTGTTTTTACAGCAAAGCCATAGAAGAACCAGTTTTGGTTCCCTAAAGAACCTTTCAGTGTTAATCAAACAATCAGCCTCTGAGTTGTGTACTTGCCCAGAAAGTCTAACACGATGTGTGTTTAATCCAGATATTCAACTGCAGTATCACGTTACCACAAAAACGCACTGTTGCTTGATTATAACTTCACATAACAACATGTTTTGTGACAATATCAGTGGAAGAGGGAGTTCGCCAGGACAAAAAAGTGTGATATAAATGTGTGTGTGTGTGTTAAAGGCTGTCAAATGAACAGCAAAGAGCACTCCATTCTTCCTCACTTCTCTTTGTGCTTACATATAAACTTCTTGTCACCATGACATCTCTCTCCTTAATAATACTATTGCCATGCAAATGAGAGAGGATGTGTTTGTGTGAGCGTGTCTTCCAAATACGGGTGAGAGGGGACCTCTGTTGGACCAGGGACAAAGGGTTTTTTTTCTTCCCCTTTGCTGGGCACAATAAGTTCAGGAATTTGTGTGCGTGTGTGTTGTCTGTGCCTGTGCATTCTGCGCAAACTAATTCTTTTCTGGAATTCTTCTCGTCCCCCTCTTCCTGGATAGACAGGAAGTAGGAAGTAGGGGGCTCCAGGGAGGCAAAAAAAAGAAGCCCATGGTCGATCAATCCAGTCAGGCCCAAACGCACTCCCTTCCACCCCTTGCCAAGTGTGTGCACACACTTTTTAAAGTGTAGGCAAGCAGAGCCGCCTCCTCTGTTGTAATGCTAAATCAGCGTCACTCACTGGAACTGTAAGCTCTTTCACACAGACGCACACACATGGTTTCTTTCCTTCTCCGTGCTTCCTATCACACAAAAGCTTGTGTATTTTTGAAAGACTGCAGAGATGGCCTCTCAGCGGGATGCGGGACTAAACAACAGCGGGGAGAGCGTGACATCCAGAAGCATAACAACCGAAGGACAAGTCTCTCAAGGAAAAGTTGATTTATCTGTGTGTTTTCAGGCAGACAGGCAGTTTTACTTGCTTCTGATGTAAGTGTCTGTAATCTGCTTTACGACTAAATAATTCCCACCGTCCACAAGATGAGAAGGAGGACTGTCAGTGTCCTTCCTGTGCGAGAGAGCTCCGCAAGCATGTCGAATGCCATTTCACCGGCAGCGTAGAGTCGAATAATTAACGCTAATAGTGTATATAGCATGGAAAAATCCACCGAGCTTTATTGGGATCTATTTCTGTGGGTCTCTCTCTGAATCCATGCCGTTTGCTAATGAAATATACATCGGATGAACTCTGACCTTTGCTGCGGGGCTGAAGGTCATCTGGCTCTTTTACATACACAGATGAGCTCGTCTTCCGGAAATGATAAGAATAACAGCGGGGATGTGCGCGGGGCAGAGAGTTAAAACAACAGCTGAGATGACAATTAATTGGCTGAAAGGCATGTAACTGTCATCCATTTCGCCTGGTCTGGTATTCTCTTCTCTGTCTCTCTCATCTCACAACAGACTACATATACACACACACACACACACACACACGCAAACACACACACACATACTGCTGACACCTATCAAACGTATCTCAGGGTTCATCGGCAGGCCATCCCAGAAGTTTGTAATTGCTCAGAGTGGCATTCTGATATGAGTTACACAAAGCCAAACAAAGATTGTGAATGGAGAAATAAATATTTAAGAAATCAATTACAAACATATGCAACCCAACCACAGTTCTGGCAAATCTAAGCTCGCCGCATTCCTGACTCTGCTAACAACTGCTAACTGCGCTCTGGAGCCTGCTGGATCCTCCGAGAACTACGGATAGAGACAGAGTCGAATCTTGAAGAATACTTTCATCTGCTTGCTTGACTAATACATAAACGTCTGACAGTATAATATTTGGCTGTGAAAATGCTAGAGATTTCCGTAAAGCACAGTAATTCATTTATAATAAACTAAATTGGGAATAGAGTAATTAGCATAGCTTTTAAAGGAAATAATCAGTTAAGGTTAGAACATTTCTATGTAGATTAAGTGGCGGTGTATCTCTTTTCAAATTTTTCCAAAAAAACAACAACAACTTCTGTGAAATTAGTTATTTTGCATATTTAGCATTTATTATATTTAGAGTATATATATATATATATATGAAATTATACTAATATGTCACAAATGCTGTATTGTTTAATGCTAACATTAGTACTCGCTGTCAGATCAAGTATATTTATGAATAATATGAAGCATTATATATAGGTTCTAATAAAAAAAAAAAAAAAAGGTGAGGCTTGTTAAATATAGATGTATAATGTACTATATACAGTATAGACATCTGACTACATCTGTTCCTCTTAAAGCTAAAGCTAATGTTGAGTCTGTGTATGTGTGGGCATGTTTAATTGTTCACCAAAGGCTGATTCATTATTTTCAACCCGTGTTTGATCTTGCGAGTTTAAAATTTGCTAATGTCTGCCTGGCAGACTCAGAGAAACATTTAGTGGTAGGTGTGAAACTAGTGTGCACTTATGTCTTGTGTGTGTGTGTGTGTGTACATGTCATACAGGTTCTTTCTCCAGTCCTATCAACACTTGTGGGCACACAGCTGGCACACAGCTGGTCATTTGCTCAAACACACACAGGCACGCACGACAAGCTTTGTAAAAATAATATGATCCAACCGGTTAAGACGAGGGGGGAAAATCGTTACAAGAAACGTGGGCTTAAGGCGAGGAAATAACACACAGCCAGACAGAGCAGATCTATCAGTGATAAACAGGTGCTCAGTCATCAGAGAAACACACACACTCAATGTAATGGAAAGCTCTCATTAAGAGCTGCTAACCACACCCTGTCTCTCCTCTCTTTCTCAGACTATTCTAAGCTCTGCACAAGTGGTCGAACCAAACCAGACATCACTGTCTATCCACACCATCTATATCAGGCTACTTACAATGAGCTGCTTTACATGATCCATTTAACCAGGGCAGCAGAAGTGCCTGTGTTATTTTGGGCTTGTTGACTTTTGATATAATAAGCTTCATATACCGTTTCCTTGTCTTAATAAATGTTAAACTAAGTTTAATAGCATATTAACTGTAGTTTAACCAGTTTTATAGCAAGCTAATAGTGCAATCCATATCCTGACTAGTTTAACAAGGTTAAGAGCAATCTACTATAACAACAATGATGTTGTGCAATATAAAAAAAAGGACTATAACATCATAAGATGTACTTTCAGGAAATTAAACGATCCTTATACAGTCTGAAAAATAGTTATTTGCACGCTGGGGAAAAAACAGCCTACACTTGTTACTGGTCTTAGCTAGTTAAATATGGACTCCCAGTCAGACTAAGTTTAAGGTGTCCTTTTTTTCCCCATCAAGGCTTCTTCTGTTAATGTCACACGGATCAGAAAAGCGTGTCTAACACTGTAGCCATTTGTACATTCAAGCTCTACATGACTAATTAATTCACCCGGGAGTGAAATAATGGTCTGATGCCATTAATTATTGACGGTTTGTGCAAGAAATGTGTAGCTTATTTGTAAAAGATTTATTCTATCATTAATACGCAAAGCCCGGTGTACGTAGAGCCCTGATGCAAGTATACTAATTTAACGTGTACCTGTGGAAATGGCCACAGTTTCTTGCTCAGTGACTCATGAGATGCAGGAACACTCACGTTACCTGCACAGCATCCAGTGTGAAATCTAGTGAGGTCATTTGTCCCGCAAACCTCTGTTACGCAGACAGGGAACCTGAGCACATCATGCTGCAGTCAGACAGCACAGAAACCTGAAGACCAGGCTGGTGTCTGCTTACTAACACTCATGAGCAGACAGCAGCAGGCACACAATCAGAATGGCTACATGACCAATTTGTGAAGTCACAGGAAAAAGAATACGGAGTGAGGGCAACAGAAATAGACGTATTCTCAAGAAGTCCTCCCCAAACTCTCTGTGACAGCCTACTGTCTGCAATGTGCACGTTTTTTGTCTCTGTGCCCAATGCCATCACATCATCAGTTGCATGGATTTGAAATGGGTTCCGCAAAGGCCTGTGAAAAAATATGAGAGGGGAAAACTATTGGTTGGAAATCATAATATAAATGATTATTATGTTATTCTCTTCTATCAAGGTTTATATATTACAGTTCAAAAGGCTTATTAACAGGAATAAATTGGAAGTGTTTTACACTTTTCCAAAAAAGAACATTTTAAATAAAATATGCCCTTCTAAACTTTGTTCATTAGAGTTTAGAAGTGTTTAATCACTGTTTCCACAAGAATATTATTCAGCATTGACTTTGAAAATATTAGCATCGATTGAATGAATAAATAATATATATATATATTTTTTATGTTTTTAAATGCACAGCCTTGGTTAGCATATCAGACTTATTATAACATTAAAAAAAAAAAAAAAACACATTAAGAACAAATAATGCCTTAGTACAGAAACAAAAAGCAAAATTAATTAATTTAGGAACATGCTGTCTTGCTTGAGATGGCAAATGATCATTAGGTAAGTTTAAAATGTTCAAATAAGTGGGCATTTTAATAAACAAATAAACGCATTTCACATTTCTATTAGACCCACAAGAGAGCCACTTTGTTTGGGCCAGAAAAGTTGAAACCAGATGATGGGGCTTCAGTCTTGTTTTCACAGACTGTACTCGACTAGTGGGGTGAACCCAAGTTTACACTGTGAGCATAGTTTTAAACTAGGGGCCTGCATGTGGAGCTACACATTAAGGGGTGAGCTGAAATCCAGTATAATCTCCTGATACCTTAGTTTTCAGCACATTTAAATGGCAAAATAAACAACGGCGTCGTTATGTCAAACACAACCCCTAACCAGAGTGTGTTCTGTGGCATTGGTTAAACAAATGAAATGCGTGCACAGTAAACAGATTTGCTTTTGCTTTTCTTTTTTCCTTCTCCTCCCCGCTCTTCAAATTTGTGAGCTGCAGCAAATGAGGGCCATAATGAGAGGCAGATTTAATGAGATGAGAGTTTTAATTAAATGAGCGAGTGACGATGAGACTCATTCACTCCTTCATTTTCTAAACTTCACTCAAAGGATAAAAACACTTGCAGGTCATTCAGAGGACAGTCTTCATATGGGTGAGCGAAAATATGTTGCATTTGCTAATGGTTATTGACGGGTCCAAAAAGAGGCGGTGAAGAGCCCACTGATGAACATTTATGGTGCACGCTGAATAAAAGCCTGAAAATAGATTCACTTCTATATAAACAGACTTTCTACTCTCACACAGGTTAGCTAGTGACATCATAGTCCTGTCCGAAAATCTGACTCATGGAGAGAGAGAACAGACTCGTGAAACAGGCATCTGGAATGGAGAGATTAAATCAGTCTTAGCACATTCGACTAACTGGAGAAAATATATATCTCTGACTCAGATACGTGATTGGACCTCCCTTGTGTTCCACTGTGCATGACTTTACACTTTGGCAAAATCATAATAACATCACAGGATTTTTCCCCTCATCAAGTTTACTATGAATAGCGATGTGATTGCCACTAGACAGACACACAGAGAGAGACAGAGAGAGAGAGAGAGAGAGAGAGAGATCCAATTAATAATATGCAAATTCAAATAAATCATATACAAGGCTATTTGGATAAACCAAATAATATCAATAGTAATAACTACTAAAATAAAATATATTTTTTATTTAATGTTTTCTTATTTTAAAGGTAATATCACTCACTTTTCTGTAGTTTTCTTGCTCAGATAGTAATTTATATGAATAGTTATATAAAATACAATAATAATAATACACAAGGCTATTTGGCAAACACCAAACTAACTTAATATTATAAAAGTATGTGTCTGTTTTACACGCCTATTACTGTGTGTGTGGGTTTTTTTTTTTTTTTTTCTCGGTGGTACTTATAATTGTCCCTAAAGGCATGTTACATGTGGCAACTTGAAAAACATTCAGTGTTTCATTTCCATGTGTTCCTTGAAATGTGGTTGGAGCGTCTGTCTTACACTGAGTGTGAACTTTTACCCAAAAACTAATTTCATGTAAATATCAGGATGAACAAGACAGAGTGGGCATCGGGTTTAAATAACCAAGTAACTGATAACTGACACCCAATCCCAATTCTATTTTCTACCCCTTTGCCTACTCCTCGCCCCTTCTCCTTGGCTCTTGCAATGAAGTGGAAAGGGGAAGGGTTAAAAATTTTCCCCTAAGAAATGGGACACCGCTACTACACTGTTATACATCATCATCCATTGTCACTAGCTCCTAACGTTACGTCAGAGGACATGCGCCGATGTGAGCACAGTTCATTTACATGTACACATACGGCCGTAAGCCAAACAAAACAATGCTTTACCACATGCAGTCAAGTCACCAGGTATATGACATAAAAATATATTTCCTAATATTGTGCAATCAGTGCTATCCGCTAGCAAACTTTACAGAACATCACCGTAAACACAAACACAAGACAATTTTAATATACATATAATGAAAAATTGTCATAAAAATCCTTATTGATAGCAAAAATTACTTACATTTATGGGTCTGCTTGCTCGAGTGAGCAGCCATGTTGGAAATTTCTCTTAGCCCTTCGTTTGAAGTGAGGTCCTGAAAAATCTTCGTTAGGGGGGCTATCTAGCCCTTTCCCTTCCCCCTACCCCTCCAACCAAAAGAGAATTGAGACACCCCTACACATGAACGCGCCAAACGGAGTAAGAGAGGGGTAAGGGGTAGAATTGGGATTGGGCCGAACACATCTTCCTCCAGTACCTTTTATCATAAATAGGTACAGCCAGGGTCCAATTATTCTTTTTTATTTATTGATCTGTCAATGATGAGCAAATTGGGAAAATTTACAGGCAATATAAAATTTCTAGCCATTAAGAAACTATATTTTAAATGGTTATGAGTGTATAATGCACATATGTGAAAAGCATTATTCATACAACTTAATCAAAAGAGCATTCAGAAAGAAATTCTATTCAAACAAAAAGGTCAAGGCTTTTTGGAGCGCTGCAGAAAGATTGTGAGATATCTAGAAATCTGCAGTGATCTTTTAGGAAACTAAGCCCTGTCCTACATACACCTCTGGCACACAGGCCGCTTAAAATGGCTTGTGGTCTACATGAGACATTACATCCCTGTTAAAGCTGCTCACATGGACCTGACTGGGCCCGTGGACCGGGGAGTGGTGCGGTGAGAGATGGCAGAATTGCTTGCTGGTCAGACATAGTTGGAGCAAAGCGAATGAAAGCCAGCTGAAAGTGGCTGAATCAGGTGCCAGCGCATTAAAGATCTGTCAGGGTTACTTACATGCAGCTCTGAGTGCTGGATCACCAATGAGCAGCTACCGTAGATGGGAATCGCAGGGACTTCATGTGCACTTGAAGTGTATCTCGTGCACTCCACTGACACACACACTCCATGCCACTCCTGTGTTTGTGCAAACTCAATCAAATGATTTTTGAACAGCAATAAAGAAGTCTTTATTTTAGTTGGCTAGGCTTCAGACTTACTCAACTTTCCACCTCCTTACCAACAGCTCAAACTCACACACACACACACACACCACAGCAGCCAGACTGGCTTACCCTACTGAAGTTATGCTGCAGCGGCTGGAGCCAATCAGACGCAGTGCTGCCCTAATATCCCAGATATCCCTGCTCTCTTTCAAACACACAAACTCAATTTATGGACACATTTATTTGCATGTCAGTGGCCAGAGAGAGAGGCAGAATCGACTGCATTTATCTGACCCAGGTGCAGCAGGCCCATGGCTTGCCTCGCAATAACGTCTATTACAACCCCTGCTTTACCAGAACATATGCAAACGGACTCACGACCAAAAGTATCTGGATTATTACATGCCGGCCATCAAGGAAAAGGTGAAAACATGAGAAAAGAAAAAGAGGAGAGATTAGACATGCTTTGTAGATGTAACAGTCCATATCCGAACAGATTTAGTGTCAGATCTGATGGGAGAAAACCTGGCCAAGCAGATGGGTGTCTGTTTCGGGCTAAAGCATAAGAAATACCAAAGTAAAGCACGCAATTCCATGTGAGAAACATGTTTTGAACTAAAACAGAGACAGAAACTGCAGAATATGAATTAACATGCAGATTATGACCAGGCCCAGATGGGGTCTGTGGACCTTTTTCACATTTCTGTGCTGGTTTTGGGGGTTGGGGGGAATTATGTCTCAATTATCTGTTCCACTTCAAACTCAATTAGGCTGAATTAAGCCAAAGCCTACAGGACAGTAGAAAGGGTGATCATCCGATACACATTTAAAGACAGCTCTTGTTTTCTGTTGTTTTGGGGCGCACATGCAGTTAAGGATTGCCAGTTACAAGACGATTTAGTTATAATCATAAACCTACCCATTTCACACAAACTCATAGACTTGATAATATGTTAACCGTTGTTAAAATGTTTTCTTTCTACTGTGGTACATAATTTTTTTTTTTGTCAATAAAGGCAGTGTTAGCGACAGAATTTGAAATGTCTGGTTTACCATCCCTCTAATATTCTTAAGTAAACGTGTGTTATTTTGAGAATGTTTAGACATTTTTCATTGTATAAAAAGTTGTCAAAGTTAGCATTGGTATTTTTTTTTTGTTTGTATTTTTTGACACAGAGACTAAAAAAATTTAAAGGCCAACAGACTTCAGTCTTGTAGTGTGCGCTCGGTTTAACATGCCAAAACCTCAAAACACTTTTCAAACACCACACTATTACGCCTGGGCTATAACGAGCTGCTCAAGCCTGAATGTTGGACACTGATACGTGAAAGAAAAAAAATGTTGACATGTCGTCCACTTTAAGAGAGCAGCATAACTCACAGAGTGGTGCCTGTTAGTCCAGCTAGAATAACACTGTGGCTGGAGAGTTTTACTGTCCCACTACTGCTTGTGAAACATATATTCCAATGACAGCTAGACAGCGAAAGACTGAGTGAGGGGGAGGAGAGAGCGAGAGGAGGGACGAGGAGGTGAGTGTGGCACGACAAGGTGAAAGTGATGTGTGTGAAGCCACTGTTCATACACACTGATGTTACACCTCACAGATTGGTATGGGTGTGGACTGTGAGAGACGCATACATAGCGATACACAACTCAAGGAGACCATGTAAACAGTTATGGTAGTGTAGTCCGCAACACAATCTTTCTTTCTCTTTGCAGCGTTCCAAAAATGTTGTTTTAAGACTTTACAGTGGTCAATAACAGTTAATATGAGCAGAGAGAGGGAAAAAAACAGACCATCATTCAGTGCCGCTCCCCCTAGAGGCCGGAGCAGGAGGTGTGTGAGCTAGACAAACGAAGCGTGTCGTTCATTAGCGAAAAGATCACATTTTACCGGTGGAGCGACACTTTTAGTGGCGTGGGGGGCTCTGTGAAACCTCAGCCAGAAAAGCCCCTCTGTTTAACTTCCAGAGTCATTAGGCAGGCTATCACCTGACACACACTCAGGTAAACGCCGCTCTCGGGGGCCAGATGTACATTTCATCATGGTCTCACAGCACGGCTGGAAAAATATGTGCAGAAACTGAAAACCGCATTTGCAAAAATTGCCTGCCTGTCCCCTCTGTTAGTTTTGGACATGAGTCTTCTCTGAAGCACGAGTGCTGGCATCCCAGCCTGCGCCAGACTCTTAAAACCAGTAACTGATATCGGGTCTCTGTGGCCTGGCCTGAATATGTGAAGTTTTTCAAATGTAGCAAATCCCCTAGGAATGTGTTTTACATGTTAACTTGGTGTACGTCAAGGTGAGAGACAACACTGTTGAATTATGGGAGATTGGATTCAAGTGAATACGTTTCGGGAAGTGAGAAGATGGGCCTTGTTTTTGCATAAACATGCAAAAGTGTAGGGTTGGTAAGATTAATGTTTTGAGAGAAGTCTAATTTTCTTACCAATGCTTGATTTATTTTAAGTTCACCTACAGCATTTTAGCTCAATCAAGTATACTTCAGTATAACTACTTCCACACAATTAAAGTAAAGGAAGTAAAAAATTAGTTCCAAATTAGCAGACTGTTAAGTACACCAGTGTAGCATGATACATGTACATTTGCACAGGGTATTTTTGTGAAACACATAAATGTGTAAATACATTTGTTGTACATGTAGTATGAAATAAATGTATTTTTAAAAGACATTTGATCTCATGTTAATCTTGAGTACCTATAGAGTAGTACTGCATCCTTCATATCTCCAAAAAGTCTTTAGTTTTATCACATTTATAAAAGAAAGATACAGCTTTAATTCTCCCCGGAAAAAGCCGAGCTCCTAAAGGCGTGCTGTGTGGGCGGAGCTAAAGAATGACCATCACTTGTGCCGATTGCCAACGAAACAGACCTAAAGCCGCTTCACTCACCGTCTGCAGTTCGGAATAATGACTGGATATTTTATAGCTGAGACCGCTACATCGTTCTGTATCAAACAATGTGCAAATCCAGCGACGAACTGGGTCTTGTTTATAAAACGTTCGTCAATAAACACACTTGTGAAACTCGGGCCAGAAAAAGAAATGGCATTCACGTGGCGCGATCTTGCCGACTTGCTCTATCTGGCCTATGCATGCGCGGGCGTCTGCTTCCGGGAGAAATGCCCATATAAGGAGTTTCATCCATAACTACATAAAAGACAAAAGATTTTAGGCACATAAATATTCGGTCATATGTCCAAATAGTTTTTTTGAAACACTGCCATGAGAATCCAACCTTTTAACAGTGTAAACAACTCAGAATGCACGCAGATCTATGTTTCCCCCACCTCCCCCCCTTTAAAGATAGTTGTATTTCTTATTATTTTTGAGGAAATCGTGATATGTAAATATTTTAGAAATGTTTGATGAATGGAAAATTCAAACGAACTACAATAATTTTATTTTATTTTTAACTATGTACAAGCATGTACTGACACTTTAATTCATTTAAAACATTTTTGTAAAATATAAGATTTCTTTCACAAATCTTACTGACTCTAAGCTTTTGAATGGAAGTGTATATTAGTTTTTGTATGCCATTTTAAATATGCTTAAAAAACTAAATAGATTAGTGCTCTCTGAGAACATAGATTATAGAACACAGATTATACTTTTATAGGCCTACTTCCTCCTCCTCCAAAAAGTTGATGAGCTAAATGTGCTAAAGCTAGGACAGACATGCATTTCATGTCATTTTTCTGAACTAGAAGAAAGTGTTCCATTTGAGACAACATAGCCTTTTCAAATATAACGTCAGTTTTATAAGGGAATAAAGTAGTAAGTCTTTAAGTTTAAATTCATCTGGCACGTTCCGGTGAGTAAACAAAGAATGATAATTTACTGTTATTATTACTGACCCATGTGTCAATAAGGAATGCGCTCATCATGCTGCATACATAAATGGAATCTCTCTCTGCAAATGTTGTTAAGAAAAAAAACAGCTATGATTTATTCAAAACAACAGCGTCATCTACAGCAAATGCACATGTTGTTGTTCAGATGAAATGCTGGTGCTTGTGTAGCAATGTGGCAGCTGGCCATCATACATGCAACATAATTTATAAGCCGAGACGAGTTTCATATGGGTTTTGTAACGAAAGCACGACAACCATGGGTGTGCATTCATACCATCTGCAGAATCAGTGGCGTGCACCGCTAATCTCTCTGGTCGGGAAGTTTGGTTAGGCGGCGATGGAACATTGATGGTGACAGCTGCTCCTTTAAAAAGGAGAAACGGGGGAAAATTTCAATCTGATCTATGTGCGGTAACACAGCAACTGTTAACCGTTGACAAATGCTTTGTACTTTAGATCTGTGTTTCTCTGGATCACAAGTCTGGATATATTAATGGCGGAGAAGAGCTTCTATTAGGGCTGCAGACCGCAATGGCCTCAGCCATTTCAAAACCACTTTAAATGTGTATTAAATGATGAAATGAGACGACATCTTTTAAGCTCACAGTAGGGCTTTTCTTTCCTCAGCGGAGCGTAGGTTCTAATAACAGAGCGGAGCTTTGAATCTACGCACACACACAAACGTAAAACTTTCTGCAGCTCTCCGTGGATAATAAGCAGTGACTGATACAACAGAGACATATGGATCTCTTTCTTTCTCGCTGTCTCACTCGCTTTCCTTGCCTGTTTCCTCTCCGCTCTTCATCCAGCACAGCGAAGAGGGTATGAGGCCTGTCACTCGTGTCCATTTGAGAAGAGCGGGGTCCGTCTCTACGCTCTGAAGTTTGATGCAGACAGCTGCTGATAATTATTCCTGCTCTCCAGTGTTGGTCGGCTCTGACGGAAATATTCTCATTGTTGTCTCGCTGCCATCCACGCAATTCCAGAGCGAAGTTTAGCAGGTCACAGAGACAAAACGAGCAACCACAAGAGCTATCCTTCACAGAATAAAATCACAGAGCATTAATCACAGATAGGAACAGACGTGGCTCAATCCAGAAGTATGGCTCTCCCCGGACATCAGGCCAGCTATGGCAGTCAAATCGGGGACAACACATGTTTCTGCTTATTAAACATCAGCCAGAGCAGCGAGACAGTTCCAGATGACATGGCTCACCACTGCATATCACTTTACACGGTTCACCAGAGACATGTGTTTGCAAAATGAAATAACTAAACCCAATCAGAGTTTTATGTGTTTGCTGGAATTCAATTAGACTATGATTAATAGGGGCTTTTGGGCCAAACAGTGCAGAGGTTGAAGGGAGACGTCTACGGGCTGGTGGGGTTACGACAGGATTGCTGTCGAGATTATAGACAAATACACTGGTTAACACACAGAGAGAGAGGGAAAGTAACACATCGAATAACTTCACAACTACTCCTGTGCTCCATCACCCAGCCCTGAACTCTCAAATAGCTGCCGCCTGCAGGGTTAGAAGACTCTGTCCAAGCACAGAAAGGCCTGGGTGGGACAATAAAACAGAAGCATGACTGACAGCGATGGATGAAATTCATTAATGGCCTAAGAGTGCTTGCAAGCCTGGGCCACGACCGCAGGTGAGAAGTTCAGGAAGATCAGAAGCGATATCTGTGCTGACAGAGGACAGGGAAAGTTTACAGCTCTTCTCTGAACGAACAAGGGAGCGAATAACCTTTTCCATGCTATTAAAAGGACACCGTGGGACGACAAGCTTCCAAATGTTTGACCATATAGAAGGTGAAATTTACGATCAGTCAACACCACAAAGACACATGGACGCTTTTCAGACCCGAAGGGATTTAGCTACACCCGTATGATGCACACTTTTCCATGACGTGACCTAAAAGAGATCTGAAGTTAATATTTCATGCTAATGATCACATGACATGCAGGTAAATAAACATCTTGTACTTTTAAATAAGCATTTTTTATTATTATTTTGCATACATTATTAGCCTTCTGTCCTAAAACCCTTGCAGTTTCCTTAAAAACCCCTATGGGTTTGCGAACCCCCGTTTGGGAATTCCCAAAGTAGGGCATTTCAAGCAAGTTAGAGTGAAATGATCCAATATTTAGTCTCAGTTTAACAAATTAATTTCACATCCTTCCTAACCCTTATGCGTGTACCAAAGCAGAGCGAGCGGGCAATTTCAGTCTGCACGACACCCGTGAGGTGGATTGTGGGATTGACAGTGGGGTGGTACAAGAATAGCAAGAAAGTGAAACAGTTAACAAATGCTCAACTTTACATAAATAAGATGTGAAAACACTGGACAGCAGCCAATCACTGTGAGTTGCATGTTGTGATGTCTGTCAACAGACATTCAAAAGTGAAACATTTCTCAATGCAGTTTCTGGTGGATTTGCCACTAAAAATCCATCATTACATATTACTATATTTAACTCCGATTCCAAATGCTATTTGGGTAATTTGTAGCTAAACTGTGGCTGTGTTAGCAAAAGTTTAAAATTGACATGGAGTATACTTTGGGCACTTAAAAAAGTTTGCAACTGTATTCATGAATTTAAATGATGGTTTTATTAACAGTGTACTGAAAGAAGTCGTAAATATACTTACTTGCTGTCCCCTGGCATGTTTCTTCTATGTCGTTAAGGCCACAGGATACAGAAGAGAGCATGTCGTCACTGAGTTATATGTCTTCAGTATGACTGAAGGGCAAACAGACGGGCTGCAAAACCCTAATAAGACTGTATTCTACAAGCTTTTGTATAAACATTGTTTTGACCTTAGTCCACCATTGCATTATCTCTTAAAAGAAGCTTGAGCACTGGTGAATCAATTAAACCCCATCCACAGCACAAGGGATTAATATAACTAGTCCGAGAGCTTCTCTGATAAGGCGATTTGAGATTCGGTCTCATCTGATAAAATGATTATCCAAAACAATATTTGATTTAAACATCAAACAGCCTGTTAACACATTTGGTTTATTTTAAAGTTTAAATGCCAACATGTTTCGATCGCAGAGGAAGAAGGAAAGAAAACACAGCTCTTATGCATCAGCTGACTTTTTAAGACAGATAAGAACCCACCGTTGCTGTCAAACACTAAAAATTACTTTAAAACCAGAAGTGGTGAACTGAAACAGACCAGAAAGCACACACGCACAATCCATTAAAGAAATATTCTTCACAAACCTCAAAAAAAAAAAAAAAAAAAAAACCATTTAAAAAAAAATACACTTCTAATTGAAAAAGTGCTGGAGTGCTGACAAGCTGGAATAACTTTAAGCCACTCTCGGTCTTTTAAGCAAGCATATATTTTCCTATGTGTGACAGTGACTCATTTTTAATATGTTGCCAGGATACTTATTCGTGAGTTTAATCACCCATGAAGTGATCCTGAGTGCATTAATCAAAGGCTGACTGAAAAGTTATATAGAGGAGCAGGCTTTAAGAGAGACACAAATCACTCAAGCTTGTTTTAAAAAAAAAAGCCCCTATAAGACTGGCACGAATCAATCAAAATGTGGCACTTTGTGCGTAGTGCAAAAGAGAAACAGCGTTTGTCTAACTGTATGTCGACCAATTTGTCTGTCACTCCATCTTCTACCTCTTCCCTTCTCTCTCTCTAATCACTCTTTACCTTCTTTTATTCTTAATGTATGTCTCTCTCAGGACCGCTGTCTCTCAGCACAGTGTATCACAAAAGCTAGCAAACGACAATTAAAACTGATACGCTTGCCTTTGGTATGAATGATGAGAGCGAACTATAGAATGAAAGAAAACTAAAAAAAAAAAAAAACACACTGTTCTCTCCCCCTCCCAAGTCTTAGGACAAGTAGCGATATGATGTTCATTGATCTTTATTACAATAGCAGCGAGCTGTAAAATGTTTCATGGGTTTGTACCGATCTAACTCTTCCTCATTCATAATTACCACTACACATGTAGAACCAAGGGCAACTTCAGAGGAGGTTCAGGAAGAGAGAACGGGAGGGAGAGAGGGGGAAATCTCTAAGGGTTCTTTCTGTCTCTTTCGGCCCTGAGGCTATGAGCACTGCTGTATGCTGCATACCTGAAGCAACTTAGTTTTACAAAGATCAAATTAAGCAGCTAACTCGCAATATGAAATGACAGTTCCTCTCTTCCATCTCCCTTTTTTCTTGCTCTTCCCCTGGCAGTAAAAAAGCCTGCACCTTTTTGATTAACTTCATGCCAGACCGGCGTCTAAAGTAGGCATGAAAAGTTTAACGCTATTTATTTGTTACTTTTGTATAGTCTTTAAAATGTTAATTTTGAAGAACTGTGACAGTTATTCACGAATGCAGTGTATGCTTCGGGATTTGATTTGAAATATAGAGTCTCAAAGGCATAGCGGGGAGAGAGAGAGCTGGAGAGAAAGTGCGAGAGACAGTGTCTGTTATTCTCAAACCCAACATGGTGAGAGCCTATATGAGATGGAACCTCATGAAGGCATTTTTGGAACACTGTACACGGGCAGGAACTCCACAAACAGGGCTCCACACAGGAGACTTGGTTCACATTTGTTCTTCCAGTGTTCCTGCAGTTCAACTAACAGAATAGTGCTAAGAATGTGGGTTTGATTCCCAGGGAACACACAGATAAACACACAGATAAAATGCATAGCCTGAATGCATTGTATGTTGCCTTTGAAGAAAGTATATGCCGAAAGCATACATTTAAGACATGTTGTAATTTATATAGCGCTTTTGTAGACACTTCACAATGTAAGGGGGGTATCCCTTCATTTACCACCAGTTGCTAATGTTGCACCACCATGTTGCTAAGCTAACAGTTGGTAACCATGTTCCAAATGATGTACTATATGCGCTTATACACTATGCACCTACACACTCAACCATGTAGTGTATGAATTTTATAAGGTTATTTTGTCATTAATAATCAGAGTCTGTTGGAGTCTGTCAGAGCAATGGGTACTTCATGGGCAGCACATGTTATTTTAGGCATTTTGTATTAAGATGATAAAATTGGGAGACTTGTTAATGTTTAATGTTCTTTTATGTTTGTTGTTTTTAAAGACCTTCTGGTACGTTGGTGTTTTGGGGGGTTACCAGTGTTGTAAAGAGTAGAGCATGTGCTTGGGGACCTGCTAACATGAATCAAAGCTATTTTAATAATAAAAATACTCTGGGCATGCCATGGAAGTATCAAAACCATCTTATGCTACACATAACAAGTTGGCTAATTCCTAAAGTTAAGTAAATCAATCCTATCTTTTTTTTCAGTGTAAAATGATGTTTTCCTATTAATTTATTTTCTGGTTAAATGTTTTAGTTTGAGTTCAACAAGCATAAATTTCATTAAAACTATATTTGATCAAATTGAGTTGACCCAACTTTTAAATTTCATTGCATTCATTTTTTTTTTTTTTCATGAGTTGGGGCTACACATACTTATTGAATGGGAATATTGAACTCAATTAAATTAAGTTCATCCAATGAATAATTTTTTTGAGTGTGGACAGATTGTGACATGCCGTATTTTTGGTGAAGTGATGTTCGCGCATCTTCACAAGTTCACAGAGAGAATCAGAAAAATAATCTGGATAATATTTTCAGCGATTAACAACATAAATTGTGCTCTGCACCACACACAAACCTACTGTATTCCACCAGAGAGGACTGTGGCTGCAAAACATTGTCATTTGGGTTATGTTTGGTACTGCTTTTGACATTTGTGCAATAAATACGGTAAATTATTGTAATTGCATTTATCTCTCTGTGATGTTTTACTTATACTGTACAGATTACAGTTTTAGAGGTAGGAGTGGATTTAGCGACTATATTTGTATATTTTTAAATGCTATGTTGTTACAAAATTTATTTTCCTGCATATTTTGGCCAATTGCATTTTATATTCTTTTATATTCACTAAAATGGGTAGGTTTAGGTGTGGGGTAGGTTAAGGGGTCTAAAAATATTAATCTATTATTGATAAAATTACAGAAATATGAATTTCTTAATTCTATAAAATATATGCAAATATTTTTTTTACTAAAAATATGTAGTTATTTGTATGTTTTTAAACGTTAAGTTGTATACAAGTTGTATGTTTTAACATCAGTAAAAATTTACAAAAATATACATTTTATGCATGTAAATGTTACGTATTAATACCTAAATTTAATCATGAGATCAGGCTGGGCAGCTGACTTCATAAAGTGTACAACATTCAACACTTTTTTCAGTTATTTAAGTGCATCATCCTGGTATTTAAAGTACACTTTTGGAATTTCAGTGTGAACACACTATTAATAATACTACAAAACATCATAGAATAGAGCACAAGTGCACAATTTGGGATGCACACAATGTGGCACTTTTTGGAACCAATGCCTTATTGACCATGAGAATTTATACAAATATCTATAATAAACATTATCTTAATTCACCATTTTACACACTTTTATAACTCCTGTGACTTAGTAGCAGCATAATTCAAAGGAGAGTTTATCCAAAAATATACATTCTGTAAAAATGTACTCACCCACATGCTATTCTAAAGCCGTGGTACTTATTTTCTTCTGTGGAACACAAAAATATAATATATAATATGTTTATTGTTATTATCGGTCGGGGCAGTCGTGGCCTAATGGATAGGGAGTTGGGCTTGTAACCCAAAGGTTGTGTGTTTACTGCAGGGATTTTGGGTGGGGTTAGTCAATAACCAGCGCTCTCTCCACCTTCAATACCACGACCGAGGTGAGACCCTTGAGCAAGGCACCGTTCCCCCCACTGCTCCCCAGGCACCGCAGCAATGGCTGTCCACTGCTCCGGGTGTGTGTTCACGGTGTGTTTGTGTGCATGGTTGTTCACTTTTCACTGCTGTGTGTGTGCACTTGGATGGGTTAAATGCAGAGCAAATTCCTAGTATGGGAAACCATAACTGGCCACATGTTACGTCCTTTCATTTTCCTTATTATTGTTATTATTATTATTATATTTTATGCCAAAAGAAAGTAAATGTGTTTTTTTTTTTTTAGAGTGGCAGGGTGAATAAGTTGACAAAATTTTCTTATACATTTAAGTATTTTTTGCAACATACTTCATGTGGATGAGTGACCCATCTGATGCCTTAAAATCTCCCCTCCATAGGCAGCTCGCCAATTTCTAGAATAGAGCTAGAGAGAGATACACACTCTATACAGCATAGCAACAGGAGGGACAGCTTTACGAGTAATATATCCGATTCATGTGAAATCTCATTGAGTTTTACTCCCATTTCAAGATGCAATTTACTGAATTGCTGGGGGTGAAATTCAAAATAAAGAAATTAAATTTATACACCTTTAGTGCTCAGTCTGTCTGCAAGATAAATGGGTTTAAACGGCATATGCACATACACAAACACACACAGGTCTTTTGCTCATTGTTCAATATTACACTAGAAAACCGTTCTCTAACACACCTGCAGTTGTTCATCTATTTCTCCATGCCCATGCACCCATACCGCTTTCTGGGACAAGACTTTGAAAGCATCTTGCTCCTAAATGTCTTCCACCAGCCTTCTGAAACATTAATGCCAGTCTCTAAATCAGACTAGTCCACACCGGGCCAATCTACAGGTGTTGGCTATCTCATTTTGAAAGGAGAAAAAGTAAATGAGGTTTTCTGTTGTCGCATAATCACAGAGTATCAGTATAAAATGGCGCTCTCTAACAAGGCCAAGGTAAATCTGGCTCTCCTTGGCACACGGTGCATTATTAATGCCCACTGTGCTAGCCTAAAATACTTACGTTTGTGTGTGTGTGTCCTATACAAAGAATTGCTCAGAGCCCCTCTGGCATTGTCTAAACACTGAATAATGCATCGGTTAAATGATAGAGTTAGCGGGCTAAAAGACAGAGAGCAAAGAGAAAAGAATAGAGGCTGATCACAGAGAAAATCCCTTCAGCAGAAGAGACAGGCCTCTTTAATACAGGGCTACGATCTGTATTTCTATGGCACTGTCATATACGAAGCCTGATTTGGAAGAAAGTACTGCAGATCTGTGATTTGACTCTATAATAATCTCATAAAAAGAGTACGTGATCATAAAGTATCTTGTTTACAGACAGATATAGCTGCAGAGGCCTTAACCTGCAGTTTAACCCACGGCTGCAACACCCAAGTCTATCCATCTGACTCACGCTTCCCACTTGTTTATCTATTTCTCAGTTTAGGTGGATTACAGCATTAGAAAGTCTAATCCAGATTCCCCCCACTCCTTTTCCTCTTTCATTTCTCCTCTTTATAACTCTTCATGTCATTCATCTGAATAAAACTGGTACTCTGCTCCCCCAAATCCATCATCTCGCTTTTTGCACACTAGAAGTTGATATAAGGAAATGAGTTGCCTATAAATTCAATAACTTGACTTTTTTTTTTAAATTACCAACATGAGAGAAGTAGGGTTGGAGTCAGATTGAACAATTAAAACAGCAAGTATGAAGGAGAAAGTGTGTCATTGTTTTCTTGTCGTGTTACGAAATTAATCTTTCAGTTTTGTCACTGGTGAGACTAATAATTCATTAATTCTTTCTTTTCTTAACATAAATATTAAATAAAGATTTAAAGACTCTAATTTTTAGAACTGTAAGACCAGTTTTAAAATGAGGTCCATAAGGAATACAAAGGTGAATCAAATAAAATTTGACATTTCTCTCGCTTTGGCAGAAGCTTAGAGGTCACATTCCCTCTGGGTCACTGTGAAAGAAAACATACTACTGTTGCTGGCAGCACAATACTTCTGAACAGAAGGAGAAGCCAAAACATTCGCTACAGCCCTTTCTTCCATTCTGGTTTGTGTGCATGACTATTCACATATGCCTGTGTGCACGCAAAGCAATTTAACAAACAGATATCCATGGGCAGACTTTCAAGGATTAGAAATTAAACATTTTCTTTTTTGTCATTTTAGTCTGTTCTCAGCAGAAACAGCACTTTTATGATTTGCCTAAAGCCTACTTTCCAAATGTTTATATAAAAAAGTAAAAGACAAACTATCAAGAATATAGGAAAAAGGAATGAAAACGGATCAGAAAATTATGAACTGAATGTAATATTTTTTAAGAATCGTAAAAATTAAAAAAAAAATTTATTATAGAACAACAGAAATTGTGCTCTCTATAAAGAATTGCAATCTGGTTTGAAGTTTCATTCTTCTGAATCCCTTGTGATTTTGCAATCCACCATTCAAATAGGCTGGAGAAATGAATCTCAATTACATATATTATTTAAGGAAGACAACAAATGCATATTACACTGAAAGCGTTTTTTATTAGGACAAGCCCAAAAAAAGTACTGCTTCGCCCCATTCTTGTCTCGACCTAAGAATCAGCTTTCCTCATAATATCTGGATACTAGTGATACCAAATTCCCAAAACAATCACTATTTTGATCAAATCATTCAATCAGGTTTGCGAAATGATCTAAAATTGTTCACAATTCATCCAAACAGTACTTTGCAGTAAACCATTTGCAGAGGTTTCTAACACCACAAAAAGGGTACTTAGCAATGTCACTACAGGAAACAAAACCTGTGAATGTCTTCTATTGTTTGTCAGTGATATAGCAGTTTTGTATTGTGCATGCAGCTTATGAACCACTTTGCAGTGCAAGTACAGGTCATTTTATCAATAGAACCGTAACAGCAACAACAAAAGAGTATAAAATATTGCAACACGTTCTCACTCCCAACTCGTCAACATTTTTCGATGGAGGGCCTGTGCCTCTGTGCTGATGAAAGGCTGGTAACACCTCTGGTCTATGCTGAATCAATGTAACCACACTCAAACACAAACAGATAGAAAAAGAGACATAGTCAAAAGAGACAGTATCTCATCACCAACTTTTCACCTGCTTTTTGCATCCCTCTAAAATAAAATAAAGTGAGCAATACCACAGACACGGCACAGAAGGATGGATTACAGGACTTTTCAAGGTTAGAAAGGATGTTGGTACTCTCAAACACACACACACACACACACATTCTTTCAGCCTCTGAACCTCTTCTTTTCATCTGTGCAAAGAGAAGCAATGTTTGGGAAAAGCGCTCAGTCAAGCTGCAGAAAAGCTAAGAAGTGTTGGCCACAGAGATGACAACTTCCAGGAAGATCTCCTTTATTTCTTAAAACACAAACCTCAATGCCTGTGTAGTGTGTGTGTGCTAAACCTGCAGATGTAAATGCAATATGGAACTGCAGGAGAGAGCTGTTTTGATCTGTGATCTGTGCTAACGTTTGTGTGTGTGTGTCAGGGAGAGCGAGTGAGTGAAAGGTTGTCAGGTGTTTGTGTGCAGAGGTATTGAAGGCTATGAAATATTTACCAAAGCAATAATGACTCCCCGGACAGAGCATGAGAGGAGAGGAACGAGGGAAAGGAGAAGAAAGGGAGACCTGCCACCCTTCACAGGAAAAGAGGGAAGAACAAAGAGGATGCAAGATTGGCAGAGTTGTCTTTTACTATAGGGGTCTCTCTCTCAAAAACAACAACAATAAAAAAATATTCAAATTAAAAAAAAAAAAAAAAAAAAA
>JAUYWG010000040.1:13440898-13457303 GCA_034779775.1 Enteromius afrohamiltoni
ATATATATATATATATATATATATATTAACACAACACTAATGATTTTTGGGGTAAATACACTGGGAGTCTCCTAATGCATGTTCGCTTTAAAGCAATATTTGGAGATATCATCTGACGCTCAATGGAGAGAAAGACAACGGAAGAGCGCATTGAACTCTGCCTCTCTCTTCTTTTCACACACAGACTGTAATACAATAATCCTGTTGTTTCATGCTGACTAACTTCAAGGCACGGACCCCGGTGTGTGTTCTTTTAAGTGCAGGCGTAATATTTAGCTTTGAGGTCACGCCTGCAATGCATGCTGGGAGACAGACTGAGCCGGAAGCAGGAGAGAGGAAGGAAGAATTACCACTGAGCTGCTCTGAACACATACATACTCTGCACCCCGGGATCCACGGAGGGGCTCTCGGCCTCGTTACACGGGTAAACCACTTTCTGCGAGTACCTCAAAAGTTCAGATAACTCAGATTTGCTTGTGTAATTCCCTGTTGCACGATGACAGAGCGTGTGTGTGTGTTTCAAACTGCTCTTTATGGGGTGCAAAGTTAGTGGATGCAGCGATGAATAGTGCTTTTTTTTTACAACAGGAAAAATTATATATAACATTTATAACATTTTATAACATTTTGTCTGGATTGTTTTTAATTAAAGTCACTTCTCATCTCTGAATAGTGAATTTACATAACCTACATGCTTTTTTTTTTTTTTTTTTAGAAATTGCAGGAAATGCCAGAAACAAGATATATCAAAATATATATAATAATATCCAATTAAATGTCTTACAAGTCACAACAACAACAAAATAATAATAAGCTGTACACTCTTAAAAATAAAGGTGACTTTTTGTGCAATGGTTCCATAAAAAACCTTCAACACCTGAAGAACCTTTCTGTTTAACAAAATGTTCTTTGTAGTGAAATAAGGATCTTCAGATTCTAAAAATCTAAAAAAGAGATGGTTCTTTTCAATAAGGTTCTTTGTGGTGGTTCTTTATTTTTAAGACTGTATGTCTAAATACTAACATTACTAACAAATACTACATTTTAAATTCAGAATGCTGTCAATTATGTTTATCGGTCTTATAAATTATTAGTTGTTAGCCCATTTAATAACTACCCAATAACAGAAAAGCTCAAGGTAGGTTAAAATGCAAATAGAACTCATTGTATCCTGGCAGGACCCAAAATGATGGATGGATGGATGGACAGATAGATAGATAGATAGATAGATAGATAGCTAGATAGATAGATAGATAGATAGATAGATAGATAGATAGATAGATAGATAGATAGATAGAAGGCTGTTAACATTAAAGCAATGTTTGTTGGTTCAGTGTTCATTGATATACTGCCACAAGAGTCTATTTGAGAACAAAAAACAGCAAATCAATTCATCATATCTATTTACAGTAATATTACTGCTTTCATTTTCTTGTATTGAAATGTAAACTGGGTTGAAACATTGAGCCACCGCTGAGAATAAATGCAGCGGTCAGACCAAAGCAACCAGGCTGCTGCGTGTGATCTATAATTGACCGAGATGATAAACGTGTGCGTCTGTGTGCTTTCGGCTACTGCTGTCTGACAAATGACCAAACACAACCTTTAGAGCTGACCTACACAAGCCGAGGAGGGGCGCGAGGTTGGCTGATGTCAAAAGAAAAACAATGAGTGGAACAAAATCGATGAAACTAGCGCAACCATCACTCCACCAACGAGGGACATTAAACAACGACTGTGCTGCTGGGCAATTACCATGATTGGAGTGAGAGCGTATGTGTATTTGTATGTTAGTCCCTCAGGTATTCTCCAAGCCACTTTTGATTAGCACATATGCTTAAACCGATACGATGTGACTGTGTGTGTGTGCGTGTGTTTATGTGTGAGGCTGTCTTCATTACCATGTGTGCTTTTACGGACGAGGGTTGATCGGTCAATGCTGTGCACTTTATTTATGAGTAAAAGGAGACAGATGGAGCCGGGCAAGGTATTGACGAACCATTGCCTTTAAACAGGAATCAATAAGCAGGGAGGGGCCGAATGACACACACATTAACTCTGTAATATGAGGGGATATGAAATCACTGATCTCTCTTGCTAGGGGCTTAGCCTGTTCTGTCTCTCTCATCTCCCTCCTTCTCTTGCCATTTATGGCTGAAGTGAAATAGAGATGCAAACAGTTGAGGAATGTGCTAAGCAAGGCTATACAGCAAAAAAGGTGTGCTAGTGTTATGAGTGACGGGATTTTACCCCAACACAAATATATACTGAAGCTATTAAAACTGCTTTCATCAAATTAACAAATTATAAGTAGGGTCATTATAAATGTAAATATATGATTTTTTTTAATTATATATCATTTTAGTATTACATATATATATATATATAAAACATAAAGGTTAGTACAAAAATAACCAAAACTGTAAGATGTAAATAAATAAAAGCTGAACAGACAAACTGACAAAAGTGCATATAATTATTCAATTTTTAACTAAAATTAATCTGAAACCTGAAAATATAAATACAAATATTAACAGTGTATATTAATAATACTAAAATGACACTAAATACTAGTTGAAATTCAAAAATCCTCTTCATTTGTTTGGAACTCCTGGAACCGAAAAATAAATAAACTGGACAGATTTTGTCTGAAATACAGGTTATTTTGAGATTAAATAATTGCTTCACCCAAAAATACAAATTATATTCAAAAATATATTCAAACTCAAACCTGCATAACTTCCCTCTATGGAACACCGCTGTGTTGTTTTGGATCCTGTTTATTTCCATTTTATTACAAAAACATACATGTTTTAAATGATCTTCTTTTGACTCCATTGAAGAAAGTAAGTTACACAGAGGGGGATTGAATGATGGAAATCGAATATTTGGATGAACACTTTAATTATGCAGGCCGTGATTAGTTTAGTAAAATAATCAGAATGTGGCGTTAGGAGAATGAACACAAACAGTGTTTTAAAGGAAGATCAATAACAGCTCAATACATTTATGGTCATGTAGCGAAGCCAATGCAATTAAGAGATTAATACAATGACATCACAAAAATCAGTTTATCCTTCATAACTCTAGAAAGCATAAATGAGCTATGATTACAGTCCAGCGTTCAGAGAGACTCAGTGACAGGTCATCTTCCATCTCTAAGGACTTCCCTATATAAAATAAAATCACCCTCCCCTTTCCCTTTTCTCCTTCTCTGTCCTCTCCTTCTCTCAGAGCAAACAACCTTCTCTCCTCTTGTTATTAACTAAATATGAGCACTTTGACCGGGGGACAAAAATTCAATATTTTCCCCACCAAATATTTAAACCAAGCAAATAAACAGACAAATAAATAGGTCTCCCAGGTGACCGGGCGAGTGAGGAGGGCGAGATGTAATTTGACGGGCGAGTTATTTGGGAGACTGAAGCCCACAGCTATTCAGGGGCTCATTTCAGCAGCTGTCAATCAATGAGCAGAGAAGAGAGTGTGTATAGGTGTGTGTACGACTGTGAAGTGGCCAAACGCACATACACTCTCTTCAAGGTCGGAGCAGATAAGGTGAATATCGTACCTGATGAATATATCACCCCTCTCCTTCTTCATCTCTTCTCTCAGGCCTATCGAAACATCTTAATTCCCCTCTAATAGCCAGCTTTATCCAACCTGTGTCCAGAAAACGCATTAAACATGATAAAGAAAGAAAGAAAAAAAGAAAGACAGAAAGAAAGAAAGAGGAGATTGTGGAGCATATGTGCAGACACGCACAGGCCAGCAATATTATGAAGGCCTTTCATCCATATTAGATGAGTTGCAGATGACTCTATTATTTCAGGCTAGATTGAGCTGAAATAGAGAGTGAGAGGAAGAGAGATAATGCAATAAACCCACTATCTCTCCTAAAAAAAACACTTATAAACACATATCATACAGACAGTCCTCTTGAACTTTAACCACCTCAAATACAATGTGTGTGTTTGAAATGGTGGCAGTGCTCAGTCTGGGGAACTGTTGTGGCTTTGGTGTGTTTGAGGTTTTTGGGACCAGTGGTGGCCAGTGCTGTGGGATAGGACAGGAAGTGGGTCATACAACATGACAGGCACTTCTAAAGTGGTCCCTAAGACCAAAGCCATTGCAGAGTGGAAGGACTTCAGAAGGCCATCGACACACACATATATACAGATACAAACACACACACTGTATCTCTCTCTGGAGTGCTGCAAATACATTTCTAAAGTCAGGTCACAGCAGAGTTTAGCAGAATGAAACTGTCAACAGCACAGATACACACACACACACACACACACACACACTGGAATCCTTTAAGCCAGATCACAGCAGTGTCCCTTCACTCAAGTGCCAAAAATGTGCTTCAAGAGTTTCACATCACTATCAGCGCATCAGTCAAAAGCCAGATCCGTTCCATCACAGACACACACACTGCTGAGAGCCCTGGGTCCCCACATCCTGTAATGAGCCTCTCTCCTCGGATTGGGTGAACCACATATCTACCCTGGAGGGAAAAAACAAAAATCAACCCTCATCAGTTTTTTTTTTTTGTTTGTTTGTTTATTTTCTAGTTCAAATTTCTAGACATCCATAGATACTAGATACATTCACACACAATGTAAATTGTGTAAGATTTGTGTTCTTAATTGTGTTAAGAATGCTTACCTCATAAGCATAAATCTAATTAAATCCAGTTTGGTTTATGATCAAAATAAGAAAACAATAATAAAGATTACTCAGAATATAACGTCTGGGAACAATTCTATAACTGGTTAATATGAGTCTGTTTTTTTACACTTCTATTTCTAATATTTGTTAATAATTTAGTTGTTTTCAGAATTGACAGTAAAGACGTTTATAATGTTATAAACTATTTCTATTTTAAGTAATTGCTAAAATAAGAACTGCTGAAAATTTAGCCATCTCAGAAAAACAATCTATTTTAAAATCCAGTTTCTATTTGTTTTAATATTTTACGGATCAAATGAAAAAAAGAATCGATGACCATAATATACTTTGATGCAAACTACTGAATTGATTGTTCTCTGAAAAAAAAAAACTCTATTTTATAACGTAATTATCAATCTTTTATACGCATCTTTTATCATATGTCTGACATTTTATAAAAGCTCCAATGACACACAACAATGCTGAAATCACTGTAATGCACAATTTATGTTCTCCTCCTACACTATGGGGCCACTTGGCTGTTAATATCAGGGGGTCGCGGGCTGTTATTCCCCATTGCTTAGGCAGCCATGACAGGCTTGAGTGGCCGTTTAACCCACACGGCACTGAAGGGTGTTGTCATGGCAGCATCAGGCAGTAACCATGAGGCTCACAGGTCTGACAGGTCCACTCATTGCTGGTTAACTGGGAGAACTGCATTATGTGTTCATCATGTGGACACACACACACAGTGCTCTTGGGACTCGCTGTCTCACTGAATAACTCACTCTTCAGTCGGTGTAGAGAGCATGTGGACTTGCGAGAGCATGTGCACACACACACAATCTCAAGTTTGCTATGATATTATCTGCACAAGGATATCTGCTTTTTTGAACAGACAAAAGGCAAAATTATTATCTCTTACAGGACAGATCACCTTAAAATTTCTATTGTCCTATTACTTACTCACCGATATGACTTTTTCTGTAGAACACGACAGAAGATCTGTGACAGAATATTGCTACTGTTTACCACACAATGAAAGCATGCAATAACCGGCTGTCAAGCTAGAAAAGAAGAAACCTTAAAAGTGGTTCATAGGAATTGTGCTACATAAGTCGTGTCTTATAAAGCTATACATTAGAAGAGAAAATAAAAGGCAGAAATGTATGTTGTTAATCACAGAAAACATTCAGTCGGTAGTCTGAAGTCCTAATTTAGTAACTTGCGTGAACCCAAAACACAATGGCTGAAAAAATTCATATTTGAGCTATTTGAGCTATGACTGTGTGTAATTTATGTTGTAAAACAAACTGTGAGCGTCTCTTCAGGTAATGTTAACCACAGATTTGAATCATACATTGAAGCTTCTTTTCCCAAGGGAAGCAACAACTCAAAAATGCAAATTATCTTCCGGGTTTTGGGAGTATAAACATAATCAATGTTTATGTTCGGCACTATTATAATGCATAACAGATATGCATATATTATAACATTGCATTTGTCCTTCAAATCATATATATTGTTTTGGAGATGTCACCTCTGAGATGTGATTTGACCTTAACTTAGCTGTCAATTATATAATAAATGGCCTACCTGTAAAGGAAACACACACGTACACACACAGATACTTAATTCCACATGCACCTGGTCATCTCCCACTAGTAAGAGATAAATACTACTGATGACCTTTGCCCTTCAATGCATACCTGTGCACACATGCCTGAAAACAGATTGCAGTGAAGTTTAGAGTGGCCATTCATGATCACCTGCTCACCTGAGGCTTAGCCATCTATCACACCTTCACTGAAGACCAGAGGAAACACCTCCATCCCCTACAGGCAACACACACACTTTAATAGAGAAGAGACAAAAGCTCAATGCAGTCTACTTTACCTCATAGCTTTGAGAGGAAAATAAATATATTAAAGAGGATACAATACAGTAGACGAGGTTAAAAAAAAAGCGAGGTTAAGTATTTGATCACCCTGTGATTTTGCAAGTTCTCTCACTTAGAAGTCATGGAGGGGTCTACAATTTTCAGCATAGGTGCATTTCCACTGTGAGAGACAGAATCTAAAAAGAAAAATCCAGAAATCACACTGTATGACTTTTTAACAATTTATTTGGGAATTACTGTGTCAAATACGAAAAAAGTCAAAAAAGTTTAATATTTGGTACAGAAGCATTTGTTATCAATTACAGAGGTTCCTGTAGTTCTTCACCAGGTTTGCACACACTGCAGGAGGGATTCTGGCCCACTCCTCCATACAGATCTTCTCTAGATCTGTCAGGTTTCGGGGCTGTCGCTGAGCAACACAGAGATTCAGGTCCCTCCATAGATTTTTAACTGGATTTAGGTCTGGAGACTTGCTAGGCCACTCCAGAACCTTGATATGCTTCTTACGAAGCCACTCTTTGGTTTTCCTGGCAGTGTGCTTTGGGTCATTGTCATGTTGGAAGACCCAGCCACGACCCATCTTTAATGCTCTGAATAAGGGAAGGAGGATTTTGCTCAATGTGTCACAATACATGGCCACCGTTCATCCTCTCCTTAATACAGTGCAGTCGTCCTGTCCCCTATTTAGAAAAACACCCCCAGAGCATGATGCTTCCAACCCCATGCTTCACTGTAGGTATGGTATTATTGGGATGATACTCATCATTCTTCTTCCTCCAAACACAGCGAATGTGGTCAAGACCAAAAAGTTTGACTTTGGTCTCATCTGACCACAGGACTTTCTCCCATAACTCCTCTGGATCATCCAGATGGTCCCATCATTGATACCCCACGAGGAGAGACCTTCCACGGGGCCCCAGTCTGAGGAACACTGACAGTCTTCATTAGACTTTTCCAGTTTCTGACAATTGCTCCAACAGTTGTTCTTTTTTCACCAAGCTGCTTGGCAGTTGCCCCGTAGCCCTTTCCAGCTTTGTGAAGGTCTACAATTTTGTGTTTTGTGTCTTTCAACAGCTCTTTGGTTTTGCCCATGTTGCTACTTAGACTTTGGCTGATTGTGGGGTGCACAGGTGTCTTTATGACAGCTAACGACCTCAAACAGGTGCTACTAATTTAGAATCATGAGCGGAGTTTAAAAGCAAAATAACAGGTCTTTGAGGGTCAGAAATCTGGCTGATAAGCAAGTGATCAAATATGTATTTGACACAGTCATTCCCAAATAAATGTCATGCAGTGTGATTTCCAGATTTTTCTTTTTTCTTTTTAAGTCTCTCACAGTGGAAATGCACCTATGCTGAAAATTGTAGACCCCACCATGATTTTTAAGTAAGAGAACTTGCAAAATCACAGGGTGATCAAATACTTATTGACCTCACAGTACATATTTAAAAATGATAAATTTATATACCATGTGACCATGTGAACTATAAGTAAACCACATACGAAACCATTCAGAAATAAGCACAATTATTTAACTTTACACTCCAATTAACACTCTAATATTGTCATTTATAATGAAGGGGGAAACCTTATTTCTAAAGAATGCAAAATAATGACATTTTCACAGGTCTCAAACCTCTTGGACCCAACTGTATATAAAATCTCTCATATCAATGAATTTAAGTAATTATTAATAATTACGTAATGCTTAAAAATACATAGATTATTTATACTCATATAAAATCTGTGCACTACTAAACATTTATATCTACTGTCTCTAAATGCACAATCAAATGATCATCTGTTAAGCAGTACATAATGTAATGATAATTCTCTGATAACTTTAAAGGACAAATTAAAGACACTGCTACTAATATACACATCAAATTCATACAATAAAAGAACAAATGTTCATGCACTGATTGATAAACCAGCATTGTATTTTATTTCTATCATAACTAGTGCTTTGCACAAACAACGCTTTCAGAAAAGCAGAGGGGCTTGTGGCACTCCGAAGAAAGAATACAGAGAAAAAAGAAAAAAAAAGAAAACACAATGAAAGACAGATTATATATATATTTATATACCAACCTCACAGCATTTACTCAGCGAGAACACAATATTTGGCAACCAATGACAACTCTAAAACTTCAAAAGTATAAAATACATTTAAGCATCTTCATCGAATACTATAATATAGATCCTCTACATTAACACTGATGACATAGAAAAACATAAAAATAAAAAGAAAGCCGCTGGACTTCAACAGTCATCCCTTTTTCATTCATCCTTCATTCATTTAGAGGACATCAGAGTGCTTTCCTTCATCCTTCAACCGTTTAAAGATGTTTGAGTGCATTCCTCCTGAAACTGGCAGCATTTCAGATATAGGCAGGCATTATTGAAAGGTTAGGAGCCAATGAGCTGTGAGAATTATGCGACGCAAGGGGTGTAAGTTCATCAAGAGCCACCTATCGACACTACTCGGCTTGGGAGAGAAACATCTTATGTACACACACATTCATTCATATTCAGTCACACAGAAATAAAACCATCTACAAGATTACTTACACATGTGCGTGTCTCGTACCTACATGCACCAACATACACAAACATCACTGACAAAGTCAGTCTAACAACTTTTACTTTACCTTCTCCCTACAAACAGTCAGATGGACGCACACGCAAATATTCAAACACACTTAGGGCAAATTCAAACACACTAAATCCCTAGACAATACGCCAGGTGAAAGGCAACGGCACGCATATGACACCCGTTAATGATGTCATACACCCCCACAATGTCATATTTTATGTTTACGAACTTTCCCCCTCAAAAGATAAGACGCGGACAAACACACATTCACACACACACACACACACATAGAGGAAAGGTGAACTGTGTATACTGTATACATCTACATAATGCCTGTCCAAAATGGAAAAAAAGCCATATATGAGAACTGAACTAAAGCATTTATGGATATATATATATAGCTATATTTATGGATAGGTATATGCTACTACTGATATGAGTCTATGCATGGTCATTGTAACACTATGAGCTCTGTTAAAGTGATAGTAAACGATACTGATGGAAATAGGAAATAAAATGTCCCGTCCAGATGTCCCCCTGTATCCACCCCTGTATCCAACCGTATATGCGTCCATTCATCCGAGTGGATCTCAATGTGGTGTGTGTGATGTTGAATGTTGGTCTTCAAGCAAAATGTGGGCCAGAAAGGAGAAACTAAACAGGTGTGTTTTTTTTTTTTTTTTGTCACCTGTGAGCTCCATCTCTTAACATCGGCCTATATCTCTTAACATCCACCTCATAACATTCTTTCTCTCCATTTGTCTAACTCCTTCACTAACACCTCACATCCTAGGAAGAAAAAAAAAACAGGAAATAACATTTTAAGCATTTATGGCTGAAAGTTCTTTACTTCTTCAAACCCTAATATATGACATACAGAAAAACACAGTAATTGTAGCTCACCTCCAGAGAAGTGACTCAACGCGGTTGATGATTTCAGAGAGGTCAAAGGGAAGGGGCATGTCAGGATCTTCATTACCCCAATAGGGTCGGTCGACAGGCGCTTCCTCAGGGGGCAAGGTCTGTGCCAAGCTTGATTGGCATCTATTGGAACACAAAAGAGATCAACAACTTAATTAACATTACCAAATCTTCTATACGGTAGCGTATTTATTTACACAAAATGTCTTTACAGTGTAAAATTGATGTGAAAACTGCATGTGCTTTCTGGGGAATGTGTGAATAGTTAATTACGCCCTAAACATACAAAGAAGTGTGTGTTTGTCTAGGGGCAGTCCACACACTCATTTCCTGATTTCTTTACGACACACAATAACCTGCCACTATGACACGTTTATAAAGGAAAGGACTGCACAGCTTTTGTGAGTGTGTATGTGTGTTCAAGTGTGTGTGGTATGGCATCAACTCCTTGCTCCTTCTTTGAAAGAAGCCTCAGGAATGCACTTCTGCAATCCTACAAGAGTAAGCAGTGTAAATCACCTTCTAAACACACCTGGCCAATGATTAATATCTCAGTCATTTACACCTGGGCAGGTGAGGCCTGCGGCTTTCGTTCAACAGTAACTTTGATGTTACTGTAAGTCATTTTGTCAGCTAATTAATACACAGTGTGGTATTCACTAGAATGACAATATAGTTTCTCATAAATATGACAAAACTGGGTGTGTTGGTGAAAATGTACAGCTTCTCTGGATATGTGTGTGTGTGTGTGAGAGAGAGAAAGAGATAAAGAGAAAGCGAAAGGAGAAAGAGAGGCACAGCCTGCTGTCATTATAAATAAAAAAACTATAAAAATGAGTGTTTTAACTGCACATGAACAGAAATCCAATGGTATGTGTAACCTCAGTAAAATGGAATTGTTTTATATTGTAATTATATCATTAGCGGTTATTTTAGGGTAGTAAATGGGAATAAATTTCAACATATATCAAGATACTACAGTTAAAAGGTTTGGGGTCAGTATTTTCAAATAAATAATTTAAGTAAATGAACTTTCATTGAGCAAGGAGACATTACATATGACCAAATCAAAAGTAACAATAAAGACGTTTCCAGTGTTCCTAAAGACCTAAATCTCAAATAAATGATCTTCTTTTTCACTTTCTATTAATTATTAATTAAAAGACTCCTTCAATTGAAATGAATGAATACTGAAGAAAATGAAGCCTTTAGGCTATTCACTTTACCTTTAATAGAAGGACAGCCACTATCTTCACAAACACACAACGTTCTCCCACAAACACTTGTCTCTAGCAAACATCGACTACAGTACGCACTCATCGTCCAGCGGTGCCCGGAGGAGGCCAGTGTTATGGATGAGTCTGTGCTGTCCAGCGGTCAGAGGACAGCCCCTCTCTGACACTATTTGTGGTTATATATTTTGTAAGGGCCACTTAATGGTGGAGTGGCTCTCCTGTTAAGTGCTGTCTCTCCAACTGCACCGGCCACATGAGAGGCTGCATTACACGCCGAGGGGTGGAATTAGCATATAGCGCTTCAATATATCATCCTCATACTGCATCATGGCTTGACAATAACATCCGTTAACATGCGCTAAGTACCCTAATGTAGCACATCAGTTCATAAATAATATGAGAGCTTGTTCTAAACGCATGCGCGTGTGTTTAAACTCTCTCATCATTTACTGGATTATTGGAAGAGACAGAGAAGAGGGAACTGAAGTAAATAGACTGTGGTGAAAGAGACCGCAAGCATACAAATGAATGCCAGCAGTAAAGACCCAAATAAACATACACACTCAGAGGGATGGTTTGCACAAAAATTAACATTGTGGCATACTTTTGTATGTTGCTCCAAACTTGTATACAATAGGAATCAACGCTTCAAATGTGATAAGAAATATCTTGAGAACCAACTGCATGTAAGTGTGTGATCTCTTTCCCATATAATGAAAGAGAACATGGGCCAAGAATTATTGAACTCCGAAAAGGACAATCCAGCAGCTATGAATCATATGTTTTATGACAGTAACGCACTACAAAGAGATAAATAATTAAATATTTTACTTGAAAGCTATGAACACCATTCAACGTTCTGTTTGTTTTTTTTTAATTCCATGAAAGACATAAGTCATTTGAAAGATCATTGTTGGTGGTAAACAAAAACAAAACAAAACAAAACAAAACAAAACAAAACAAAACAAAACAAAACAAAACAAAACAAAACAAAACAAAACAACACAAAACCAAAACCAAAACCAAAACCAAAACAAAACCAAAAAAAAAGCAAAGCAAAAGACTCAACCTCAAGTTGTTCAAGTAATTTGTTTCTGTTGTTAAGTACAAATGAAGGACTCTAAAATACAGTTGACACTAAAAACAGCTGTCGGTTGGCAAAAAATACTATTGAACTATCAATGACTACCGTCGCCTACTGTTTAGTAAAAAACATATTTCTAATTTGTAATTTTTGGGTGAACTTTTCCTTTGTACTGAATCACCTCTGAATCATGAATATGTATAACTGAATCATTTAGCTGAAAGAAAATCACAAACATCACCCTGCAACCATCTGACTCCCTATATCGTATTTCCACACGCAGTCAGTGGTTAAGAGTAAAGACTCAAAGTGTGTGTGCAGACTGTTGGAAGTATATTTGGAAGTGTATGCCAACCATCCATACAGATTAACCTCTGCGAGATGCAGTCTACCTCTCCCATCTGACCCGCGCTCAGGAGAGATCGACGTTACAATCACTCATTTCAATTTGCTCTGAAACCCTATAACCCTACAGCCAGGCCTGCTGGAATAGCAAGCTAATGTGGAGGGAAGGAGATCTATCACCTCTGTTCTTCTGGGGGGCGGCTCACATACTCCCACCCGACACATTCGCTGCACTTGAACTTCGACTCGGTCCGCGAACAATGCAATGCGCGCACACATACACACACACAGGCACACCTGGCCTCCCAGCTGAAACTAACCACTTTAGCTAAAGTGAGTGTTAATTATGGACAGGCAAAGCAGTCAATAAAAGGTTAATGCAGAAGGCAGTGGATAAATTCCTTTAAGCATTGCATCACTGGGCCATCTCTGGGCGGCACGCAAGGCTCTCTCTGTGTCTGATCAATACATTTTACTGTAATGTTCTCAGCATCGATTTCCCTTGCTCTCTGAATCCTCCTCCAACTGAGATAAACTAGAGGAGAGGGGGAGTAAAAAGCAAGAACGAACTGATAAATGAAATGATTAAAACCTCTTTTCAGTTAGACTTTCCCTCTCTTTGACATATCGCTGTGGTTTATAGCACAGCGCTGGACTACACCTCTGAGGTCGTACATTACCTGCCCCCCACTCTTAAAGGGAGTAAAATGCCCTTATTAGACAACATCAGAGCTTCTGCCCACCGCCATTACGCTGATAGATGTAGGGCTAAAATGCTGGGTACACAGACAGGAGACAATGCTAATTGTATTAGCCCACCAGGAGATCATTTACAAGCATACAGCTACAAATGGGCCTGTTTGATTAGGACATTAGGGTGATGTTAGCCTGTGCGCTTTCCTGTTTCTGCATGCGATAAGCGTTATTTGCACGACAGCGCGTCTGTACGAAAGTCTGTACTTTGTATACGCCTGCTGGGAAATTTACAGGTATTTAATGGTGTTACTCATGCGGGGTGAAATTTTTCGTTCTCATTTTAGGTGCACAGGTGTTAAGGGTGTGTGTAGTTTTACGATTTTTGGCAGTGAGTGGCCCTGTTCAGAGAATGCCATCAAACGAGTCATGCAAAAACAAGCGAGTCGATCATAAATCACGATTTGGCTCTAAGGCCCATGCAACCAATCACATCTCCAATATAAGAGAACGAACAAGCACACTGATAACATCTTCAACAGATTCTTCAGACAGTCTCATTTAAAACTACAAAAAAGCTCCGCCTGGTTATAAAACTTTGTTTATTTTTTGGTATTGTCTCAGAACTGAACTGGAGAACAATTTAATTAAGGTGAAATAGAACAAACTGGTAAAGTTCAAACTGAGTAGTAAGCACTAAACTAGGTTAAATGTATTGAGCTATTACAGACTGAATAGATCTGAACGGACCTTGTGTGTCAAAAAGTTTTAGGAAGAACAACAATTCAGTTTCCTTGTAAGAAAGTTCTCTGTTAACTGAAGTAAAAATAAAGTTAAAATGTAATTACATTGAAACTAGTGTAGAATACAGTTTTTTTCAAGACTATAATAAAAATAATAAAAAAACTAAATGAATTCTGGAATGAAGTAAAAAGGAAGATACTGTGTATAATTTTAAAATGTTAAAAGTGTGTTGGTGGGTATGTGAGTGAATCTTTTAAAAATGCCTAATAAAACTTATCGTTTTCCCTAATTAATAGCCACACAAAAAAAACAGACCAAAGTAGTTTCCCTCTTTTTATTTCTTTTGCCACGTGTGTAAGTACGTGGGTAGGAGACAATGAGCGGAGCTATATTTGGGTGGCAATGAGTCCACCAGAAGCAGGTCTTTAGCATCTGTCCGCCAACAGCTCACAGCAAACCACATGAAACAAGCTCTCCCAAGCTCTGCTACAGGACACACAGACACCGCAAGAGAAAATGGGGACAGACCCTGCCAGTACACCTTTACTGAGACGAGCTCGTTTGATGTGGTGAGAGTGGGTGTCTGGGTCCTAACCCAACCAGATGACATGAAAAACACACAGCGGCTGCCTCTAAACGGTTCTCATAATTGGGGTAATAAAAAAAGGGGCTGAAGATTGCAGCGGAGGCCACTGCTGTCTCTGAACTCTCAAAACCAGGTGGACGTCTATTAGCCTGTTAACACCGTAACAAATTATCCCACACGCCCCTCCGATCGCCCCCCTCAGGCCTCGTGAAAGAACGCAGCCAGATGTCAACACTAGCACCGGTTTACAGCACACATGACACGCCGGTAAACACGGAGACAGGTTGTAATAAGGAAGAGTGTGTGAAGAGGGCAACAGTCAAGTCTGAAGTCGTTTGTCTGTCATTCAGCTCCGTTAAATGACACATGAATAAAGATGCATGGGTCTCAGTGTCCTTTTGTGCACTGTCCCACCTGGACTGTGGTCCCTCTGGGTGTCACCAAGGTAAGAACGAATAGTGTTGCTGTAACTTGTCCCCCGACATGTCCAACCGCTCTATTTTGTCACCTACTGAGGTGACAGCCTGCCATATACAACACTGTGATATTCTGGGCCAAAACTAATTAGTGTGTTTAAAAAGACACAAGGGGTTTTTCACTCGGATGGTGTTTATTTACATGTCTGAATGAAATATGGAGAGATTAGAGGAAGGAAAAGGCTATATATGTGTGTGAGTGTGCGAGAGAGAGAAATAGAGAGAGAAAAAAGTGCCTGAGGGAGAGGAGGTTATGAGGTTCTGAATGTCTGCAGTTTTTCACAGGGGAGTGTTTGAGGGCCAATAAATCTCGGAGTGATCAGGAAGTGGATAACAGCGAGGTTGGGAACACTAACACTGCGTTTAACATGTTAAATATCTGCCACATGAAAACTGACAAATGCACCAGTAAAACGTCTCATGAATACGAAAAGGAGCATACACCTGTATGCATACGCATCCTGTACGCTTAAGCCCTGTGGGCATCTCAGAGTGGAGAGAAATGTCACAAATGTGCCTGTTCTAACATACAGGTATATACTGCAACTTCATTGACCCACAAATGACCGCAATTACATCACCAATGTCAAGTAGACATCTATATATAAAAAAAGAAATAGAAATATATATCATTTATAATAAAAACCAAGCATTTAGACAAGCAAATGAGTTATCCCCTGATTTCCCAAACAAGGCTTAAGCCTAGTCCTAGATTAAATCTAAATCTGAGCTGATTCAATTGAAAAAAAAAACTTGCACTGACTGACTGCCTTTGTTTTGTCTTAAGATTCACACCAGTAATGTTTTTTTTAAAGGAAATGTTTATAAAAATGAGTTAAATGTCCTCACTTAACTATAAACTAATCCTGGCTAAACCCTGTCTGTGAATCCGGGCCTATAAGTACAAATGAACAGTACTAACTGATAATATTTGAACATATACTAATACATTTTTAAAATGACAAGTTGTATTAAATAACCATAATATTCACTACCATTCAAAACTTTGTGGCCAGTAGAATTAAAATTTTATTATTATTATTTTATTTTTTTTAAGAAATTAAAAACTAAATTGCTATTTTTTTTAGCAAGGCCAAATTTAAGTAATCAAAAGATTAAGATAAAGATAGCTGAATTCAAAATGATATCAA
>JAUYWG010000040.1:13457396-13507885 GCA_034779775.1 Enteromius afrohamiltoni
TATATATATTAAAAACAGTTCTTTTATTATGTGTAACAATATTTCAAAGTGTTACAATTAAACTTTATTTTGTGATACCAAATGCTTTGAGAAGCCTTTTATTAAATGAGAGCACATAAAATAACTAAGCAGAAGAACAAGAAGGAAAAGCATCCTTGTGATGAGTTTGAAAAACACAGGCTAGTACACATACACACCAAATTAAACAGGCAAATACAATAACAATGGATGACGTGAAAGTGATTTGATAATTATAGTGGCGGTAGAAGTGGAAAAAAAGACTAATTTAGGGTGGTGACACCAGCCCTGTATCATTATTCTATTCAAACATAAATTAATTCTTGTCATCTCATTAGGAACAAACAGTCCCATGTTTTAACACAAATGCCTCTGTTTGCCAACATATCCTGGACACGTACCACTAATATTTTGCTTCCGTAAACTCAGAGGGGAGGACAGGACAGGCTGGTCTCAGTTACTAAGAAATAGTTACACTGAGAAAGCCGCAGGTGCTAACTGTCATGTTTTCACAAATGACAGCTGCTAATAAGAACGTGTGAAATAGGACGTGCTACCTGAAAATGAGCTGCTGGGGTAATTTAAGAGTGCTGGGTGTGAATTCACAAACTTACAAAAATGACAGACAGTAGAAAAGGAATTTGTTTAAATATGAGCAGCATGCATGCAGTGAGTCATACACATATAGTCAAAGTGAAACAAAAAAAAAATAATCAGGAGATGAAATTAAAGAGATGTGAGAGAGCATCCACCAGGTATTTGAAGTCTTGAATCAGCTGCTCCTCCTGCTGTGTGAAGAGTGTTTTTGCAGCCTATTAAGTAAATAGTGTAATTAAAACGGTGTGGCATTTAAAAGCCTGTGAACAACCAACAATTTGTTTAAGGGGACGGTCAGGCCGAGCAGGCCCCCAGGGCACTGCAATGAGCAGGTCGCAGAATCACAGACATGGGTAATGGGTGGAGGATATGGGTTTACACAATTAGTGTGTGTAAGAGAAAGAAAAATGGAAGAAAAATTAACAGAGCAAATTAAATTACACATTTTCTGTGTGCATGCATGCGCAGGTTCGTTTAAAAGGGTGTGTGTGTGTGTTAACGGTAATGAAGCACCGTAGTTAAAGTGATAGGTAAACACATGCTTGACAGAATCAAACAGGTTATCTTTGTAGTGAATAGAATGGATATTTCCCATCCATTGATATTAGGAAAGTAATTTGCTGTGTAATGTACCCAGCCCTTTGTCTACACCGTCTGAGCTTTACTAGCATCAACACGCAAACAAAGCGCCACAATGAGGGTTTACAGAAGCCTTTGTGTTTTTGCAGTGGCCTCAAACCTTAAGGACTAACACAGACATAGAGACTAAAGAGCACATGAACAATTGAACTGGAGAATGTTCTTAAAGAGGACAATGGTAAAGTTCATATTCAAACAGACATTTCTATAAAGCACAATAGCAGGATAAACATGAGATTTGTTTCAGTTTCCAGTAAAACTCTTGTAATGCAATACAACAGTATAGAATCAGGACGAACACAAAGAAACTACATGTTCAAAACTATTTAAAGAGGTCATAACATATTTTTCTTATCTTTTGGTCAAAAGGTTAACCATAATTGTTTTTTTAATCACCATTTCACCTTCTCTAACCCTTAAATTGCCACTTGCTGAAAAACAATAACATACAATTAAATCTTCAACACACAGCTCCATCCAACTTATTACAATAAAAACATCAAGAGCTCACACTTAGTAAACTGCAAGCATGTTTTTATGCGCCACTGATTCATAAATTAGCATTTTAAATAATGCAAGCAAATATGCTGTCGGTTTGTGTATTAAGAGAAGTGGGGTATGATTTGGTTCCACTTTATGGGCCATTCTAGCAAAAAAAAAATGTTTGTGTTTAAAAGCAGGGAAGCTGAACGGAGGAGAAAACATTTTAGAATTCCGTACCAGTTGCAAAAGATGTAAGACATGAGCGCAAACATACTGCATGCTTACATAAAACATTAGAAAAGCAGCACAGTGGAATGCAAAAACAGCCCCTAAAGGTGCGATCACATTAGCAAAATTTAGGTGAAATTGTCAATAGTGTGGCAATACATTGCTTTTTTTTTTAACTTTCAGTCAACATGGTGATTTCACAAACGTTTCGTCCACACACTAAATTCCTGAATGAGTGGATTTCTTTATAAATGACTGGATTCCTAATAATAAATTAGCAGAACAGCAGTAAATATGACTGCACCTTAATTTTCATTTTAACCCTAACAGGCACTAGATATAACGTTTAAAAACTGCATAAAAATACCTGCTAGCACATTATTAACAAACCTGTTCTGCACAATTATTACAGACATGATAATTACAGTAATTAAAGTGACAGCACAATCATAGATTTAAATGGTATACAACTTTCCTTTTATCATATGAAGGGAAAAAATGTCAAGTCAGAGCAACAATATGCTTTTTTCCTAATTCAAAGAAACCACATGGGGCTCCCAAAAGTAGCTTTTTGTTCCAATGGCGGTTTCTTAATTCCTTTTGGAGTCATGAAAATTGTTTTCATAGTATACTCGACTCTTTTATCTCAAAAGATCAAGCAAAATTTGATTCCTCGTGATGTGACCTTTACGTTTTTGCAAGTATAATTCGGCATCGTTGTGTTTAGCAGCAGTAATTGTTTCCTCTGCTTCATGCGATTCCCATTAAAGCTGCATAAACCACACTGAAATCTTTCTGAACCTCGTTGGATGGTTGCGTTCACCCACCGAGCTCAGCTACGGGGGACGGCGAGTTGACCGGCTTAAGGGGTTAACTGCTGATCTGGAAACAGCAGGATGGATCGCTAAAGGGGCTCAGTTGTCAGACTCGAAGACCCTCAGCTGGCCCGAGGCCAGTGTCTGAGAGCAAACAAGCATGAGCCAGAAAGCCCAGTCAATCTGAAAGATTACACTCTTCTCAACTGTTTAGCCTCTGCACTCCTGGAACGAAACGCCTGACACAAAAGTACAGAAAGTTATCATCTGTGTCACTCTGGAGTCTAAAGGCAGTCTGTGAATGAGAAAATGGAGTAAAGGGGCAAGCATTGGCCAGAGAGGAGGAGGAAGAGGAGCATAAAAGAGAGGGGGGTAGCTTCTCAAGGGACTCCTAACATACACTGAGTACAACATCAACATGTCACCATCCATTCCCCCTCCTTCCTGTAAATCTGAGGACCCCGCAGCCTCTTCAGGCCTAATGACTCCTGACTCGCTCCGTCCACCTTCAGCCACACGGCTAGAACAGACAGAAAATCATTCAGCAGCTTGCCTGGATGAATATTTGATGGGGAGAGAGTATTTCTGCCCATGGTGAATATGTGCGTGCCTTTTATACAGCAAATTCCCAGAGATTTGTTTGCTGCCCATAGCTGATAAACATCATCTAAAGTAACAGTTCCTCTACTGTTAGCGTCAATCAGCGCTTCCAGAAAGGTCAAAGGGCAAACTTACTGTACCGTGTTAACAACGTCAGTTCACTCACCTTAACCAATGAAAATCTTTATCTAACCCATTGCCAAATCGTTTCCCTTGTTATAACCGATATGTTCATAACATCTGCTTGTTGTGGCATCTGGTAAAAAGAGTGAGTCATATCTGCAGAGTTAGCCGTTTTACGTCATGAGCGATGTTCGTGTGCTTAGCGTCTTACCTTTAATTGAGCTCTTTAGCCAGGCTTTGGCTGCCTGCCATTATACACACTATAAAACACGGTTTCACTGAAAAACAAACACACGGAATACAATATGCTGTCTGTCAAGAACAAGTTTCCGATTCATTCAATCCTCCACCGGTTTGCTGTTTCAGAGCAAGGCATGTAAAGATTTCGTGTCCTCTCCCACGGTATTATTTGTTGCTCTGACACTTATTCAAAGCATCATTATCGAACAAACCCAAAATACCAGGTGAGCTTTTGATGAGGATGGTTCACTTAATTAAAAACGAACAGGTTACAACATCACACTCCCTCCCCCTTTTGTTGTTTAATAAAAGTGCGAGCTGCGTGCCAAATGTCTCTCCACTGAAGTGGTTTTGAGGTGCTGAATCGAGCAAAGCATCATATTGACAGAATTACTGCCGCCACCTGTGACCTCGCTGGTGATACCTTGAGCGCATTTACATACAACTGTCCCCGACCAGCGTTCAAAGAGGATTCGGCCCACCCATTTCAAAAGATTTATTTAATACTTCATCTATGTTAAAACAGATGGCTGAATTATAGTCTGTGAGCAGATTTACCTCTACAAACCCACACCCATCCCAACATAATGATCCTAAATTAAACCCGCACTGAGAATCGTATAACGCAAATCATTTTCCACAAACATCAATTTATTGACAAGAGCTAAAGCCTAGTCTACATAAGTTTACAAAGGCACCGAATTACTCGTGCTAACATTGCGGCTCACCTGCTTTTGTTCGCTTCTAATCTAGCAGATCCTACCTTAGAACTTGCGTCCTGTTCAACAGGATGCTGAACCCACTGACAAGGCAGGGTGTGATTTATGACAATTAGTTTCTCAAGTCGTGAGGTATGAATTGCTGTTAGAGGATGTGCAGTATATGTACAAAGGTACATGTACATTCTTTCATAATAGAGTAAGAGATACATTTTGGTTTAGAAAGAGCTTTAAGGTTTAGCGCAGAGTAAAGAGTGTGCCCTCGTGAGAACATTTCTGGATGTACCCGACTCTGTGCGGGATGCATGATGTATTGGTAAACGATCAATTACGGCCGATATTACAGATTGTCGATTGATCATATCAGTAAATGTTGAATGTAAACTGTCTAATATTGCACATTTCATAAAGTGCATGAAAAAAAAACAGCACAGAAACAGTAGAAATGAGCATTTTATGCTGACTTTTGCATTTACCAAAAATATATAAGAAATAAACACTAAATGATCAACAATGGCACAAGTTTAAATAATGGTGTATAATACTGTCATTAAAAAGAAATAAAGACTAAACAATATAAATAACTCAATAGTGTGTTGCAAAAGCACAAAAAGGTTATCTCTCGAATGACTCCTAGCATCTGTTCTTAGTAGAAACATTACTTTGTGAAGACCACCTCTAGAAATAAAAGCTAAACAAATCACACAAATACGGCCAGTGCTAAAACAACCTCAGTCACTTGATGACGGTACTGTGGCTAACCTGAAGGAGAGGTGTTTTGTAGAGAATGCTGGAGGGCAGCTACAGGGAAGGACACATGATGTGGGTGGCTGCCCGTGGCACCCTGCCCCACGGTCCTCTCTTGTGGGTACTGCCTGTCCACCCCACACATCACTCACGCCTCAAATACAGCACACACAGCTAACCGCACCCCATGAGACGTGGGAGTACATTGTCTGATCGCTGTTCACAGTACTGAACAGATACAAATGGTTTATCCATGTAGCTCCGTGGACCCTGGTACCTCTCTCGGTCTCTCTGGCATTCACCTGACAGGGCTGAGCGACAGGCGTGCAAATCTGCAGAGGCTGGATTTAATGCTCTAAAAAGCACACGGGCCACCGCTACCATCCTACCTTTAATCAGAGAGAACCAGAGAGAAAGACAGGTCAGGGTTATGCTCAAATCTCAGACTAGGGGAGCAACATGAACAACAGATGCTCTTACAAACCAAAACAGGAACAAGGAGTCAACACAAGGGAATCGCACACACTCTCTCCGACTAGAACAGCGGCATCCTCTGAGTTGCTCTCATGTCGAACAGGCAGTAAAAGGCAAGTTCAACTCAGTTCTCTGATGCTCTTTGAAAACGAAATGCCTCTGGGGTGAAGCCCAAACTGGCTCTGGTAAGTTATTGCAAATGTAATACAGTTCGGAGGCTGTAAACTGACAAACAAGTTAGCAGGAATGTCCCACATACTGTAGCAACAATAGTGAGTCGTTAGCCCATCAGCCTATAGGATGCATGATACATCAGTAAAATATTTTCCTGTTTTATATATAACATGCTCATTTCGTCTATTTCTTTTTTTCCCCCATTTAGATTTCCTTTGCCATCACTAAATTAACTATCTAAACTGATCTTTATCACTATTAGTGCTGTCAAAGGATTAATAGCATCTAAAATAAATGTTTTTGCTTTAGTATACATTCTGTATATATTTTGAAGACGCTTACATGTATATACATTTATATATTTATTTATTTATTTTTATTTTTTTTTTTTTTAGTCATGTGGATTGTTTACATTCACATGAGATAAAGTCATACTCATAACAGTTTTCTATTAAAAAAAGAAAAACTGTGTTTTAATTATGTATGATGTTTCACTAAATGTTGAGGAAACTCAGACCTCATATATTTATTAGTTGTTATGCCCAAAATGGCTCTGGTAAGTTATTGCAAACGTAATACATTTTATATGCCGTAAACTGAGAAACTAGTTAACAGAAACATCCCACCACAGCTACAACAGTTAGTCAGTGTCTCGGGGTAATGCACGCACCATGTTTTGATTGTTACGGAATTTAAAACGGCTTTTATGAGTGTAATTTTCAGCCTACACACACTAGAGAACAGACTCAACAAGCTATCGCTCTCCAATTTTGCCATGAACTTCCTACCCACATATTTCTAACTACCTACAGAAAATGGTGAAACCCTTTGAGTAACAACCTGGATTTGCAACATAATACTGCAGAGGAAAAGTGTGGCACAAAAAAAAACAAAAGTGTGATGTTCACAAACACGGAGGAAGAAAACATGGAAGAAAGGAGAAAGCACACATATGGAATAAAGGGCTAAAATGAAACATACGGAAGTGATATAAAAAGGGAAGAGAAGACAGGCACTGAAGAGGCGTTTCCGCTCAAGTCCTCCGGCATCAGTATGTTAATGCTGCCAGCTTCCTCTGCTTACCCTACACAGGATCTTACTAAGGCATATCGCCTTCAGCAGAGCCGTGCATGAACCTGGCACCAACACCACCTCACACACACACACACACACACACATACATCAGTCAGCCCCTTTCTAGCTCTTTAGTTATTCATAAGGTGGCATGTGTACCATCCTGACACAAAGTACATGACAAATGCCACATGTCTAGCCATTCGTGTTATATGATCACAAATCTTCACAGTGAAATACATCCATTTAGTGTCAAGTTATAATTATTCGGTGACAACGGACAGTATGCAAACATATGTTGCTGACTGAGCTTAAACGAATCATTCATTAAAAATGTAAAAAAAATGACTCACCTTTACGTTGAAGCAAACCTGTATGACTTTCTGTTGAATATGAAGGAAAATACCATAGAGTCAATGGTCACTAACACTCTTCAAAATATCTTTCGTGTTTTACAAAAGAAAGAAAGTCATACGGGTTTGGAATGACACTAGGGTGAGTAAATGACAGCAGAATGGCATTTTGGGGTGAGCTATCCCTTTAAGTGGCATTTTACTTATAGTGGTCCTATAACACTCAACATACCTCTGAGTATTATGTATTAAAATTCTCTCTGTCTATTTCTTCTCTCTGAATTACCGTTGAGTTCTGGATGTCTGCCTTTGGCACTTTGTTCAGTTTGGTGTGCTAAACACATGTAGCTGGCACTATTAAATGATCTCCATATCAGTGAGAAACTGTGTCACATAACTACGCCAAACCTAACAAACATAAACAACCTCATATTGTGCTGATAGAGGAGTAAATAGAATTTACTGTATACCAGATGGGGAGAGAAACACGCTGAAATAGAAATAGAGAAAGAGAAAAAGAGAATGACATTTCTCCACACTTCCCTTCTAACAAACGTGTCCACCAGGAGAGGATTGTATTGTCTAATCTGTAGCTAAAGCTGGATGCCTTATTCATTGTTTTTAATTGCTCTGTTGATCAGTGGTTTTCAAAAAACTCTGTAATAATCATCCCACAATAGATCTGTTACCGCTTCTGACAAGCTGAATAAAATACTGAGCAGCACCCTGGGAGATTCAACGGAGGCTTATGAAAAAGAGAAGACAGCAATATTTTGACGCAAACTAAAGCTGTTGTTTTTTTGCCCTGTGATTAAGCAATATCACACGAGAAAGAGAGCTGTCTGAATATCAGCACGGCTGTGATTTGGTCAGAATGACAATCATACTTAAGCCATACTTAACATTCAGTAACTTACTTTGAAAATAGGTTTAGAGATAGAGGCCTATAGATAGAATATAGAGCATATCTCCTATGATCACCAAGGCTGTGTTTATTTTATTAGCAATACAGTAAAAAATCTCTATCCTGAAATATTATTACGATTTAAAAATAAATGATTTCAATTGTAATATGTTTTAAAATATAATTTATTCCTGTGGTGGCAAAGCTGAATATTTACTCCAATCTTCAGTGTCACACGATCCTCTGGAAATCATTCTATGTTGAATTGATAAATATTTTATATATGTATATCTCCAGATTATTTTATGAACACTTTAGAAAAAAACAGCATTTGTTTGACACAGAAACCTTTATAAATATCTTTACTGTCATTAAAAAAAAAAAAAAACAATTAATGTGCGTCAATTGTCAATGTACTGAAAATAGTGGTTCCAAAGCAGGTATTATGTAAAATTGGATTAAACAAGAATTTCTAGTACGGTTCGCTTGATTTTAACTGTTGTATCTGCTTGTTAGTCACCTACCCTCATCAGAACATAGCAAACTATAACTGAAATAAAACGGCGCTTATCACTGACATTTGATGGGAACATGAAACTGACACTTTTCTGCACTAGTCCATAGGCAAATGAACCCAACATCAAAATACCTTGCCTTTTAACAGGTTAAACTTTTCTACAATATGCATAATAATACAAAAACCAAGCCATTGCCGTACATTTGCAAGCCTTATAAAATTTTAAACAGCCAATCAGGTGGCATTTATTCTCTTTAATCTCCTGGAGGCAGCCAATAGGGAAAGAGCCATGGGTGAGCAGGGCCCAGCGGGGATCCAGCCTGCGGCTGCTAACACTGCCTGTGCTTAACTAAACACTAAAATACTCAAATTTATGCGTATCTACCACTAAAACTTTCAGCTTTAACTTTCTGTTTTGCTTTCACACAGCACATGAAGGGAGATCCAAAAAGCCTTGTTTTATTAAGCAATGAGGTTGCTGAATATAATTCTGCCTTTACCATCCAAATTCAACAAATCTCAAACCGCTACAGGAGCCAAAACTACAATCAAACCTCCACGTAAAACTTACCCAACAGTAGCATGTCTTTAAGACTGCTCTCCTCTCATCCATCTCTTTTAGAGTCATGCTTCATAGCACTGGACAGGACACTTTTAAAAGACGCACGGCAAAGATCAGCCCATGCTCGCATCCTGAGTATTGCATTTAAAGAAGAATTTTAAACATACATACTGTATGTATAGAGCTTGTATGGCTTCCAGTGGCACTGGGATACTAGTATTTAGTGATAATATGACAGAGGACAGAAGCAGCCGGATTGATACTCTCTGCCCAGATTCAGCTAAATGAAGCATGAAGTCTTATGGTTTGGACAGTGTTTCATGGTACAAATGGACGATGACAGAAAACAGCAACCCAGGAGTTTTTGAAGGTAAAAAAAGTGGAATATATGGATCGCACGTACATTTCACTTGCTGAAGATCAAACTAAACGCTGAAAGACCTACAGTCAAACAACAACTGAAGTCAGCTGCAGTAAAGGCCTGGCAAGGCATCACAAAGGAGGAAACCCAGTCTCTGTTGATGTCCATGAGTTCAAGACAGGATTTTTATGTATGATTATATTTATTTGTCTAATTACATTTAAATTGGTCTAACTAAATTTGTAATTACCTTTTTGTTAGGGGTTTAACGATACGCGTATTCGTATTTAACCATTCGGTACGAGGCTTTCGGTTCGGTACGCATTACGAACCGAACGATTCAGAAAAAAAAAAAAAGAGAGTATATACGCTCTAAGACAATACGCTCAACAACGCAACGCAACCGACGTCACAGGCAACCCGCTTTCTGCCTCTCCTACCCCCAAACAGAAGACAACTAGAAACGCACATTATCCCTGCGGCATTCAGCAAATCATTTCCCTTTGCCAATTTTACAGTTGCAAAATAAGTTGAATGGAATAATAAGCCAAGCACAGGTTCTGAAAAAATACTGTATTGACATTTGTCTAAAGACATGTGTTCATCCGTTAAATAAAAGGACACCTCTTGCCCTTTGAAGCCACGACCAATTCCAGCTGCATTTCAACCCAGCATCCAGTTGTTTAACCAGAGCTGCATTGTTCTGCCCTAACACAGTAAAGTTTGTATTAGCGTTAACGATACGAATAGGCATTAAATGAAACTCACTCTCTTAAGGGTACGTCTAAAAACGTGTGGAAAATGCGTCACTTCCTCCACCAATTTCAAAGCGATTGGGCGCTCATGGCGACCATGAAGGCGCTGTCAGTTATAAACACATTTCTGCTTTGATTTTAGACTGCGCAGCTCTGTTTTTATTTCGTTTTAATTAATCAATAAATATCATTCAAAACGTACTTTTCCGAAACATACTTTGTGTTAGTTTTAATAAATAAAAATGTGTTTTTTTATTTTATTTTTGCTTCGAAAACATACATACATCGAACCATGACACTACTGTATCTGTATACTGTACTGTATACACTACTGTATATATATATATATATATTTTTTTTTTTAATTACCCTTTTATTTTACATTTTAATTAAGTGTACATACCTAAAAAAAAAAGTACCTGTTGAAAAGTAACGGAATTAGCCTATGGCAAATTTTTAGCTGCAATTGAGATGCCTGTCTCTGGATCAACATCTTTTGTTGGACTTAGAACAACATTCCTAGCAAACAGTAATAACTTCAACTATTAACTACCACTCATTTTTGACTGGTTTACAAGAACATTGTTCCAAGACCAACAAGGATGTTGGTTGAGAAAACACGTCCCACTTTGATAAATAATGGTAGTTGCAAGAAATGTAGGCCTTCAGTCACTCCTGTACCTTGTTAGTTTATTTATATAAGTGACAGATCCAGAAAAACCTTAAAGAGAGTCATACATTAAAACAAGCACATGTGCACACACTTCTGTCGCTCAATCTAAACGGAGATCAATAGCGCATCATAGGTAGTCGATAAGAATGATCTTGTCCTAGTCTTCATTAGTAAAACACTTTGAATAGTAAAGACATACCTAATCAATCTGATATCAGCTCTCGGGTTAAACACAGATAAACTCTCACTCAATTACTCTTCCTCTCTCATTTATTCTTATTCAGTTTATATCTATCATCATTTCCTGTTTGCACACCTTCTTGTAGGTTGTCTTTTTCTGGTTTTTCCAATTTGCATTCATTTCTAATTAGTCTGATGCCTCGCCTTTGATTCTCTTCTTTTCTCTTTTTTTCTGAAAAGCTGTGTGTGAATGAGTGTACGTGATGCTGACAGTTTGACAAGGCCCTTAGCCGCGCCGTGGAGTGTGTAACAACAATCATTAATGAACACCTAAAGCTTGAGAGCCCATTAAACCAGAGGAATAGGACACACACACACACACATTCACCTGCTCCCATAACGCATGCATGCACTTTACATACACCACTCACATCTCTAAGCATCCAAAACACACACACACTCACACACACATCCCCACAGGGAAGTCAATATCTCTGATTTCCCCTGTCAGCGCTGTGGCAGGCTGCCTTAAAGAGACATCAATCTGTGATGTCAGCACTTATCTAATGAAGCCTTTCAGATCGATGGGCACACTGCCCGCTAAACGCACTCCCACACACCCAAACACACCAGATGGATGCATTCTCTAATGAATGAACAGACGTAACCATTCCATCTCAATGCTCAATGATATCATCTTAATGACAGGGAGGGGGGTTGCTGAAAGAGCTGGTGTTTTATGTGTTAATTATTATAACTGTACTGATCAGCTAATGAGTGTGTGTGCATATGTATGTGTGTGTGAGAAAGTGTGTTTGTAAATAAAGCAGTGTGCTGCAGTGGCATACGCTATCTTTCCGCATCATTAGGCTCAGTGGGCTACACGCTTGTGCAAACACACAGGCATACACACACAAGAGGGTCATTTATGTGTCTATAGGCATCTGTGCAAGATGATAGGCAGCCTAACATTAAATTAATGGAGAGTGGACTGTGCAGGCTTCACCTTACACACACACACACATACAAACAAGCCCGATCAGATACTGTGCTATGATATACTCTCGTATGACACAGTCTTTGTGCAGTGATGTAACTGGCTGATTTATTAGCAGAGTTGCATGCTGGTAGAAATCATGACATAAATGCTTACAGACAGCACTAATATTATAGGATATACCATATTTATAACGACAACTAAACGACTAAATAAAATAAAATATAATAAAATAGCTTAAACATCATGAATTATATTAGAATGATAATCTTTATTTTCTATAGCACCTTAATAATTACTGCTTTACATAAGCAAATAAAACATCAAAACATAAAATTAAAAATAAGCAAGACAGAAAGAAGACATGCATTCAAAACTGTTGAAAAATGAAGTAGAACAGTGTAGAATATAGCCTATTGGATTATATAATAAGATATATAATAAAAATATAATAAAATAAAACAAAAAGTATTAATAAAATAAAAAAACTTTAGTTACAAAACTTTTTTTTCCTGAACCCATATTTAGCAGATTTATGCTCAACATATGACAACTTTTTTTCCTTCAAAGTAAAGCATGATTAGAAACACACAGTCTCATAAGCAGTCGTCACAATGGGTTTATCATTAAGGAGCATTAAGTTCTCCAGATCACTGTTGCAGTGCACACAGCTGTTCTCAACACTCAGACTTTACAAAGGACTATAATGGATGACATACTCATACACAGACTTCTGTCAAAAGTTCATAAAAGTCCATGTGGAAAATAACTTGGATGATGATGGTGGATTCAGTAGTGAATAAATACATATAACAGACCTATAGTCTGCTATACTTTTTTTCTTGGAAAAAAAACAACAACAACAACATTTAATTGCCAAATTTACTCTTTGAAAGCATGTATCCACTGTCCAATTAGTTATAAAAAAGATGTAGTATTAATTTAAATAGTAAAGTTTAGTATTAACTTAAACAGTAAAATTAAGTTACAGTCTTTTATTTTATATTTAAAAAAAAAAAAAAAAAAAAATTGTAATTAAAATTTTAATATAGTATATTGCAAAAAAATCATTCAGCGTTTTATTTATTTTTTTACTTCGGCTGATTTGAATTATTTGAGTGTATACACTATAAATAAATATATATTGTACTGTGTGATAAATATGTTGCATATTCTTCTACACGCACAAGAACAGTTCAATTTACCACAACACAAATCCTTTGAGTTCAGATTGGTCACACCAGGCCAATTCAGGAAGTCTTCAGTCATCAGGAAGACAGCTGCTTATCGACAGCCATCGTGTCCAAATGGCGATTTCACTCACTAGTCTGCATGTCTTTACATCGAGCATTGATTAGCCTGCTGTTGCAGTTTCTGTTAATATTGCTCACTCACACAAAATCTTTAAAAGACCTTTGTGTGTGTGTGTGTGTGAAGAACAAAGACAACCTGGTCAGCGCAAGACACACTGTTCCTATTATTACTTAAAATCTCTAAAATACAATAAACACAGCAGTGATGATCTGTGTAAAGACAAACTAATAGAATACAGTGGGTACGGAAAGTATTCAGACGCCTCTAAATGTTTCACTCTGTTATATTGCAGTCATTTACTAAAATTATTAATTTTGTTTTTCTTCAATGTCCACACAGCACCCCATATTGACAGAAAAAACACAGAATTGTTCACATTTTTGCAGATTTATTAAAAAAAGAAAAACTGAAACTGAGTGCTGTGACACTCATATATTTAACTCAGGTGCAGTCCATTTCTTCTAATCATCCTTGAGATGTGCTTGATTCAGGGCTCTGAACCGGTTCAAGGTATGAAAATGAAAACCGGAAACAAATTACATTTAACTGGAACAAAAACGAAATCAAAATACATTTTAATCATTCTGAACAGAAAAGTTAATTTGAAATTGCAATTAACCGGTTAATAACGTTATTTTATTGTTCTCTTTTTATATTAATTTGGGAGACAAAAAAACATGACTTTGTGTGTGCAAATGCCATGTTGACTCATACAACGTGAAATGCCCGAGAGACCCCATTTCTTCAATGTGATGCGCTTGCCTCAAAAAACAATTGAGCAGGGAGCCTGCAGGATTTCTATCGAGGGTAGACTACACACTTATCACAATCTTTTTGCGGCCAGCGGCAGTCAGTTGATCACAGCCGATGTTTAAATAATTTAGCCTTCTCAAGTCATCACAACTTGCTAAAAATCTATAGATATAAAACAGTTCAATGCAAGCACATCACATGTTAGTTTAAATGTTTAACCTAATTAGATGTGCGCTGTTAGACACCTAACCGAGGCGCCATTGTGATCACTATATTATTTTTTTCCGTAGAAACTTACATACACCGTAATTTTTGCTCATAAAGATGAAAGCAATACATAATTCGTAACAGTAAAGGTTACCTTTATTTCTATACATTTACAATGTCAACAAAACATTTTGCTTTATATAAAATAACAAGGAACAGAGGATACGGTTTCTGCTGTCTCTGTCTAGAACAGGAGTGCTTCATAAACTGAAACTCACAGAACTGACACAGATCTGGCCAAGGTTACAAAAAGATGCTGCACTTAAGGTTCCTAAGAGCACAGTGGCCTCCATAATCCTAAAATGGAAGATGTTTGGGACAACCAGAACCCTTCGTAGAGCTGGCCATCCGGTCAAACTGAGCTATCGGGGGAGAAGAGCCTTGGTAAGAGAGGTAAAGAAGAACCCAAAGATCACTGTGGATGAGCTCCAGAGATGTAGTCGGGAGATGGGAGAAAAGTGTACAAAGTCAACCATCACTGCAGTCCTCCACCAGTCAGGCTTCATGGCAGAGTGGACCGACGGAAGCCTCTCCTCAGAGCAAGACACATGAAAGCCAGCATGGAGTTTAAAAAAGGACTTGAAGTCTCCAAGATGTTGAGAAATAAGATTATCTGGTCTGATGAGATAAATTCTAAGCGGTATGTGTGGAGAAAACCAGGCATTGCTCATCACCTATCCAATACAGTCCCAACAGTGAAGCACGGTGGCAGCATCATGTTGTTTTTAAGCTGCAGGGACAGACTGGTTGCAGTCGAGGAAAAGATGAATGCGGGTTGGGTACATGGATATCCTGGAGATAAAAAACCTTAACTTAACTTAACTTAAATGAATTTAGCAGATTTGGCTGCAATATAACAAAGAGTGAAACATTTAAGGGGGTCTAAAGGGTCTGAATACTTTCCGTACCCACTGTACATAAAATCACATAAAATGTTACATTAAAACAGAAATAACCTAACTAAAATAAAATATAATACATTTATTGTTATGGTTCATTCAGGTTTTAAGGGGTACTGGATATGTGCCAGCTCATTTTGGACCTGAAAGAAAAACAAGGCACATCAGGGGAAGGTCTATTGTTGTCCAGACCAAATCCCCTATTTTGTTCAGATATTGGAAAAGACCTGGAATACCACTTGATATCTCAGACAGAGAGAGTGAAAGAGGAAGACAGACCCCCCTGATGAGAGTGAGCGTGTCATCTGATGAAATTTCTCTCAGCAGGATATCAAGGGTCAGAGAAGTGAGTAAGACCCTCACAAACAAAGAGATTTGCTCTAATACCACACATAACGCAACACACACAGATAACAGAAAGCTCACCTACTCTATGCGTGGAGAAAAAGGTCTAAAGGCAATCTATACAGTATTTTGACAACATGTGTTGGGAAAAACGACCATCTGACCTCTTTCTGAACTACAGGTTTCTATACACACTGAAACAGCAACTGACAACAGGAACAAGTGCAGCTTTTAAAGGATCAAAATAGAATGGGACTAAAACAATAACTCAAGACCAGACCTACAAACAATTTGCACCTTAAGAAATTCGAAACAGCATGCAACCAGGGGTAAATGAAAAATGTTTTTATATATACATTTGCAAAATTATGATTTTTTTCCTTATGAAATACAGTATGCACTCAAGGACTGTAAAAATGTGTACGTTTAAAATGTGAAAAATACTCAAATTAGAAAAATTAAGAGGACTTTGGCAAGGCACAATATGTGTAAACATGTATAATTATACATATATGATACAGCGTATAGTGTTATTCTAGTGAATTCGTTTATTTGGATAGTTACTGGAAATGAACAGATTAGTAAAAATTTGAGTCACTGTGGGGCATTTTGTGTCTTTTTATAGACTAAAATACAAATTTAAATGTGTCTGTTTATTATCATGTTAAATAATGTAAGTCAGGTCACATTTTAGACATTTTAGATCAATCTGTTATAGATACGTAAGCAAGCAAGTTAGGTAAGTTAGTACGGTCAATTAATAAATAAACTAAATGAGCATACCATGTGATCATTCACAGAATAGCATGCTAGTCACACATCAAAAGATTCACACATTAAAAAAAGAGTGTAGGGGGAAAAAAGACACCTTAAAGCATCCGAGAGCGAGACCTATCAGCATTCATCCCCTCTGTGTGCCATTTCTTTATATAATAACAGATAATGACTCAGGCAGTTGTGTGGGCAGCCTCTGGTGCAGAGAAGACCCATGGGGTCCACTAGTTTGGTGCTGAGCGATCCTGCAAAATAAGTACAGGCAGGCAGGAGGCAGTCTATTGGCCCAGAGTGATGGCTCGCTTGTTGCTTATCGAAGCCCAATAAATCTACACATGGCGAGCGAGATATGAGAACGCTGATCTCATCTCCCGCGAACGGCTCCCTTACTCACACACCTATACATATTCTTCAGATTTACCCGGGGACAGAGAGGTTATTTAGCTGAATAAAAAAAGATAGAGAGAGAGAGAGAAGAAAAATAAGCAGTGGGTTGTGAAGTAAAAAAAGTCTATATTGAAGAGGAGGAGAGAGAGGCTGATAATACATATATATGGGGAGTAAACAGAGACGCTCTGAGACTCTCAGCAACAAAGAAGCTTTAGAGAAAGATGACGCAATAAACTACCAAATAAAATCCTCTCTCTCTCTCTGAAAATGCTTCGGAGGTGAAGGCAATAGCATTTACCTGCTAAATTGTAAGGGATTCAGCACTTTCGAGGATTGTTGGGGGGCAGGTTACCCACAATCCCTGGAGTCACCGCATCCAAAACACAAACAAGATGGTCTTCATGCTGAAAATGAGCTGTGTTTTCAGACGCAACGGCGCAGCTAACGGGCGGTCGTGGAAGTGCACTTAGCGTTAAGAGGCTAGCAATACGACCAAGGTACCCATCAGTGGTGTTTTGATATCATCTCACACAGGGCTGTGTGTTCAATAAGTCTCAGGGCTTACTCGGTGCACTGGGGTTTTCAGGTGTTAGCCATATGCTAACAGCTAATATGAGATCTAATCATGGGAGTTCAGACCTTGAGCGTGAGCGTCAATCCCAGTCTAATGCCGCCTCTTATTGCTGTGAGGCTGTTCTGTTTGCCCTGAGCTTGATCCTGAGCTCCGCTCACACCAGCTCGCTTCCACCGCCCGGCCTAGCCGCGACGCGCGGGGAGCGGGACGAGGGATGAGCGGCGTGACCCCTCCGGGTCCCCTCTTGGTGATGAATAGGCTCGCTGGCTAACACAGGCAGATTACCCCCTTAACAGGGTCTGTTAGAGACGAGTGATGGAGGGATGAAAGGAGGAGTGATAAATGACAGATTTATCTTTCTCTTCCAGCAGAGACGCCGCCGCGGCAGGAGCAATAAAGCGACCGGAGAGAGAGATGACGGAGACAATTATGTCAAGCCCAGCTGTCAATCACGACGATGAGAGAAATAGCACGTGTGTGTGTGTGCGTGTTGACGTGCAGCCCTGGCAGGGGCTCGTAGCGGGGCGACAGGCGGGCATAATACTCTCATCACTCTTCCTCTGGATGTCATGGCGTCAGAAGTGGCCCTGGGCGCCACAGCGACCGCCGCTTGAGCCTCCAATCTCACGGAAATATTCCTAAACTGCAATTTTTCATATTTCCCTGTATGCATAAAGAGATGAAAGATTACCCCATCGTTTGTATTGTCTCTCTGAGGTGATGCTCTGATATTAGTTTATCCACTGCACCTAGGATTGCTTCCCTAAGCAAGACAGATCGGCACGGGGAAGGAGGGCAATATTCAGCCAAACATATTCAGCTCATCTTTTATACGCTGCATTTTTTGAACAGACACAGGTATAAAACGGGTGTCTAAACAAGACTGCTATGAAAGCTAAATGGAAAAAGTGAGACAGAGAGAGAAAGAGAAGGTGAGAGAGAAAGCGGGGAAAAAATGATATCTTTTCTTTTTGAGAATTCTAATTGCGAGGCAATACTGCGATTTCTTTGTGGTTTTCCCAACAATCACTTGCATACGGTAGGTAAGCGATCTTCATATTAATTCCTGCTGTAGTTATCGAACTCTTATGAAAATGGAAATTAAAGCAGAACTGATTTCGAGAATCAATTTGAGGGGGGAAAAACAAATACGTTTCCAAATAAAAGGCTCCAGTGATTTGTGCGTTGTTTGTGCTGTGTGCCAGTGCTGGCTCTTTTTTGTTGGAAAAGGAGGATGAGAAGGACAGAGGATGAGGAAAGAAAGAGAACGAGTGGATTTTGGGTCAAAGAGAGTGTTGCAATTCTTCTCCACCCAGCCAAGTGTAAAACTCATTAAACAATGCATAATGCCTTTAATCAAATCAATGGCGAAAGCAACTCCAAACTGATGGCTCCTATCAAAACTTACACAAAGCATAGAGAATTTCTCATTTATTTATGAAACATCAACTAAGATGGAGGAATTATCTCCAAAATGAGCTTAATTATGCTTTTGCGCTCGGATCGATATCGCAGTGGAAAACGAAAACAAAGCACAAAGGTGAAAAAGACAAACGGAAAAGGTGGTGGAGTTAAAGGGATATCAGCGTTCTCTCAAGGCTGAGAGGAGTTCATGCAGGATTTGCTGTAACTAATTATTAATGGGACTGAACAGATGATGTGGTAATAGGTATAGAGCTGGACCCATTTTGTGGCCACTCATCCTGATCTTCCAAATGAGAAAACCAGCCGCCACAAACCAACTGAACCAAAAAGACCACGACGAAGACGATTTCCAAATGAAAACGATAATCACATCACTGCGGCTGAAAGTTTTTCCAGTCGTTCAACAACTTAATCCTACATCCTTTTATTATCAGAAGTCAGAAAGGCGTTATTTCAACAGTTTTAACAAAGTGCTTATAGGCATGACTGGCAATTTATAGCAGTGATTCAGGAGTTTTTGGACTTTTTGATGCAATGGACACCCAAATGTGATAAAAAAAGCTATATATTTCATACAACATTTTGAATATTGTAAAGAAAAAAAACGACATTAGTTATGATTAGTAGTAGTAGTAGTAGTTAGCAGTAGTAGTATTTATATTATGTAGTATCATTTATGTGTATAGAATAGAATATTTTCATGCCTTAAATGCAATGATAATCATGTGATTATTAATATCATGCTACATACTGGGTATTATAAGAAAAATAGCATTAATATTCTTATAATAAAAACAATATATGCAGACTATTGCTTAGTTTAAAAAAAAGACTGTCAACAAAATAATTGTGATCATTATCACAATTCATAAAAATATAATTTGTGTATTAAGAATGAATGGCTTAAAAAATGTAAATAATATTTGTTTAATTATTATTATCGCTTTAAAGTCAACATGGTATACTACAATACTAACTTTTTTTTCTTTTAATGCAATATTTAACATTTTCTGTAAACCCCCTAGCATCCCAGAGCCATTATATAACCCCTGGCAAATTTGACGGGACATGAGGACATCAAATGTTTGCCCTGTCAAACCAAGCAACATGCCTGTATGATAAATAACTGCTTCACTGCAGCGGAAGGGGAATGTCATTCCAGCCAGTCAAATTCAACTAATATAACATTGTTCACAGTAACTAGCACACACTACAGTGTCTTCATCTCTCTTTGTGGTGTGGTACAGCGGGAGGTGTTGACAGACCGGTGTGCTGCTGGGGGTTGCTGTGGTAATTACTAGCGCCTAGCTGCAGATGCTAAGGAGCGCAGGACCCTCGCATCCATCCCAGCGTTACGGCAGCGATAACCCCGCATCTGTGTCTCACATCACCCCTCTCTTTGTTAACAGGCCAGGCCTTCATTTTTTACCGCTGACAGCGATGCTATTCCTGTCATTTAGCCACATCTGCTTAGGAAAAGAAAAGGAGAGGGAGGAGAGTGTGTGTGCGCACATGTGTGTGTAAGAGAGCGGTAAGCACTTTAATTAATTGTGGAGAGATTACATGGTTCTCCAAGCGTGGAGTTTGTCATCAGAAGCCATTACACAGATCCATTAGCCGTTTCTCCACAGTGTCAAGACTCATTTGGAGGGGAGCGGTAAGTTTGAAGACAGATAGAAGAGTGAAGCTTTCGATGAGGGACGCTGGGTTGGGAAAAAAAGACACCTACAATTAGCCAGAGAGTGATCTGTAAACAAATATGTCCTCTCTATCCAGGCAACGCTTTATCAACTGTCACTCAAAACAGACAGGCAATGACTCGTCCAGCTAAAGCCTCGGGCAGGGATCTTAATGGGGGTCTTGTCAGTGGGCCTCGCCTGACAAATGATGTGTTGTTTTCTTTATCACACAGCGATGAGTTGAACGCTATCATTCTGAGTGATGCGGATGGAAAGAGATAAGACGAGCTTCCTCCCGGGTCAGGACCTTAACTCTGTAGCTATACATATTCACCTGAGGACAACAACTTCTCAAATAACCATACCTGCTATTGAGGCAAACCTGACGACCAGTCACTGTAGGGCAGACACATCTGTGCATTTCAGACCTGTTCTGCCTCAGAGGCTCTCAAACTTTTCATGCCAAAACAACCTTTGATCAAATCAGAGTAACAAAGCACCACCTAGAGCTCAGAAGTGAGTTTTTTTTCTCCTGCTACCCAGTTCAGGACAGTACTTTTCTACTGGCCTTGCTTGGATTTTTTTTTTGGAAATGTATATAAATTGCTTGTTTTATAAATAATATTAAGTAACACTATAGAGTTCTCACTATTAAATAGGAATTATTAGCATGCTTATTATTAACATATTGGCTGTTTATTAGTACTTATAAAGGATATGTAGTTCATGGCCATACATACTAACGGATACATAAACTAAACAACTACCATAGTAACTTTTAGTAAGTATCAATTTAGTTGTTTTTACGCAGACTAAAGTTATAGTTAATGGTTTGTTAATGGTCAATAGGTCATTCTCACAATTAAGAGTTGGACCTTTAAATAAAGTGTAACCAATTATGATTTTGAAATTTAATTTGGTATACATATTAACATTTATTTATTTGAAAACTTTTATTTTATTCAGCAAGAATTCATTCAATTCATCAACAGTGACAGTAAAAACTAGAATGTTTCTAAAACAACTAAATAAATAAAAATCCTTAAGGAGGGAAAATGATTCATCATCAATGACAAGGGATAAAAAATATTTCTTAAACACTAAGTCAGGATATTTGTTTCTGAAGGATCATGTGACTCAGTAATGATGCTCAAAATTCAGAGGTGAGAAGTAATTTAAATTGTAATAATATTTACAATATTTGGTTATTACTGTATTTTTTATAATATTAATGAAACCTTAATGAACAAAGGAGACCTCTTTTTTTTTTTTTTTAAATACAGTGTAATTACACAGGGTTGCAATTAAGATATTACCCTGATTTTCCTAAACAACTAGTTGACTAATTGGTCTTAAAAAGATAACTTAATCAGGAATACACTAACTTGCATGTCGTTCCAAACCTGTACAATTTTCCTGTGACACAAAGATTTGCATTTTATTTTATTTATTTAAGTCTTTTTTTGTCCATAGAAAATGGGGTCCAGTGTTGTTGGACTGCAATGCCCTGCATAATGTTTGCATAATTGTGTTCTACACACAGGACTGAAACAACATGAAGTTAGTAAATGATGACAGAAGTTTTATTTTTTGGTATCCCTTCAACTAGAATCCCAGGTTAACCTTTCACTCATTTCTAAAGGGATTGTAATAATATGTTTTTTTTTTACATGCCTAGTAAGAAAAGTCAGTGGGTCCTGAGCACAGAGGAAGCGTTTAGCACAAAGGAACACACCCACTCGATCCCTCGGCACAGCATGGCCAGGAAACAGCAGAACACAGCTAATCTCCACACTCCCCCATAAGCCATGCTCTAATTGGCCACACAGAGCGCAAATACTGGAGAGAGAAAAGGGAAACCAAAATTAACAACTACAGAACTTTACAGTACAAGAGCAGAGAGAGAGACATGAGAGAGACTGCATCGCAGTCAGGAGGCCAGCTGCAAACCAGGCCTTCCTCTCCCGTCTCTGCCAGTCTGTCTCCCTCTGCGCTCCTCATAATTGGCCCTTATCCATGCTCTGAGCATATGAGCATGCAACCGCGGATTCCTCTTCTCGCCACAATTAAAACAAGCATAAAAAGGTGGCACAAACAAACACTACACACACAAAATCATTCTGGGACACTGGGATATCCAAGAAACCCACAAAACTAGACGACCCCCTCAGCATTAGATAGATGCATGTAGTACATCTGTCGTTAGATTGAACTTTTTCAAAGAGGAAAATGAAAATGTTGTTAATGAGCTCTCATGATCACACGATATTTCACTAGATATTTAACAACAAGCTGCTTTGGATTTACAGACCACTGGAATATGCCTGTTTGGAGAAAGAATAAAGAAAATGTGTTTTTTTTGCAGCTCTTCACTTTGTGCATGTTGTTTGTTTATCACTATTTATTGTCTCAAACTAATTTTGGCACGTTTGTTTTTTCCAGAGAAACATAACACGTTTCCTCTGTCCTGGTTTCTACACATTCCGTCCTACTTTTCATTTCATTTTCACTCCAACATTCCAAATGTAACTTTAATTTAACTTCATTTAACTTAACTTTGTAATTTATCTCATTTTAATGACCATCCGCATGAGATGCACAAACACAAACTGGAACGACCCAAATTGACAAACTATATCTGAATGTGGATATTCAAATGACTTGAAATCCAAAGCAAAGGGGTCATTTCGACTGACCCTACCACAGCAAAAATTCTTAGTCTACGGAAAAGAGCAGCCAGAATATTTGTCAAAAAATGACATGATGGTGAGTAAATGATTTTAATTATAGCTTCGGTCAAACAATTTCTTTAACAAGATTTGCCAGGACTACGGACAGTACAGTTAAACAAACAACAAGTCCGCTCTCTTCTAATTTCGTCTCTTTTATCTGCAATTCTCTTTTGGAAACTTGGGTTTGTTGACATCTCACTAAACTCTGGCTCTGAGTGAACCTGTAATTATACCCCATGTATCTCCACCTTAAACATTGTTTAACAGCAAAAATATGTCAATCTGTCACAAATGCCAAAATGAAGTAGCTATTCAGTGCAGTGCTGTAAATTACCCAGAGGAATGTAGGGCAGGGCAACGAAGAAAGAGAAAACAAGATTGTATAATTGTCATGATGACCCTCTTAGCCTGAGGACTGCGCTTGTGCTCGATCCCAGTCAATCACGTGGGGGGGATCTGTAATGGCAGCATTCTTCACCTGAGAACATTCGCAACAAAAGGGCCAAACCCAAATTAGGCCTAACAAACTCACATGCACTCAATGACATATGGAAAATATAACACACAACTTTTTATTCCTCCATGCACTCATTCCATTCAGATCATTGTTTCATTCTTCCTCTGAAGTCTAGATTACACTGACAGTGATTGTATCACTGGAGCTCGCTAGAAAATGCCCTAATGTTACTTGTGGCATGCTTATGGCTGGAGTACACCACTATACTTTTAGAATCTGAACAGATTTTTTAAAACACTAGGCATACTGACTTTGTAAATTTAATCACAAAGGAAAACTAAATTGCACAATGCCAGACTTACAAATTGTTTCGATCACAAAAAAAACAAAACAAAAAAAAAGTATGCATATGTGACAAATATGCCTTCTAAAATTGGCTCAAAATATCAAGCATGTCTGATACCCTTCAACTGGAGAGAATTTAAAGTCTGAAGAAAATCTGTGATTTTCTCTTGACTGTAAATCGATAGAAAACAGGGCAAGGATTGTATACTGTATATCAGGCATTAGAAAATCTGATCATAAATAATACAGGTAAAGATAAAAATGTTATTCCATTTTGCCAAAAGATCGATTTCCATCATACCAAAAAATTTTTGGGGGGAATGTTTATAAAATATAAATAACAAATTTCAGCAGAACATTGCATAACATCATTGATGCAATTATGATATACACTGTACGGATGAAACTCATTACAGTTTACAGTACAGTACAGTACAGTTTTCATAAAATTGCTACAGACCAAATTTAACAGTGCTATTAAATTATCAGTGCTTTTCAAGACCAACTTTGAGTTTATTAAATAATAGCTAAATAGTCAATAATCAATATGGTACAGATATATCGTGCATCCTTAATTATATCTCATACAGTGGCAGGAAAAAAATCTTTGTTCAATTGACAATTTGTTCAGTTGACACAAGAACACAACCAAAAACAATGCTGCTTGTGTAGCTGGACAATCTCTTATCTCTTAATAAAAATGAATGATCTCGTCACTTTGCATCACATTGTCAGTGTAAACACCATTTAAAGTAAACACAGACTGAATATTGATTCATGATAAATACTTTTTCTTAAAGTATGATCATGAAATATGATCATATTACCCCAAAGCCTCTGCACTGGCTGCCTATTAGGCTCCGCATCAGCTATAAAATATTACTTCTTACCTATAAGGCACTTAATGATTTAGCTCTATGACTTTTCCTGCAGTTATATCTGATCAGATGTTCATTACTAATCTTTTAGCTCTGGTTTAACAAATCTTCATTTTCTTAGTTTGAACAGCAGCCATGCTAATTTTGTTCCTATTTGTTCTGTTTCTAGCATGGGATTGTCATCCCGTGGGAACTAGGATTTCACAAGCTCCAGTTTGGATCCAGAACACTTAAAAAGAGATGATGCCAACCCTAAAACAACACACAGCACTACCGAACTCTGGTACTAATTTATAATGCTCCTTGTCTGTTCGATTACGTTACTAATTGATCTTTACCTCACATCTATGCCACATCTACCTGTACTAGCTACTACTACATATACTGTAAAACATTACTTTGGTGTAAAGCTGCTTTGCAATGATATGTATCGCTATACAAATAAATTGGAAATGAATTGAATTAAAGTGTAAAAACGCGTGAAAGAATCATAGACACTGTAACTGCTCCATGACAAAGCTGCATCCAAATGCCAGCATGTTGTGAAAAGTAAATAAACAAGAGTGAAAGACAGTAGGAGAGAGAGACAGAGAGGACAGACAGCAGAGCAGGAGAAGAGGAAGTGAAATGAAGACAATGGCAGTTTGCTGTATGAGGGGATTAGGTGTGATGTGACAGGGGGATCAGTGTTTCACCGCGAGACAGAGACAAAGACGCCATGCCTCTGACACTTCCTTGCTTTAATCGCCGAAGGAAGAAATTACCGATAGCGAGAGTATGTGTGAGTGCATGTACAGAGGGAAAGATTTCAAAAACAAAAAATGAACCGGTATCTCAGAGAGAGAGAGAGAGGGAGGGAGGGAGAGAGGAGGAGAGAGAGAGAGTGTATCGCACTATCATAAAAGGCAACTGCCTTGCTTCTCACTCATTCGAGCATCCCCAACACTTCCACCTGCAACTCCAGGAGATCAGTCTTCAAACGCAGCGCTCATCTCAGCAGCTGTCACAGCGTATAAAACCCTGTAGCTTTACATCCTTCCAGAGTCTGCGTGTAAACACGCGCTGGGGTTGCTTGAGCGAAATGACGTTTGTGAATTTTGACCTGCTTTTGATGTGAACGCAGATGGCTCGGAGGCAAAGAGACTCCGACTCGCTCTCCACGGGCTACTAAATCAACTCTTTAACTCCTGAAATCTGAATACAACCTCCTACACCAGAACTCCAGTGAGAAAGCACTGTGGTGCTGAGCATATTAGCGTAGCATTGGGGGACAACTAGCGCTAATCGTTTCCAGGTAATCAAATGAGAGCGCTTTCCACCGAGAGGCTCGAGTCAGGTGTGCAGGCGTACTCAAGACGGGCCTGCTAAATGGAGAACAGGAAAAAAGGGATCAATGAAAAGCTGCAAATTCCTGTCAGCGCTGATATGATGAGAAAGTGCTGATTAGCTTAACAGGACCCCTCCTGTTTGACCGCTAACAGGCTAATGTAGCATGATCGCGCGTGAGGCCTGGTGGGGTTAACCTTGACCCGACTCCTATTCTCTCGGCCTGAGCTAATCAATTCTACACTGCAGCTGGGGTCGCGAGTGTCACATCTCTCATTCCAACGTGCACACTTACTGCACCCTAATGGAGCTGCACTTGCCCCAAATCGATACAGGACACGGAAGTCAACCAGCAGGCAGGCCCACATGTGATGTGAATAAATGCAAATATTGCATAAACACCCAGTGAAGACTTCTCTTTAAAAATAATTGATGATTGTGCCTGCTTTGTTCCGAGAGTGACATACAGTGGGGCAAAAAAGTCAGCCACCCATTGTGCAAGCTCTCCCACTTAAAAAGATGAGAGAGGCCTGTAGTTTTCATCATAGTTATACCTATGAGAGACAAAACAAAAAAAAATAATCCAGAAAATCACATTGTAGCTTGCAAACAAGTGAAATTTCTGGCTCTCACAGACCTGTGACTTCTTCTTTACCTGTAATAATGGCATCTGTTTGAACTCGTTATCAGTATAAAAGACACCTGTCCACAACAGTCACACTTCAAACTCCACAATGGCCAAGACCAAAGAGCTGTCAAAGGACACCAGAAACAAAACTGTAGAACTGCACCATGCTGGGAAGACTGTATCTGCTATAGGTAAGCAGCATGATGTGAAGAAATCACCTGTGGGAGCAATTATTCGAAAATAGAAAAAAACATACAGGACCACTGATAATCTCCCTCAATCTGGGACTCCACGCAAGATCTCACCCGGTGGGGTCAAAATAATCACGGGGGGACCTAGTGAATAACATGACAATGATCCCACACACTGCCCGGGCAATGAAGGAGTGGCTTTGTAAGAAGCATTTGAAGGTCCTGGAGTGGCCTAGCCAGTCTCCAGATCTCAACCCCATAGAAAATATTTGGAGGGAGTTTAAGAGTCCGTATTGCCCAGCGACAGCCCCAAAACATTACTGCTCTAGAAGAGATCTGCATGAAGAAATGGGACAAAATACCAGCAACAGTGTGTGAAAACCTGTTATATAAATATATGTTACAGGAGATGCGCAAGTGGTCAAATAAAAATAGCAAACAATAATCAGTACATTAAAAAATGAAAAGAAGCAGGTTTTTGCGCTCAGATGTTTTTTAATCCTGTATAACATGAATTATTTATTGCAAATTTGCCCATCTATTGTGGCTAATATTCATTTCATAATGACCCTTACTCTGTGAAGTAGGGGAAGAGAAAATTTGCAAATATTGTTGGGGTGAATTAAATGCAAGACTAATGTTTATAACAGGCTTACATCCTTTCGCTTAAAAAAAAAAAAAGGAAAAAAAAAAAGGGGGGATTTTAATTAAAAGTATATCCACTATACCCAGGGCTGCTGCTAGCCAAACAGATGCCCTAAGCAGAAAAGTATTTTTGTACCCCCTCCCTCAAAAAAAACTACTGAATGTAAGGGGTCAAGATAGAACTTCATAAAATATAAAGGTAAATAAATAAATTGTAATTACATTGTTTTATTTACTATCAATTATTTACATATACTAGCGTATATGATTTTATTAATACAGTGTGATTGGTTTTTACGGTCTCAAATGATCAGGCTTTTGGTGCCCTTTTCAGGCATTGTATTACATTATGTATTTTTACAGTGTTATTTAAGGAAACTATAATTAAACCATATATTGCCTCGTTGTTTTTACATAATACATGTTATGCAATGTTAAGTCAGATGCGTTTGGTGGTGGTGGTGAAATCACCAACAATAAAGCACATTACGTCTACTAACGTCAGTCAAAAATATCTCACAGGATTATAAACATGTTGCCAGAAATTGAAGCACCAGCTTCATCTCGGGCTTTTTTATTTTTCCTTTCTCTGTGCCGGGTTGCGCTGATGTCTTTTCCCTGATGACAAATTTTAGCCTCAGATCAATGCACATGTAAATTTCCAAATACGCTCTTAAGGCCAATTCACATTGCAAACACAAATGGCAAAAAAACATGGACTTGGAGATCAGCCCTGTCAGTGTTGGTTGGGGTTTGTTCAATAAGCGTTTGTCATTGTCTGGGCAGTGTGAACATGAACATTATTTTTAAGCTAATTCTAAATCCAATGTGAAGTTTGCAAAAAGGGTTTTTTGTGCTGATCCTATAGAACAAGCTTTCCCAAAAATACGGTGGAACCCATTACACAAAATAAAAAAAATTGAATTATAAGAATAATGTATAGTTTGTTTGTATAGTTACATATACACAAAAAATGACAGCACGTGTAGAGATGGGGTTTATACATTTCCTGTGAGATGATGAAAACACCAGATCATGAACTGTTTGCATGAACACAGTGTCACATTTCACTCATATTATACAGCTATTTAATTTAATTGCAGTCTTTGATTTTATTATGTCAGAAAGCTAGGCTATATCACAAATATATAGCAGTCCAATTAATTTTTTTCAATATAAGTTTTATTAATTATATTTAAAAGTCTTCCATCAAGTCACAAACCCCCTTCATTTCAAACCCTGCCATTAAAAAACATTTCTTTTTAGTCAGTCCTCTAAATAAAATTATTTTCTTAGTGTGAAAAACCTTTTAAGTGATCTAAAGCACCCTTTTTTACCATGACAAACCTTTTGTGCAATGGAAGGATTACAGTTTCTTCATGGAAACAGACGTTAATAAAGAATACTACATTTTAATACTGTACTACAGCAAAAATTTGCCTTGTTCACTTTTGTTTGTTGTATTCCTCATTCAAATATTTAAGAGCAGTCTATCATTTCAGCCCAAATGTGTCTCTTTTTTTTCCCCTCTAAATCTTTACTTCTTCATCCAATCAATCCGGTCGGTTAATTCCCCCTCACCTCCAGTGGACCCACTGTGGATGGCAATATTCGGTTTAGATTAATTCTGCTTAATACTAATTGGTCCTTGAGCCGCGATGACTCCAGGGATTGGCTCCCTTCGGTCCACTCTCGGAGGGCACAGCCACCATTGGAGGGCTGCTGATGAGTAGAACGTTTTATCAACGCAAACACGCTGCCAAACGTCCCCCAGGGCAGTAGCACACCCAGTAATTAACTCTCACACAATCCATAATTGCCATGTTTACATTTACTCCATCTGAAACAGAGAGCCGGCGAAGACGGAGGGAGGGTGAGAAGAAAAGAAAAATCAAAGAGGAAAAGGAAAATACTCGCACATTAAAAGGTGCAAAATTCATATTAAAATCTCTCTTTCTGCGAGTGTCTCTCTCCCTCTCGCCGTCTCTCTTTAATAAGCTCAGCGGGCTGGTTGCCGGCATTCTGCCCATCATTTATTTATTTTTTAGAGATAGCCCTATTAATTTCCCCCTCGCTTTCAAACTCTGCGGCGCGCAGTGGTGTGGACAGATCCCGCGTCCCTGGGGTGCTCCTCGAGGAAAGACATAAATGACCCAAATAAAGAGGGCTTTTGAAGGCTGCCGAGAGGCGCCGGCACCATTAAAACTAAATGAAGTGTTTATTAGCCATGCCGACAGCACTCTCAGCTCGAACAGATCAAGAGCCGTTACAGTTAATGTGCTCCCCCTGCAATACGCACCCGTTTGTTTAGTTCTGCCAGTGGGCCTGAAAAACCAAAGCCAAGGTTTTTTTTTCCTCTCGGCTTCTTCTTTTTAGTCTCTTCTTTATGCAGCCGAGCACTCCCTCGCTTTCATACGCGCACATCAGATTCATCTCATCTTTATTCCTGCGAATTCACAAAAGTACACAGTCTAACACCGTGACACAGTCTGACAGCAACACAAAAACGAAAAGCCTGAACTCTGAACGGTTCAAACACCCGATTGTGCACTTAACGTTAAGCACTTTCCCTCCCCTCCTTCTCGTTTTCATTCTCTCTCTCTAATTATAGTTTGTATTTCAGAGGCTTTGGACATGATGCCAGGAAACCTTTAGAAACAACTTGGAAACCGGCTGCCGCCTATTTGATGCTTTTTTATTAGCCCTGGCATCTCAATAACAAATAAAACTGGATACAATATGACATAAATTGTCCATTTATCTTCAGTATTCTTTTCAAATAATCATGAAGTTATTGTTTTGGTGACACACAACAGACTTCTGGTTCTTGCTTTAGTGTGTCTGATACCCGTGACGTCTTCTCTGCGCTCAGAATAGAAGGTGAGAATCATTTGCAGTGCATTATTTTCTCATTAATGTGCACTTAAGATTTTTTTTAATGCAATAGCTACTTTAATATCCCCCCCCCCCACCCCTTAATAACAGTATGCAAGAGTGAGAATGATGGTCTTCATTTGGAGGGGAATTAAAAGAGAGTGCACACGCAATGAAAGTTGTGAAAACTGTAATATGCAACTTCAAAACAGTGAGGGTGTGTTTTTATTTCTCAAACACACACACACAAGCATCTCTAATTATTTTTCATAACCTGAAGCATTGTGCAGTAATATTGTTCAGATCCTGTTCTAACCTGTCTATCTCTGATGGCACGCACACTATCTCCATTCCTAACCCTAATCATAATCTGTGAGACTTATTGCCTTAAATGAAGTTTTACTGTAAATCGTAGGCTTTATGTATGAAGATGTAAGATGCAAAATACTTTTGAAGTCTGAGGCTGTAGTTGCAGCCCAGTACAATTATCTCAGTGCATTAACAGCAATAGATAACATGTCTTAATAAGGACAGAGCGAAAATTTAACACTGACAAGACACAAATAAATCTAGACCACACATGATCAGTAATCAGTTGCACTCATATATATATATATATATATATATACATATATATACTTTATGTATATATACACATACTGTACACGCACACATATACATACACATCTTTATATATACATATGGTAACACTTTTTCTGGTTACACCTATTACTTATTAGCATGCATATTACTAGAATATTAGCCATTTATTAGGGCTAATTAAGCACATATTAATGCATTATTCTACATCCCTACTCCTACCCAATACCTGAACTTAACAACTACCTTACTAACTATTAATAAGCAGAAAATGAAGAATTTATTGAGGGAAAGTTGTAGTTAATAGTTAAGTGTTATTTATTCTACTTATTCTATTCTATTTATTCTCACACAAACACACAGATCTATATTTATATATAATAATTGATATTAAGGATAGTTCATTATATTAATAAAGATTAATTGCTAACTGATGGTATTTGTAATGCATGTTATGAAATCGGAATTTTAGAAGAAGAGACATCCAAACAATATGACACTGAATAAATTAATTAAAACATATAATACATTAAAATAAATGTATATTAATACATATCTACCAATACAAGTTCCTACTGCTTTATTGATTTGTGAGTAAACAAGTTTCCAGGTTTTTAAATCTCATGTTGGACTTCTGGATCTATTGCACAGTTCTCATAAAATCGTTCCTTATTGTAGCACTTTGTTGATTTAGAAGAACAACAACATGAAGGGAAATAACTGGTGGAGTTGTATTTACTGTCTGTTCCTCACAGACGCTATCCCCACTGGTTGGGCCCTCCATCAATGCCAGCTTGTACCTTTGGAGCTCAACACAGTCAGCATGATTTATTCAGCTTATTAGAGTTCATTATGACTTAGACAAACACTGCGGCGGCTCACACACAAGCAGCCAGCAGAGAGGTGGGACCCACACCTACTGCTACCGTGCATCAAGCTCTGGTCCAGGCCGCTCCCGCGAATTCCACATTGTCTCTAATCTAATTCTACATACGGATCCGTTTACAGGCCCAGTCAAAAGCCCCAGTGATAAAACACCTCCTCTTTCCGCTGCAAACTAACTCGCATTAGCATATAAAACACTGGCTGGAGGTGAAAGCATATATTAATGCCTTTCTTTTTTGTGTGTGTGTTGGAAAATGAGTTTACATAATTGCAGGATAATTTCGCCTTAAGTGAAGCGCCGGGGTAAGCCGAGAAATCCCGGAGCCGTAGCTGGTAGCCATCCTAAGTTCTGCTCTCCGGAGATAATGCAGCCCAGCCAAAATGAGAACACTGATCCAACAGTGCCAAAAAACAGCTGTTACTATTCATGATCTTCCAAAACGTCTGTTCTACAACTTCAAACTACTCAGAGCGGTTTCTCTCCGAGCGCACCGGGCTCCCTTCAGAGAGCTCGCTCGTGCAAAATCACAACGTTACAGTGTGGATTCGCACATGTCGTGTTCCCAATAAAGCTCGCCGCAGCTTTATGGCGAAGTTGGCCCGTTTTCACACCCGCTTGTTCATTCTTCAGAATGGCATGTTATTCTTTTGACTGTAAATCATGCAGACTTATGGAATAAAGGGTAATTTAGAATCACCTGCAGGCTTTTCAGCTGTTCTGCTCATTACAAAAGACCTCTCTCATAAGAACTTCTCAAATACTATCTCAACTTAGATCATCAAACATGACAAATGGAGAGAGAGAGCGAGGGAAGGAGAGCGAGAGATCGACTTAAACACACCCCTCTCATCTCTTAATAACAGTCTGAGGCGGCCCGAAGGAACGCGTGCTGTGAGTCCAAATACCGCATCGGTGGAGTAAATTAGTCTACGCTAATGTCGATGCTCAGCTACATCAAACGCTCGTCAGGTTAGTCATTAACCAAGACAGCAGCTCTGGGCCTCTGCATGTCGGAGCAGGAGGCGTGATTATCCAGTCCTGATCCGACATGGCCCATAATGGTGGGAACTGAGGTAGTACATCTGTATATGACAGTCACCTGAGGCTGGAAGATTTTTCACAGGTGAGATGCGCTCGCTGACACCGACGCAGTAACTCACCTGCCCATTGCACAAGCGCTCCACCCTTTACCTGTCCCCTCCAGCTTTGTGTGTGCACCTGTGCATGGTGGGTATGTGTGTGAAAATAAAAGAAGCTTTACTTTACAATAACCCGACGACACCTGCTGGTAAAAGAGGTGAATTCACAGTAAATCGTGAGATGTTGTCTATATAAATTATTGCTTTTCATTTACGGATGCACATGTGTGTGTGTGTGTGACTCGGAAGCGTGCATCCCCTGTCAACCCCTGCATTAGCATCGCTGCATGTGTGTGTTGTAGTAATAAGGAGCGAAGGCTCCCGTTCTGCCGCACTGTTTTTTTTTTTACGACAGCCATGTCAAGCTATACAGTAATAAGCAATAATGTGTAGATAACGAATGCTATTAGACAGCTCTGCGGTGGGGATGTGTGTGCGTGCTCACGCTTTTTGGTAAGACAGGGCCAGAAGGGGGTGGGGGGGACAGCTTTCAAGTTCAAACAGTTCATGGTGAATGTTTCAAACCCAATTCACCGCCCCAGTAATCAGCCAGGCAGAAAAAAAAAGAATATATAAACCATTAAACAAACATTGGCTTCAGGGAGAGAAGAAACACCTGCTTCTGACTACGGAAAAAAGACAGATAGAGGCAGAGAGGAGAGGAGATGAAATTATCTGAGCTGTACAACAGGGTTTAGGACCAAATGACACACGGAAGACTGACAGGAAGTGTGAGAGAGGACAAAGGTGGACGCTACTCCTAGCTGAATTTGTCAGTATCTAAAACATGATTAAGGCCTGGATGAAATGTGTGGATGGTTTGGTTACTTGTTTGATTATGAGATCAGACCGCACTGATTTGCAATGTGAGTCACAGTTAAAGGGATAGTTCACCCAAAAATGTCTGTCATCATTTACTCACCCACACATTGCTCCAACATGGGCCTTCTTTTTTTCGGAGGAACAAAAGCGGTGATGCTACTTTGAGGCGTTTCATCCATACAATGAAAGTCAGTGGGGTTCAATGTTGTTTGGGCCCCAGTGTACGGACAAAAAGAGTTGAAATCAGTTTAAATAGAACACTATACTGGAACGAGGGTAAGTAATAAAGAAATGTTTAAAAATAAATACTCGTTTGTTCTCACTGTATTATGTATTTTAAATAAAATATTAACATATTCCATACAATATTATTAATAACTTCTAAATTATATTAGGTAACCCTTTTTTTAATAGTCAACTTTCGAATTACATGTCAACTAGCAGTGATTAGAGTATTATTAGACTGTATGCTCAATATCTTCTAACACTAGTTTGATGAGTCCACAACATACTACCTACTGACTACCAGAAACTTAATCCACTACTGTAGTTGACATGTAGTTACAAAGTAACTTATAGTTAGTAGAATGTCTAAATTAAGCGTAAGTTTATATTTTCAAACTATATAACGGTTCATAAAACTAAACTGTATTTCAAAGTTTATAGAAAACAATTAGCAAAAAGATTTAGAGACTGGAAACACAAGACACAAGAGTTCACCTAAAAAGACTTCTACATCAAGTTTTCTACATCTGTTGGCATCCTTAATGGTATTTATGACCGTCCAAAAATGATCAGACCACTAATACGAAGGCTGAATTTCCAAAACTTCAACAGTCAAAAGTGATGCAAAAACACGCAGCCGTTGATAATTCCTAAAACAAAATAGCGCATTTCCAGTACCTATGAAAAGTTCAAAGATCCAACAACCACAACTGGAGCCAGAATAAAAGGCCAAAAATGAGTCAGCGGCTCCATATGTTAAAAACCAACAGAGTGCAGCTCTGCCCGTCTTGTGACGTTGCCCACTCGCACTATTAAAGACGGCTGTTACAGCTGATAATTCATTGGTAAACCAAATAAACACATTTCTCCCAGGGGAGAAAGAAAAAGAAGAGTGAAAGAAAACCAAAAAGAATGACAGAATGAAAGAATGGATTTTTAAAGGGGTAAAACCACACTTGGGGTTTCATGGCATACAACTGATCTTCCTTTCTCCCCCTTCACTGTTTGAGTCTCTCATTAAAGAGCAACACTGAAACCGGAGCTCGGCTTAATGTTTGCCGTGTTTGAAAAAGCACACAACCCATTTGGCTATAATAGCAACCTTTTCTGAAACAAACCCCAAATGAAAGGAGGCCAGCATAGCCAGCCGGCATCGGATTATTTTGAAAAGGGGAATGATATGACCATGAAAAATCGTAAGCTGCAATTGAAAATAAACCTAAGTGCACAGCGCACCATCCATCCATCGTTCTTAACCTACACGCACAAACATGTTCTCCTCTTAGACATGGTCTTGTGTGCGCACCTTCATCGCTTTCTGTGCAGGAGAGATGTGTACGAGGGGCCTTTCACACTATCCAGACCCTCATTCCAGTCTGATGCGGTCACCTGATGCGTTTTCCTCTTGGTGACTTTATCAGTAATGAATGACCTCTCAGATCTGAAAGCATATTCACTGTCAGCATAAAGAAATATACTAGTGTCAAAGAGTTATCATGTTTGAGAGCATCAAAAAATCCTGCTAAAACCTGTTCCACCGTCTGTGACACACACACACACACCGGCTGTATTTCATCTGTAATCACATAATTACTGGAGCAGTGCCTGTGGCGGACATGTTACATGTCATGGCCTCCAGCAGAACTCGCTGAGGTAGAGCAGGACGTGTCAAACTCTTGCTGTCCAAAATAGAGTTTGGCAGTCACCCTAATTCACTCTCACACTTCTCTTTTTTTTTCTAGCCGTGACCCTCTACGCCCTCACTTCCACTCTCATTTTCTCTTTCTCTGTCTCTTTGACCTCCGACATTCTTCCTTCTCCTCCCCGTCTGTCTTTCCATGTCATGGGCACACTGACTCTCTCCTCCCTCGCTAATGGGGATGGTTTGTACACGTTTGGCCCACTCGGTCAGCTTGCTTTCGGTCTCTGTGTGGGGAGAAGCTGTGATCTGCCATGCATTCCTTTTTGAGCGAACACACCTTTACCTGTAGTCTTAAACATATGCGCCATGGCCCAGAGCTATAGACTAGAGAACACTCCTCACACCTGCAGATAACTCAGCTGCAATTTGTCTCTCTCATGTTCAAGACTGTTTTATGAAAGACAGAGGACAAGGTGAAACAGAGAACACAAGCCGAATGCACAAATGCATGTGTACGCACAAGCATGTATGAAATTCATTCACACTTTGGTACACCAAAAGCCTTGTTTACCACATACTATACAAATTTGAATGCTAAGTCAGAGTCAGTGGTTCAGAAATAACTGATAACCAACAGTCAGTTGCACAAAAAATAAACCCTAACAGGACAATGAGGTCTCTAATGCAAATCAAAGGGATCTAACGACTGGTGCTCACTTCTCATCTCTCTTAATGTAATAAACATGGGATCAGTTACATTTTTAATGGTTTTTAATGTAGTCTCTTATGCTTGTCAAAGCTGCATTTATTTGATCAAATATATTGTTTTCAGATTTAACTTTTTATCTATTCAACTCATCCTTGCTAAATAAAAGTATTCTATTGGATTGAAAAAAATAAGAATAAACTTTTGAAAATTAGCATATATTGTAACACAAAAATTATGTTTTTTTAACTTTTTAATTTATCAAAGAATCCTAAACAAAATAATCTAAAAAAAAAAAAAAGAGAAAAAGCTGCACAACTGTTTCCAACACTCACTATAAATCAGCAAATTAGAATGATTTCGGAAGGATCATGTGACACGGAAGCCTGGAATAATAATGCTGAAAACTCACAGGAAATTTTCAAGTATATGAAAAAATGGAAAACTGAAACTGAAAGCATCTAAATATTACACTGAAAAAAGAGCAAGGAAATAATACTCCAAATGCCTGAAATGTAAGCTATATCGTTTTCTACATTCTGGTTCTGAACCAGTTTTCAATTTTTGTGGAAAGAGTTAGCAAACACAAGTTCTAAGAGAAGTAGTTTCCTGCGGTAGTCACAGTAACTTCAGAGCAACAGCATAGCTCAGGGTCACGGTCGTCCCATCTTCCACGTCTGTTAGCCTAGAATCATCCCCGAACCCTCCAGACAAGCACGCATACACACAAATGCTCGAGAACGCACGGCTACAGAGGCTTCCCTCCCATTAACAAGCCTTTCAAGACAGCTTTCCATCCCTGACTAAAAGCGATCAGCACAAGGCTTGGGCTGGCCTGCCTGCTCAAATCCAGTCATGGATATCAGCAGCTCTCTGTGCTCTCCGGCTGCTGGGGGCTAGGCTTTAGCACCATGCAATGCTATGCTACGACAGGGCGGGACTCCATCATAAGGGATTGTAAAGAGCTGTGACACATGCTTATCCACACCCTGTGCTAAGGCATGACAAAAAGTTGGAAGAAATAAATAAATAACTCTACAAAATGTTGCTTTATGATTAATAGATCGTGGTGGAGCCACTTTGAGGAGCTTACCCTTCCATAAGGACGTCAACTCCATGTTAGGACATCAAAGTTTACTCACTACTACTTCTTCAACACATGAGAAACTTCTAAAATGATCAGAAGGTTGACAGCGGTTGCCGGCGCCTGTAGACAGGATACTGGAGTTGTTAGCATCACAATCAGACTAGACTGCAAATTTAGCCATCCACACAGACAATACGTTTTGATCAGTGTGCTTAACACGAAACATCTCCCGAGAATTCATGCATGTCATGGCAATGAAAAGCACAAGTACTCCACCAGAAGTGCTGAAAACACTGACGTGCCTTTTGTTGAAGCAGCTTTTGTTTCTTCAATTGGCTGCTGGAAAAAAGCAAATAAAACATGGTTGAGAGCCAGCTGTGATCTTTTACAAAACATCTGATATGGATGAAGGAATAGTAACGGGAGATGATGTATCTAAAACATGACTGGTTTGGGTTAGAAGAAAAAAAACCCCCAACTAAACAGGGAACACTGGATAGCCTTGGCCCTTCGGAAACAACCAAGGACGCCGTATGTTAGACACAACGATAATTGAGGGGTTTACCAGCTCAATGAAACAGTGACAGGAAACAGATTCTCTAGAAAGCTAACTTGAAACACTATTGCTGAATTTGTTTTCAGCCACAAAACTAGGAAGCAACTGGTGGCAGTCAAGATCGTAGAAATGTGTGGTTCTCCTAAAGTTTGAAGTACTGTATACTCCCAAATCAGTTTTCCAACTGTTCTAACACATGAACAGTATTACAATGAGCACACACACAAAGAAAATGGCTCTTACGAGGGAGTTCTTTTTAGCGAATCAAAAACATACAGCACAACCAGCATAGCTCCAAACTAATTTGCTCTTATGTGCTGCTTTTAAAGGTTCTGGATCTAATTAGTCCAAAGCACTGTCCTATAAATGAAATTAAAAATGAATGAATAAAACAAATGTACTGCGATTTATTAAAAATTCAATTTACCAAAGAATTCTAAATACATACTGTGTATATATATATATTAAGCTGTACAGCTGTTTCCAACACTGATTATAAATCAGCAAATAAGAAGGATTTCTTAAGGGTCACACTGAAGCCTGGAGTAATAAAGTTTTAAAGTATATTAAAATAGAAAACTGAAAGCATGTCATCACTGTAAATATTACACTGAACAAAAGAGCACATGTAATGTTAATAGTATGAGGAAATAATACTTCAAATGCCTAAAAAGTAACCTATATTGGTTTCCACATTCTGCTGCAGAACCAGTTTTCAGTTCCTGTGTAAAACAGCATTTAGCAAAGAGAGAATGTCTTTCACTTGTAAGCAAAAATAGACATACAAAATTAAACATTCACCTTATTTTTCAAAGCAGAAGTAAGCTACTTCCTGTGAATGTGAGAGACTTCCAATTCATTAGATTCTATAAGTAAATAGCTAGATAACTCGACAGTGGAGTAAACTTTAAAACCATTTTTGCTGCAATCCAGTTAAGAGACAGTTTTTTTTTTTTTTTAAAAAAAGGTAAAATAACTGGAAGCAGCTAAAATGGTACATTTAAGATAATAATGGCAGTTTCTGTTTTTAAGGTGAACACTTGAATCTGAATCAAAGCTGTAATCAATACCCATCTAAGCCAGTAAACAAATATCGACATTGTTGCGCAGGTAAAAAATACTATTATATTTAAATAACAAACGTCTCGGTTGAATAGAAAAGCCTCAAGTAGATGTTCTAATGGATTTAAATTGATAAAACATTTGACAAACTGCAGCTGGGAAGAAAACGTTTTATAAAACCTGACATAGAGACTGACATAGAAGTGTTTTTAGAGAGGCACACATAAGAAAGCAAAGTGCGAGATGCTTTAGGGATGTGGGTTTGACGTCGAGCCGGAAGCTACTGATGAAATTGGAGGATTACTGGAACCGGGGTCTTCTGGGAGCAGGGTTTGAGACTGTTGGTGATGGACTAAATTCAATCGAGGAACAGGGTTGGGTAACATGAACTGGACAGAAATGAGCTCTAATACTGTAAGAGGGGTTTTGGGGTTTTATGGATTAATTCAGTGGAGTTTGCCTATTACTGTTCGAGCGTCAGCTGGACAGTTTGTCTTTTCTATATCCTGTCATTTTGCAGAAGTTTGCGTTTTTGAATATCGAAGCGGAGCGAGTCTTCTCAATGGACTCTGACAGGATTACAGAGGGCTGCGCCACATTCTGGTCAAACAGCTCAGTGGCAAAGCTGAGAGCTATTAGGGGGTGATTAGGTAACCGGTGGCTGTTTACAAAGGTTGAGCCCAGGGTCTGAGCTGGATAACAAGCACTGGGATGGAATCTGCAGAGCCTGATCCGGCCGACTTGAAGGGTTCAGCTTGTATCCGCTAGCAACTGTCACTATGACCCCGTCAGCCAGCCAACGAGCAACTCCTTAAGATGCCGTAATCCAGAGAAACAGTAGTCTGGCAAGAACGCCAAGGGTTATGCCTGGCGGAGGTTAGCATGCAGCCGTCACGGGGTGTAGGGGAGGAGGAGCAGGCCACGGTGACCCTGAACGGGAGCGATAGAAGCATGTGTTTCTTTGTGTGGGAGGGCGTCATCAAAACCCGAAGTTCTAAAGAGGGTCTTAATGAGGTCTGTGTGCCTGTCCACCTATACGGAAAGAGTCTAAGCAAGAACAGTTTCAAAGGACAGATGAGGAGGAGTAGGTCAGGCCTTCAGAGGGAGAGGAAGACAGAGGGATCGGGAGTGAGACGAGAGAAAGGGGAAGAGCGCGCTATCTAGCTTGGCACCTAATCAAAGGGATTAGGTTTGAAGAAGCCAAGCCTACAGGTTATCCTTCAGGAAGCATACCAAGTAGTTATCAAAAACACCTCGGTTCAAAGCAGCTCAATTTTCCTATATTTCCCGTTTGGCCCAAGCCTCCAGGGTTTGTTTCTAGCTAATAAAGGGTATCAGAGATGTTTGTACTTGCATGCTTTAGGAGACAAAGAGAGAGAGAGAAGTGTGTGTTTAAATGTAGTCCAGGTCTGTCCTCATTCTCACAGCACAATCAATCACCCTGAAGACAGTCGAGGAGAAACGTGAGATGCCTGTGTCTCTGACTAGGAGATTTAGCACAAAACTAGAAGTGCAGGTAGTCAGTCAAAGATATAACCTGTGATTAACCTGTCACTGATAGTGTATGTGTTCGTTTAGGATGGAAAGTACTTTGTGATGAAAGTGGGCGATAACATTTTCTTCTTAAGTGGAGAAGCACTATATTGTTCTAAAAAGGCAGATCCGGTAGATATTTTACATGCGATGTTTATCTCACTGATGGGATTTTGTGATTGATAAAAACAAAGCAAAAGCAAAAGCCAAAAAAAATAAATAAACAAGGATCTTGACAATAATTAAAAAAAAAAAATTAAATCATAATGAGATAAAAATATGTACTAACAATGTCTTTAAAGTATATATTTAAATAATAAACATAAATAGTCAATAAATAGTCCTACAACTTAAAAGTTTAAAAATATATCAAGACTTTTATATTATCACCAAATATTTCTATTTCACTTTTTTTGTTGGTTTTTTTTTAACCATGACAATAAAAAATGCTAATCAGATACACAAGACTGCAGTAATGGCTGTGGAAAGTTTTGCCATCACAAGAACAAATAACATTTTTAAATATATTAAATATAAACATATTATTTCACATTGTCATAATATTACTGCATTGCATTTTAATGCATCATTGAGCATAAGAGACGTCTTTTAAAAATGTTTCTACAGTAGTGTATTCAAAACATAAATTTAACATTATTTACATCGAATTATATGCTAATCAGAATGTGTATATTGCTCCCACACTGACTAAAACCAATAAATAAGATATTACAAATTAATAAATACATTTAAGCACATTTACATCAAAAAAGACAAAAACTAAAACTGAGTAAAAATGAACAGAGCTTGCTGCAATGATGTCGAGCCGTAATAGCTCAGGGCATATTGTTTGGCACCAGCACACGCACTGTCTTAACCACTTAAAAACCCATCCTCTGGTTCTCCGATAGCTCCTTCAACAGTTTACACTACCCAAATCTGAAGGATCCCGATTTACAGACCTACATTACTGGGGCCCAGACCTGCCAAAGCCGAGGTATGGCTTCAATAGAGCCATCCATCTGTCTGCTGTTAGTGCCATTACATCCAGATGGGCCTTTAATTGTATTTCTGTCCAAATTGCAAAATGGCTACTTGGAAAAGAAGCTAAAATAACATACAAACAACAGCAACTATGATAACAAGAAGAGCTGGAGTGGAATGGAAAAGAGATCAAAACCAAGGCTTACAAATTTCAACGCCGCCCTTTGAAAGCGGATCCCCTAACATTACAGCAACGTATTGATTTACTCGGCAATTTGGTGTCTCTCGCTCTCTCTCTCTCCCCATGCCAGCGCACCGACCTGAACCGCACAGGAGGTCCCGCAAATAGCAGTCGTCTGATTTTTCCAAAACATAAAAGATTAATACCTTTATTCTTTACAGAGGGAGTAAGAGTGGAAAACAAGGCAGAAAGAACGAAGAAAGTAATAATAAAAGGGAGGTCAAATTGGTATTTGGAGAAAGTGAGTTAGTGAGCAAAATTAGATATCCAGACCCAGAGGTAACTTTAATAAGAGATAATAAGAAAATGTCTGACTTTTGTGTACAGGATTGAAAACGTGCTCCCAGAAAAGGAAGCCGCTGCTCCTCTCGACAAACACAATCTCGCCCAACAAAGAAGACGTTGTACTTGAGCAGAAAGTAATTTATTCAGTAGCTCATTCTAGCCATTAGAACATGGAGGATGGATTAGTGCTGGCACAAGAACAAATACTTACTGCGAGGCAGTAAAATCAAGAACAACAAATCGATAGCATATTTAAAGTTCAAAAACAAAGAACCGGCTAGATGCGGTCAAGATAGTCTTTTCACATGAAAACCACACTAACCTTTAAAGTCCCACCAATAATTTGTATTGCTATTCTGTTCTGCAGTTAAAAAAGCAAACTCTTCCCATCTAACAGCACGGCTCCAATACACCTTTCTAGTAAAGGTCTTTAAGAGCCAAACGTCTCATGCCAGAGAATAAAAAAATTATAGACGCACAAGATGGGCCAACAACACCGGGCTAAATATAGTGTGCGCTAACTAGACGCTTGGGAAAGAAGCGGTGAACAAAAAAAAATTGTGATACCTGGTCCAATTCCCAGCTCCCATTAGGAAAGGTTACTCTTCTCGCTCCTACCTCGCTACACTCTATTAAATACTTATTAAAGGTGCAATAAATGGTGATACGAAGCGGTTATGAGCGCCCCAGGCCAGCATGTGTCTGAAAGTGCTGTTTATGAGATGAGTGTTTATTACAGACCGCAGCTTATCATCGTGAGGAAGCTCACAACTGCGTCGCTAACAAAGCTGCTATTAATTTCAATTTAACCTGATGCTAAACGTGTAAACCGCATTACTGCATGCTAAACCTAAACAGCCGTTAAGTCTTATAGGAATAAAAACAGACATATAGAGTATGAATTAAAAGCAGTATTTATATCATTTTGTGACAGATCTTCACAGCGGGGCTTTGATGGCAAGATTTAGTCTGTAATGAATACGAGTTTCAGAGTGTATTCAGTGATACATAAAACATATCCTCACTTTCTCCATCCCCCCCTGACCGTGCGCTTCTCATCCGATTTACCCGAGCAAGATAATATGTACATAAACATCTCAAACTCATTCAGATATTTTTGCAGGAGTGTGCGCAGCATATTTAAACTGATCTGTGGTGGATTTGCATCTGCAAGCGTTTTGAAAAGGCTTGTCCATAATAAATGCGAGTCTTTTAAGCCATGTTTACCATTACACAATCTCCATCCTCTGACAATCAAACACTGCTTACGCCACATTCCACAGGACATGAGCATCTGAATTATTCACTCTGCCATCACTGCCAATGATTCCCATTCGCAAAGATAAAAACGCGACGAATACACGCTCAAACGTGCGCATGTGATGCAGTAATGATATAAAAAAAAAATAAAAACAGTTCAACTGACAGCTGAATCCTTTTGAACCCTCAATCTTGTGCTGTTTTTCTCTAATAAGAGTTTTGGGATTAATAAGATAATCCAAGTACATTTCTTTATTCGTAGGCATACCAGTTCATGGCTTTTCCAAAAATAAAGAACCGACAGCAACAATAATAAGGATGCCATATGAAACGAAAATAGCTGATTTAATAATTAATTTCATTTTTTAAAAAGCAAATATCTAAATACATAAATAAATCAGACTAGGTTCCCAGGTGGCTCCAAGACAAGAACCTCTCTGTACGGCATGCATAATTCACGGCTGAAGATATGTGTTTTAAATGCTGCTGAAATATAAATGTAGCATATGCTAATTTGTCTGCTGGCTCTCCCACACTTTTATTCGGGCAGTTTGGGCATAAACGGTCAAAAGGAGAAAGAAAGACCACAAAATATGAGATGAAGTTTTAACTTTTGAAGAAATTAACTTACTGTAAATTTATATTTAGCAAATTTACTGGCAACAGTTTGTTCAAAAATAAATAAGCATTGAACATTAAAAAGCCTTTATCTTTACAGAATAAAACTATTAAAAACTGCCTCATGCAAAGCATTCTGGAACCAGAAATCAACCTTTTTCTGTTTTTTCTGATATTGGTTCCCAGAAATGCTTTAAATGAGGCTGTTATTTATTTATTTTTTTTTCCTGTAAAGATGAAGACTTTTTAATGTTTAATGTTCATTTATCCTTGAACAAACTGTTGCCCGAAATTACCATTAATGCATCCAGCTGCCACTAATACTGTAATTCTACAGGAATTTTTTTACAGCGTAGAGTTGCACCACAGTTCATACAAAACAAACTCCAGACCACCCCTTTAAGCCCACTTCTCACACCACCTGAACAAGCTGAACTATGGTAACAAACGGACTATGGCCTGCTCCAAAAGCTCTAGTGTGAAAGCACCCAAGAGACACCAACAGAGATTTGTTCCAGTTTACATCATTTTTATGGTTGGCCAGCTGATTTTTGATCTGCATACTGATTGCAAAATGTTTAAATGAAATAGGACAGCCATATGGTCTTATTCTAAAATGGGCGAAGTATATAACCTAAGAAGAGTGATGAAAGCGAAAGAGAAGAGTGGGGCGGCTATGAGAGGCTCATTGTTTATGAAAGAACAGTGCGAAAGTGCGTTTATCCATAGTGTGTCTCTTTAAGTTGATTGACTTCACTAGAGTGAAATCCCAGCAGTGACTCGTAACAGAGACAACCTGCAGTGCTGCCAACCTGCTCTTCCTCTCTGTAAGTAGCTCCTAGATGACTGGCCAATCACCAACATACTGCACAAACTGAACCTCACACACTCAAACATCTACACGAACAACAATCAGAGCTAAAGATGATCCTAGTCTATCCAATAGTGTATACTTGTAGTGTAAGTTAGTGGAGTTAGTGTAATAGTGTGTGACCTCTTAGACTGCATGGTGCATGGGAAATTGACAGAGTGCTAAGTGTGGCAGTCACTAGCTAGCCTACTCTAATTAAGGAGAAACAGCATGACACAGTCTGATGCTCCAAATGGCACCATATGTTTTCCCAGACTAACCGGCTGAATAAATGCCATTTAGCACACAGGATCTACAGCAATGGGTCTGATACACAGACTCTAAGTGTCTTATAAAAGCACAGAGACCCCCTCAAGTCTGCTTCAGCTGCCTGCAATTTAAATCTGACCTGATTACAATGCAATAGAAACACTCCTTCATGTACAGAATAACTATTTACAAACCTGAAGCGTTTTAGGAAAGAAAAGAGAAAAAGAGTTAAAGAAGGGGGAGGAACAAAAAAGCACAGCAAAAGAGAAAGAACCTGTCGGATAAAGAGCTTTATGTTTGGATTATCAGAAACATATCCCATAAACAGTATCTTAGACTAACAAAATATATACAATACAGTAGTGAAAATTTGGATCAAAACCTTCCATAAACGTTGTCCGAAAATCAAAACAATACCTGTTTTTTTTTTTTTTTTGAAAACATAAGAATAATGAAGTGGACCCTCCACAAAGCTGTTAAAAATTATTAAAACAATAATCAATCAATCAAATCAATCAATCAATCATCTATCTATCTATCTATCTATCTATCTATCTGTTGTTCTGTCTGTCAATCTATAATCTGCACACACACCTGATTATTATTATTATTATCTACTTGCATTTATTATTTTTCCCCCATAAGAATCATAAAATTGGTCTGGTTTGTCCAAATTATGGGTAGTGTAGCTTTCAGGAAACACCTGACCTGACCTGACCTGACCTGGTTTGCAGGATGCTTTGGTACCTCTGGATGCTGTGCAATAAGAAAGTATTTTAGGGTTTCAGACCCAGCCTAAGATAATGTTTGCCATTTTAAAGAAAGTTTGAAAAGGTTAGTTCACCCAAATGTCGTTCCAAACTCGTAACACCTCCAGTTGTCTTCTGAACACAAATTAAGATATTCTTGATGGTATCAGAGAGGCATCTGTCCCTCCACAGACAGCAATACAACTGAAATGATCCCAGGTCCAGAAACACTGCAAAAACTTTGGTAAAACAATCCATGTGACATCAGTGGCTCAACCTCACTTTTGTAATGCTACGAGAATACTTTTTTGCACAAAAAAACAAAACTAACATAATTAACGACATCATTTTTATTTTTGGGTGAACTAACCCTTTACATAAAGAAATGACCATTAACTAACCCAGTGACTGACTGATGGTGGGTATAGGGGGCACAGTAACCACATTTGCTGATACCACAGAAACAATGGCCACGTTGAACTACAGAGATACTGGGAAGGGCATTGCTTTGTTTCGGTTAAAATGATTCAGTGAAATGACTACAGCCAGAACTAGCAATTAAAAGGCTGGAAACAAGCTGAAGTGCAGATATTTACTGACTACTACAAAGCACATACACACAAAAAATAAAAACCCTCTGGCCAAATCTGTCCTCACTAAACCTTGACATTTTAATCAAGCTCCAGGAGCGTGTAATGAGGAACCGCTTAGACTTCATTATTAGATACTGCATGTTACTAATTAGAGCTACCACAGTCTTTTATTGCATAGCCTGCACACTACACTCTTCAGAGACAGGTAGTGAACAGCACAGACATAAGGAGAGAAGTATACACTAAAACAATTACATTTGTGAAGGGTACATACACTCAACTATCAAGGAGAGTCAAAACAGCAGATAAGAAATTTTATTCCACAGGACTGTGTGGACTGGTGTGTTTTCATTATGCTGTGCAAATGAAATTTAAATAAGTGTATAAAAGTGTAGACTATGGCTCTGGCATTATGGTACTATAATGTAGTCTAAGAAAATAATCATTGTTTTTGCAGTTCCGTTTAAAATGCAAAAAAACTATACATGTCATATTTAGACTTGTACGTGGAAGTTAACACTGAAGGGTTTAACACACTGTTCCATTGACATTGTCCCAATGAATTTTGATAAAATATGTGAAATAACATCTGTGGCAAACAACCTCAATAATTTTTACACGTTTTATTGTATTGCACATAACTATTTTGAAAAAAGCAGTTGCTAACAAACAGCCAAAATGGGACTACAGAGATGTTAAAGAAATGAAATGTCACCATGCAGGGAAGAAAACCTCATCTATTCACTAGCCTATGTTGACAGCTTATAAGTGTTTGAATGCATGCTCTTGCAAACTATCCTGCCTAAGACTTTCAAACTGGTTTGAATAAAGGGTGAAAGAGTAGTCAGATACATAAAAAAAAATAACTTTAAATAACTCAAAAATTTGATGAAATTTCTCAGTGGGCACGACCAGTCATGAGCAAACAGCACAATGTTTCAGAAGTAGAAACTAAATGGTTAACAAATGTTGTCTTGCTTGCTATGATCATTTCTGAATGAAAAAAAAAAAAAAAAACATAGCAAAAGCGACGGTAACACTTGATTTTGATAGTCCACTTTAGACATTACTAACAGTAAGTAACTTTGCAACTACATGTCAACTAGCAGTCATTAGAGTATGAGTAGACTATCTGCTTAATATTTTTTCAAACACTTTATTTAAAGAATACACAATATACTGACTTTAAAGTGTGTCAACTTATTCTACTATAGCTAAACCTACCCTACTGAAAGTTAGCAAACACATAGTTGTAAATAAAGGAGGAGCCAATGCCTTTCAGAGTTTTAAAAACATACTATCACATCTCAGACAGACACACACACACACACACACACACCATATCCCTATTTTCTGACAGCTACTTCTTTTGGCTGATGATACACTGGGCAACGTTTTGAGCAATGTTGCCATAAACGGTCAACAAGGTGAGACACAGGGCCCAAGACTGATCTAAATGATCCATATAGAAATGTGTTACCCATTCACAATTGAAAGGTGCACAAGCATGTTGCCCAGTGTACCATCAGCCTTATCAGACATGACAAAAACCCAACCTACTGAATATGTATAAAAGAAACTTAGATACAGTTCACATAAGGTAATGAGAATCTAATTAACCAATTGACACGGAGAAGTCATGTTATTTATTTTCTATAACAGTTAACAGAGCCTGCACAACCTCCTAAACAAAAGCAAATGAAATTCATCGTTTCACTTTTTAGAGTAAACATCTGAGAAATAAACGAATGAAGCAAAGCTAAAAACATCCTCATAAAGCATCATCCATAAGGATGAAAGGAGCATTTCTAATGCACTGAGCCTGATGTGTTTATTTATCAGATATCTTTTAGTGGACCCGCTAGTGCAGTTTAGAGCCTCATAAATGTCAGATAAGCCACCGACTGTGGCCTGAGAGAGAGATGTGTGTGTTTCAATGGCCTCTCGGAGCTCGTGGGGTCGTTTAAACAGCAGCGAGCAGCAGGAATTCAGTTCCTCTGTGTCAAACGGCATTCTGAATAGTTGCACCTCGGGCGGAATACATCGCATTGTGATTTCATGAGCGAGAAAAAAAAAAGGCAGCCCTCCGACAGAAAGGAGAGCGGAGGAAACAAAAATGACTCACAGCGGATATCTCAAAGCAACGAGAAAGAGAGAAGAAAGTTGAAAGTGAATCCTCCTCTTCCCACAGGCAGTTAAGTGGGTACCTTGAGGCTGAAGGCCCCCAGCAGTGGGTGGATAATGTGACCTCTGAGCTAGCAGACTCGCAGGCAGACCAGAGGCTGTGTAAACTAGCACTGGAGAGCCTCAGGATGGAGCGAAGCTGAAGAAATCAGGTGCAGGACAGAAGCAGATGCAGAAAACTATATAGCTACTAGATGGGTCAGAAAGGTTTAAGTCAAGCTGAAGTTCACACTCAGCACCTTCCATCAAACATATACCCAAAAGCTATGGTCAAACACATTCAAGCTAAAGCACTATTATGAGCTTGCTCTGATTTAATCGCCTATTGTCAGCCTCATTACTATATCCAGGCCATCCGATGTATCTCACTTAATTTGAAATCTCTTTGTAAAGCACTTGGCTGTGGATTAGCTCTCTGTTTTTATTTCAAAGTCCTGTATAAGCTGCGCTCCCTCCCGGGCCGGATCCTTTCATCCCCAGAAAAGTTCACACACAATTCCTTTCGAGTAAAACACGGACAAACACCTCAGAGAAAGCAGCGAGAGCTGTGCTAGTACACTAATTACAAAAAATATCTGCACTAATCCCACCCTGATAAAACACTCATTACCAACCAAAGACACTTATCAACCGCGGATTGATGACCCACTTCCGAAAGTGGCTTTATAGGAGGCAGAGGAAAGGCAGTGTATCACTCTATCCTACATCTGTACCAGAGCTTTTCATTTGTCTAAGAGCGCTGGATGTAGAGAGGTAATTAACAGCTGCTGGACTGGGCTAATAGAATTCTCTGGAAACTGTAAGTTGGTGGTGAGGGAGAGGGAGATGGCAGGTCATGCCTGTATTAATTACAATGCTTCACGATAGACTGAAGCTGTGAAAATCCTTTTAAGGACATTTTTACCTGTCAAATATAAATGTACACAAGTGGGAAAAAATCCTTAATATGTTTTATTCTAAAGAATTAAATAGCACATTAAACATATGATTCTTCATAAAGGTGGTCCCGCTTACGGCAACCCGAGCTGAGTTCTTCCCACTTTATATCGGCGACTGCCCCGATATTGACACTGACAGTTGTGGAATATATTATGCAGTAGGTAACAAATATATTTGTGAAAGGCAAAAATCTACGCTGGTCACATTCTTTGTTTAGATCAGTAAATATCTTCTATATCACATTTTCACAGATTCTTAATTTGCCTAAAAAATAAAAGATAAACCTTGTGAAGATAAGATTTTTTTTTTATAACCCTCCTTTTTTTTTACTATATTACAGTTTTTAAAAAATGTAGGACTAATCTGTATTAAAACTAATTTCAATTCATTCTTTTTATTAAAATAATGAATTCTTTTTTATTTTTATTCACTTCTTTTTATTAAAGGTCACTTTTTTTTTTTTTTTGGCTACTTTTTGAATGCTTAATGTGTAAATATTTTATTGTATTACCCTTGTTTTACCCTACTC
>JAUYWG010000040.1:13517134-13547716 GCA_034779775.1 Enteromius afrohamiltoni
TCTCCATTCATGTAGGAGAGACATAACAAATTATTATACCATACCACACAGGGCTAAAAGTGTGTTTGCTTGTGTCCTTGACGCCATCTGTCAAATGAATCTTGGTCTGGTCCATAGTTTTCATCATCTGATTTAAGAATGCACTTTTAGCAAAACATCAGCACTGTTTACAGGTACCAGCAGCCCTGGGCGTCAATCTGGGGTCAAAACGAGGCGACGACCCCTTAAAGGGGCCGCTTTACAAGAACAAGAAGACAGAGAGGAAGACTTATTTTTCTTAAAGTTAAGATGCAATAATTCCAAGGGGTTAAATTCAGTTCTTTCAGGCCTTCCTGACTAATGGTCTGATCTGAATGAAGACAGATTACCACACACACAGTAGTCTGATGGGAAGTAATAAAGCAACAGAAAGGAGGAGTGTGTGCTGGTGTGTTGGTATGTGTATCTGTGTGTGTACGGCTGGTTCGCTGTGTTATCGGAACAAATGGGCTATGTCTCTCAGTCGCCCTTATCTCAGAGGAAGGAAGTCAATGGGCTATCAGCACACATGTATGCGTGTGTTTGTGTGAACTCTCTCGGCCTGAAGGATTGTCCTCCCGCTAGCATAAAAAGGAAACCTTTCTTCTATGCAATTCACTGAAGATCTGACATTAAACACAAGAGTTTAGCACACGGCACATACCTGTCCCTCCATGTCTGTCTGTGCTGCTGTCTGTCCGTCAGGGCGTTCAGTAAAATGTCTGCCATCTCTCTTCTGTTCTCCTGTGCTGTGTTCTCATCCTCCACCACAGCCAACAACAGCTGAGTCTGCAAGAAAACAACTCAGTCAGTTTCCAACTTCAAAGTAGAAATCACACAAAATCTGTTATGCTCAACAATGTTATAATGTACACTATACAAAAGTTTGGGAAAAGAAATGTAAACTTTTATTCTGAAAGGATGCATTAAATTATTCAAAAGTGACAGTAATGACTTGTAAAATGATACAAAATATCTGAACGAAAGGCTGTTCTTTTGAACTTTCTATTCATCAAAGAAACCTGAAAAAGAAGGACCATGGTTTCCACAAAAATTAGCAGTGCAACTGTTTTCAACACAGATATTAATGAGAATATAAGCGCCAACATTTTTCATTTTGTAGAAAATTATACAATTTAAATGACTGTGTACTGTTATTGTATTTACAGAAACCACAACTACTGTAAGTGATAACATTTGGTGCAGAAATTTTAAAGATATTCTATTTATACTGCATGAAGACATTTTTAGTACTGTAGTGTCTCATTACCAGGATGTGAATATGAAGAATTGTAAATGAGATTATTGGCATAAAGCAAGACAATGGACACACAATATCATACATTAAGGCATTTCTTTTTTTTTTTTAATGTAAATGTTCTGCAAAACTTATTCACTTATGAATATGGTTGTACTAAGTAATACATTTATGAGTGGCACGAATACGGCAGCATAAAACCACCTTAGGGTTGCATAGCAGCTCTGGCTCTTTATGGATCCCTGAGCATCTTTAATAAAGAAACAACTGCTCTTATCTTGAAATAAAGAAAATAAAGAAATCAAACTGTACTACAGATCCAGTGGACAGGATCTTAGCCAGAGCTTTTACAAATCATTATACATTCATTCCCTTCATGTCAGAGCTCAGATGTATTAGTTGCTCATGCTGCGGACTCAGTCTTACAAACGTTAATGATTAAACTAGAATCAAAAAACGCAAACAAAATTATTATTTTTTTTTTGCAAACAATAACAATATACACCACCATTTAAAATTGATAGGTAAGATTTTTTTGGAAATGTTTGTGAAGTCTCTTAGGCTCACATAAGCTGCATTTATTTGTTTAAAAATACATGAAAAAAGGATAATATTGTGAAATATTATTACAAAACACAATGACTATTTCTTTTTTTATTATTTAATTTATTCCTTTAATGGCAAACTTTAAATTAATTGAAAATGTTCATGCTGAAAAGTATCAATTTAAGAAATACTGTAAATAAATAAATATATCTTATCAACGCTTCCCTTTTGATTGGTAGAATATGTTAACATAACAATAAAAAAATGATCTGTGCTTTCATTTCTTTTAAAAATATGCAAAATGCCAAACTTTTGCTTCCTTCACTGTCTTCCTCTACAGTAGCAGAACCTAAAATGATTGACAGGTGAGGAAACAAACGAAAAAAGTGCTCTGAGCGTTGGTTCACCTCACCTGTTTCACAGCAATCTCTTTTTCTTTATTTCTTTTCATCCCCCATTCATCCGTGAGACAGCACTTCTGTCTCTCGCTGAAGCATTACCTGTCAGCGATTGTTACCTGTTAGACTCATCCAGTCTCAGAAAGCATCGGGTGAAAGAGTCTGCCAAGACTTACTCAGACTACGGGGTCACAAGGTCAGTTGAATCACATCAGACTAAACATAGATGACACAACAACAGTAACTCATCATGGTGTGTGTGTGTGTGTGAAAGAGAGAGAAAGAGAGAGAGAGAGAGAGAGAAACTGTGTTTTGTGTTTACAAGGTGGGTTGATGAGAGAAATTTTCACAACCAACTTGCGTTTACCACTCTATATATGTGCAGCTTATCTATGCGTGTGCTTGTTTACCCCTGAATGACGGTAGCTGTCGTCAGATGGGTGATGTTGTGCAGTGCTCCCGAGTTCAGGACCACAGTGAAGAGGGTGAGATAGAGGGCAAGTGACTAACAGAGGCGGCTGTGTGTATTTGTATAAGGAAACACACTTCAGGTTAGCCCACGCTAACAGAGGGGAAGAATAAACACACATGCACACTCACCAGGACTAGGTGACAGGTACACCAGCCAACCAAGATCATCTAAAATACCAACATAACCTGAACAGCTAGGACAAGCTAAGATGCAAGAAGACATGAGGATTTAAAATGCATTACAATGAATGCCAGTGGGCATTCTCTACAAAACCCACGTTTGACAAACACACAACAATTTACTCAACTGGACAGTATTTGATGAATTCAAAAAACATATAGGCAGCATGACAACAGTATGTGTTTCAGATTATGTTTTTCTGTTTGATGGACTTGTGCTTTGGAAATGAGTGCGCTCAAGGTAGTTTTATGATAATATTGCATGTATGAGCATGTACTGTAATGAATGTATCATTCAAAAACTTCAATGCCAAGTGAAAGGGGCATTTTTAGCTCCTTTTTTTCCCCCGAATGTGAACCATCATTTATCATTTACTGCAATTAGAACTAACTTATATATATATATATATATATATATATATATATATATTCAAAAAAGTTTCTTTATAGTAAAAGAAAAAAAGGTTGGTCCCCTTATTTTTAGGAAAGTGAGTAATAATTTAAACCTAATTTCTAATATAGTATATGAATAGTATGTCAAATGAGTCTAAATGTGAAGTATTCACAAACAAGTAAGGTTCCACGATTCCAAAATATATATTTAATTGGCTTTTTAATACCCCATGAGGCCACAGGAGACACATATTCAGTGAGAAACAGTGTCATCATTGACATTGTACTGTAGGTCTCACACAACAAAAGTAACGGTGCATAACAAATGGTCTGGATTATATTTGTACTACACACACTATAAGTCAATATAAAATACTCTTTCCACAGTCAGGAATAAAATTCAGTACATATACTCCACTGATGTCTGACAACCAAGTTAGCCTTACTACATTTTGTCTTGAAGAGTGCACATATATATATATATATATATATATATATATATGTGTGTGTGTGTGTGTGTGTGTGTGTTTAAACATCTTTTTGGGCCTTCTGTGCCCATGCACAGACACATATCTCATTATAGTTGGTGGGACATGTTTTGGGGGGAGTTCTGTTATGTCCAGCACAGATGGTCCTCACCACAGTTGATATACTGAAGCACTAAGGGTACAACTACAGCAGAGTACTAGTTAAATATGCCATGTTAAATATGTAGAGCACAAACATGCGTGTGTGTGTGTGTGTGTGTGTGAGAGAGAGATTGAGAGCTTGGCCTTTCAGCCAGATTGACCCTCTGATCTCTCTGAGGCTCATCAATTACCTCTCCCCTCAGAGCCAGCACGCTGAGAGAATGGATTATATGAAGTGTAAAACATTAGAAAAATGTGTTCACAACATCACAGCAATGTGTCCGAGGACAGAGGAGGGGACAGATAATAGAAACCCAGCTGCTGAAGAGCACAACGCAACAAGTGACAGTTTTTGAAGGCATTGTAGGGCAGCTCTGTGGGCCGCAGGCTTTTGTGCTGGAGACTGTGGTTCCTCTAGCCAGGGGCAACTGGACATATGCTTTTTGCTTGAGCTAATGAGGCAAAGGCTAAAAGCTTTGTTATTTTCTTTCTTTATCTGCCATGGTTTGTCTCTCTGTCTTTTTTAGGTGGGGCTTTTTTTAAAAAGGCAACTGCAAACCAAAAGCGCTTGAGAACATCTCAAATCACTAAATCTGCTGCCTAATATGTCTATTGATCAAGGGTTTAATGATTCCACCACTGTTTCTGTGTACGTAAATCTCTTCTGCAGAGCATTTCACCCAAAAGATTTCAAATCCATCCAGAGAATGCAAACAGTAGGAGTAAAAAAAAACGAATAATTCAAGTAAATGTACTATGCAAAACCATGTTTTAAAGCAAAGCATTACTATATCATATCACCAACATTACTATATTATTAATACTAATAATTATCTATTATATAAATTATCCGTTAATCATATTTAATTACCCACCACTATTATGTGTAATTACAATTATGTGCAATTACATGGAAATATCCACAAACACTAATAAACATCTGGGGTGAGTAAATGTTTTAATTTAATTTAAGGTTAGTTACAGTAGGTTATGCATTAAATTAGATCAAAAGTAAAGACAATTTTACTAGAGACAAGAATTGTGCAACTGTTTTCAACATTGCTAATACTAAGAAATACCAAAACAGTCTTGCAACCAATTCGTATGTATTTTACGAGTTGGCAAATTCGTGCTAATTCATACAAATTGGTATGATTTGTTTAAACCCCAGTGACAAGTAGGTTTAGGGGCGGGTTAGGTTTAGGTCCTTGTTACAAACAATTATATGAATTCATACGAGTTACAATTTCGACCTTGTAAAATATGTACGTACTGCCATGAGATCAGGCTCGAAATGGCTCTCAATCTGCGTTAATTTAACATTTAACAACATATTTTCAAATATATTAAATTAGAACAGTTATTTTAAAAATGTACTGTATTTTTGATCAAACAAATACAGCCCCTGTAAGCTTAAGAGACTTTTACAAATCTTACTCCAAATGCGTAAATGGTAGAATGCATGTTATATGGTTGGTTACGACAACTAATACAATATCAGTATTCAAAATCGCATTTGCTGTTCTCTGTCTTTTGAACGTAGCACTTACTTTGTGACTTTATACCCACTTCCACTCTCTCTCATACACAAACATATGTATACACATATGCCTCATCTCTCTCCACCTCCATCTCCTTCTGGATCTGCCTGCTGATCAGAGATTAGAGATTAGCATCTTGTACCCACGTTTCTCCTGCCAGTGAAAGCTTTTGGCAGTGGGAGCGAGGCCAAAACCTCACTCTCTCCTCACTTCACACAGATTCATTTTCAGCACTTAAGAATGTGAACTCTAGGCAGAGATTACCATCGCACAGACCTGAAGCCATTTTCATTATGTGTCTTTTTTCTACGGTGGCTGAAAAGTGACATTTGGGAAAAAGATTAACGTTGGCTTGCCACTAAAAGAACGAAACCCGACTATACCGTTTATGATGTTATAGGAGGCACCGTGTTGTGTAATTTATATGTCATCTAAATGCTGAAAATATCAGTAGTGAATGAAGTAATATGCATCAGTGGTTTTTGGAAGCCTGAGGGCTGTTGTATAGCAGGACACATTTTTCCAGTGCATTAACTATATATGAGTAAGTGTAACAAATAAAGAGAATTTTCTTTCCAAAATCTGAGTTTAATACCTCCAGCGAGAATGCCTTAAGAAATATGTGCAGGAATCATTCACTATGACATGTAAGTATAATATTAGTGGCTAGACAGATACGAACAGACACTCGCATTAAGTACAACACGAGGATAATATTCATAGCCTGTACAAGCAAAACCTACTCATAAGAGCACAAAATCTGCTCAGAAGGCATAAAACTTGCTCGTAACACATAATAAACCAGCACACAATGGGAATGTAAATTAATAAGACACATCAATAAAACACCTTATATAAAGTAGAGCAATGAAACTGACCAACCCGGTTAAGCAATTACAACAATAAGCATAATTAATATCCTGTTTAAAATTATAATAGAAAGTATCTGTGCTGTTCTGAGGGTTACAGACATCTTTTTTATGTTTAATTGAAAGTGTAATATAGAGAATGAAAACAGAATAATAGTCTCTTTACAAAAAGTCTTCTTAAATCTTTGGTTTTATAAAGTTATATGTTCCCCAAAAACATTTTTGATAACTCAATATATTCACAAGTTCATCTGTTCATTGTTGTACATTTAAAGAGCACAATGCATTGAAGTGCATGACTAACCAAACGCTTTACTATGAATTAAACTCTCGTTAATAGTTCAAAAAATAAAATAAATAAAAATAAATATGTCATTATAAACATTTTAGTCTCATATATTTAAATATGCAGTTATATTTTTGACATTTACATGGCCATGAGTCAATGGAATAAATAAAAAAATAAAACTTCAAATCTCAGATATTTTACAGGTGAAGCCTGACTATACTCTTATTAGTTCCAAAAATCCAACTGCTTTCAACTCAAGGAGGTCTTGAAGTGTTTGTGTGGGTTATCGCTCAGGACTAATCTGCTACAATTGGCCAGTAGCATGTGATTTGACTTTCTCATGGTCAAGCACGCTCTGTTTCAGCATAAGATGCTGAATTTGCTTTCTAATCCCAAAATCATCTACCACTTTCCACAGCACCACACGAAAAAAAAAAAAAAAAAAAACAGAGAGGGGGAGAGAGACAGAAAACGGAAGCGAGTTGAAAGCGAGGGGATCATAACAGATTTCTACAGGAACATTTCCCCTTGGAGAGGGAGAGAGTGTTTACTATCAAACACATCTGTGTCTATTCATCTCAGCCAGAGTGTCATCCCTCGCTCTCAACTTCTGTCCAAACACAAACAAACAAACAAACAAACACAAAGACTGCAACTTCTGAGTATGCATCAGCCACCAGACTGCACTCCTGCATAACACGTCTTCACACACAGACACGCTCTGAGCTCTCTTTCTCCCGCGCTCCTTTTATATCATCTTCTTTCTTTCCCTCCTCTCTAAAAACCTCTCGAATTATCTGCAATATCTTCTTTATAATTCCTCTCTTTCTTTGCGATTTTTCAAGCGAATCCGACAATTTTACAGTGGCTTGGCATCAGGATCTCCCATTCTTCCCCTCATTGTTCTGAACCGTGGCTTAACTCGGTTAAAAGCCCCAACATGATAGCCAACCTGGTGACTCTGAGGAATTAAAAGAAGGGATAGGAGAAGAAAGACAGACACATTTGACACTCAAAGACTCTATATCTGCTAAATAAGGTCGGCATGTACCTGACTGGCAGAAAGGTTTCTGTGGATGCTGTATATGTGTGGTTTTTGTGTGTATTTCCCCAGTAGTGATTAATCAGTCACGCTCCGTATGTAATTCCAGATCTTATTCCTCTTACTTCAGCCGCTTATCTCGCTGATCAAGGAGCGAGCCGGAAAAACTGCAGAGTAAATAAATAAATAAACAAAGCGCTAAATAAACCCAGAGTGCGGGGAGGGTTTGGGGAGATAAGGCAGATCAGGCATTATAAAGCACTTATTGGATTTCTAAGAAAAATAAAAATTAAACTTCAAAGAATTCAGCAGCTGTCAGGGAACGTCTGCTCCTGCACACACTGAGCTACACTCAACACCAGCAGAACAAGATGAACCGTCTGCACATACCATACTAATAACTAGAACCAGTCCCGTTCTGATTTTGCTTTTTCCTTTACATCTTCTGTGCTGAAATTTGAGGGATTTAAGGGAGGTTGATTAAACATGGAATTCATGTAGAAAATAGAGTACTACACTCCTATTGGTAGCTGAAAACATAAAAAAGATAGTAAAATTATTAAATAAACAAACCCGGTTGAACTGGTCATAACAATCTTCTTGATACTGCCTGCTAATGACACTCAAGAACGGAAAAATAACAACAACAAAAAAATTCATGCACCCCATATATTCATTCAATACTTTGTAAAAAAAAAAAAAAATTATATATATATATATATTTATTCATTTTAAAGTTCAATTCTCACTATTACCAAACCATTAACTATGACTTTTGCACCCAAACTTGTTAATAGTTAGCAATGTTAAGTTTAGGTACCGGTTAGGATGTAGAATATGGTCATAAGTGCTTTATAAGTACTAATAAACCGCCAGTATGTTACTAACAGGCATGCTGATAAGCTTCTAGTTAACAGTGAGAATTTGTCCTTATACTAAAGTGTTACTAAAATATTTCTTATTACTGTATTTTATATTGTTGTGTATTTTGATCAAGTAAATGCAGCCTTGATAAGCATAAGATATTTTATATGTAGTTTTAATTATGCATGTGGAAAACAAAAATAATAAAAACACATCAATGACTAAAGATCTTGTATAAACAATTACGAAACCAGATTTATCAGAATTTAGATCTGGCCTAGTCTGTAGTTGATTCTGGACAAAAAACCACACGCTTTGAACGACATGTAATAGATCAAACATCATGTCTTAAACATTTGACAACACTAATCTGGCAAACTGTGGTAAAACCAGTGATTAGTTACACCTCAAAATATTTGATCAATCCAGTAACAGACTAACCAGACAATAGATTTGTTTCAGCACTGTTGGTGGGATATAACGTGTGGTGTTTTTGTCTGTAACCGACTGTGTATAACTGCTTTTGCGGGGACCCATAAGGCTCTGTGTGTGTAAATCCCAAAGATTTCAACCTTGCCACTACAAAAAAAAAAAAAAAAAAATCCCCACACACAAACCCACCGGTCTCCTTTCCTGCCCCAAGAATCTGTAAAAGCTTCTGTATGCAGGTACAAAGCCAGCGACCACTTTCTCTCTCTCCCTGTAGGTAGAAAACACAAACACACACTCACAAACACAAGCACACAGCCTGCAAGTGGCATATCAACGCATGAAATTCTCTAAAGGGGTTTAAGTATTTACCCTCCCCACTATCACGGCCTGCTAAAATTCAGCTTACCCTGTTCAATAAGGACTTCAAAGGGAATCATAAATACCTTTTGCCCTCAAATTCTACTGTACTGTGTTTTTCTCCTCGCCCCCCTTTTTCTGCTTCTTTTCTTCCCCTTTTTCCCCCCATTCTCCAGTAAAAACCATCTTTTACTGTGAAATTTATTAGAAGCCTTTTATTCACCATTTATAAGTGCAATAAGAGAAATTGGGAGGTAATTTCTGCTGTTATTTAAGCAGGTGAGCCAAGGAAAATGCAGGTAAACGGATCTGTAATTCATTTTGATCTGACAGGGACTGTTGAGAGAAAAACATCCTGATTGGCTTTTACTATTTTTTCTCTGAGATCTAATTTATTAGGATTCGGAAATCAGTAGTAAAACATGTCCCAGCATGAATAGATAATATGAATGGATAATATGAGGTTATATATATATATATATATATATATAAAAATGTCAGGCAGAAAAAAGCTACGTAGGAAAATACACAGCGGCCCTACAAAAGGGATTCTGGAATATGATGATGAAAATGCACAGCAAAGCCATTACATTTATAATGTTTTACAAACTCATCAAATAAGTGAATAGAGATTAATTGCCCCGGTCGACCTTAAAATAATTATCAGAACGAGGCAGCTCTAAACTAGATGAAATTGATACACTTGAATAATTAGATCCTTGGCACTGACCTACTGAAGTCAATAAAGGTTATTAAGGCCAATTGCTGTCTAAACGCATTAGAGACAGAGAGAAGCGCTCCGCACCACATCCAGCATTTCAGCGGCTATACGATAATCCCCTCACTGCGTCCGCCTCTCTCCCTCTCTGCTGCCCTCACACACATATACACCCCCTACCCTCAGACACACTAAACCAGATTGGATTCGCTTAACCTTTCAGTGGCTTTGATCAAATGAGCTCACACTGCAATAACATTTACATTGACCCTCACTCTCACTCTCTCACTGGGGAGAGAGGTCTTTACCTTCCTGTCTGCCACACACACGCGCACGCTAGGTCAATAACGTAATCAGATATCAATGGTGACCCCTGCAGTCATGATTGCTCGCTTTCTCTCGCTCGCTTTCTTTCATTGGACAGAGAGGATGAAATTATGAAACGGTCACTGTGAACGAGCCGACACACACAAATAAAGACCAATACAAACACCCCCCGAAAAAAAGGAACAGACGAAGCATCTAAATGGCTCACTGTACCCATAAACGCATAATAGTTTCTATTCAGTCTGAAAATAAATGTTTCAGCACACAATATTTGATGACGGCGTATGTGGCAGAAAGATAGAATAGACGCAGTAAGAGGGGAAAAAAAGCTTTTTGATGTGACGCTCTGAGCGACAGAAGTGGAAAAAGTGACAAATTAGACCTAAAACATCAGAATAAACCCACAACACTGTTAACAGACCTGTCTCGCTCTCAGCAGTCTCACTCTCAGCCCTGCAACCACATACAAATGAAAGAAAAGAAATGCCTGGATGGTATTTAAAATATTTTGCATATAGCCAACTATCTCTCCTGAGCCAGGATAGACAGACAGAGAGAAGGAGAGAAAGAAAGTGTCACCGTTAAAAGCCTAAATAAATGTCAGTGGTGTATGAGGAGTACGATAGCTTCTCTGTAGGGACCTGACGTTCACCCAGTGTGTGTGTGTACGTGTGTGAGAAATTGAGGAAAGGGACCGAGACCTGATGTTCGATAACATTTAACTCATCTTATCAGAGCGCATTTAAATGCCTATCTTTATTCTTTTATTTCATCTTTTCTATTTCCTATGTTGTTTCCATTAAGCAGTTCACATTAATTCATAAGGTACAGGTTCGGGAGAGAGAGAGAGAGAGGGGGGAGAGAGAGACAGCCACAGAAAGAGCAAGAGAGAGAGTTGTTTTATCAGGATGTCATTCAAATGGAGGGGTGAAAATTTGCATCACAACAGCCTGAAGAGCAAGAGAGGGAGACACAAGAAAAGAGAAAGAAGGGAAACGAAAGAGAGAAACCCCCATGGGAGAGGAGCGGTTTTAATAAACAGCAGGAAGAGGGTGAACACACGGAGAAACACACGGACCAGCCAACCCTGGACCTGCTCGGACCGCCGAAAAGTCAAGAAGAGTGCGGGAAGGCCAACGAGACAATTCCCTAGAATCTAGATAAACACATGTCTCTGGTAAATGCCATGACTGTGTGTTGAAATCATACTTAAATGAATTTAAATCAGCCACGGAAATATCAGATATTAGGAATTCAAATGAATATTTATTTTCTAAGCGCTTTCACATTCATGAGCTATTTGTTCAAGCTCTAACAATCCTACAAATTCAATATTTGTTTATAATAAAACGCAGATAGTGGCTTGATCAGGTTAAACTAAATGCATCCACAATTTGCAAAATATAAATAAGAAAAAGAAAAAGTAAGAATTAATAACGAATTTGCAAAAAGAAAAAAATACAGTTAAAATGGCTAGATAAATGGATGCCGCAAAATATTTATTTATTAACCTTTTTTAATGATTTATATGGTCAAAACAATATATAATAGAGTTTCATAAATTTAAGATTCGGTTTTTATCGTATTGTATTATTTAAGAATACATATACTCACAATATACAGAAAATGTTCATTTAACATTAAAGTTCAATTTAACATAACACTATGCCATTTACATAATATTCATTGAAACAAAACTAAATGTTAAGTGTTTACAATTTAGCGCATTATGCATATCTTAATATACGGGTGGATATCAGCACTTCTAAATTGTGTATCTTGACAGAGAGAAACTAGTATCTCACAGTGAGACGGTCTCACCCCTTCATACACACTCACAGAGCGCTCCTTAGTCCTAGCAGCACATTAGATGTGATTACTGCTCAAAGAGCGAAAGAGGCAGTGAGGGGGAAGACAGAATATGATGATACAACAGTGCCCCCTACTGAAAGTCACTACAGCTCTGTGTGCTGAACGCATACACACTCATATGGATATCAAACATGTGTCCAACAGACAATACTGATCAGCTAGATTTAAATAACCTCTGTGCATCCTGCAGCACAGAGAGCGCAGATGCCGCTCTGCATACTGGGGTCATCTGCGGGCAGAAGGGTTACTATTGGGACAGGCAGTGTCTAAAAAAACCAAACACTGCAGCAAATAGCTCTGGCCAGTGTATATTTAAAACTACAGCATCATGTGGTTTAAATCAAATCTAATTTTCTGAACTGCACTGATGTGGCGTGAGCAAATTCAGCCATCTAGAAATACAAATTTGTACAGAAAACAACAAGCCGCATGCCTCTGTAACCTCTTTAGTTTATCTAGGATACCTAAAGATTATTTTTTATCCATAACAGCACACCCATGTGGAATATTCCTCATATCAAGCCACCACAAATTAAATTTAAAAAGACAAAATTACAATGTTTCTTCTTTTTTGTTTTTAGGGGTTTGAGAGTGTAGCGCTGAAACCCTCTTGTAATTGTTAGGATTTTTTTTATTAGGGGTTCGTGCGCGCAACATTTAAAATCACATTTAGTAATACTGTACCATTTTGCCAGATAATCATTAACATGAAAATAACATATAAATACTTTAAAAGGGAAGACTTGCAATAACTACCTAAAATGATAATACTATATGTGAATAGTTTAACATTTTAAGTTCTGTGTGTGTGTGTGTGTGTGTGTTTTATTAATATAATAGCTTAACCATTTCATTTGTGTGTGTGTGTTTGTGCGTAAGCATGCTTACTCAGTATTAACCATTTCATTTCTGTTTGTCTGTGTGTGTCCATGTTTTTATTAATATAATAGTTTAACCATTTAATTTCTGTTTGTCTGTGTGTGTGTGTGTGTGTGTGTGTGTGTGTCTATGAGCCTACTGTCCATTTTCAATGTGCTTTCGATGTGTCAGCCATACACCCAGGGGTCGGTTGGTTAAAAAAAAGGTTAAGACTAGTCTTGAAAGTTAGTCAGCTAAATTTGGGCTGGTCACAGATTTTTAAAATGCAGCTACATAAAAATCTATATTAGTATATTAGGTAAATACAATTTAAAAAAAAACTGATTACTCTTGGCTAACTGCTAGTTGGTCAGACTATCTCTTAAGAAACTTCTTAACATGAAGGCTAGGTTTATGCAACTGGCCCCAGATGTCCCTATTTTACCTCAAAGGCCTTAAAAAGCTTGAACCCCGGTAATTGCTGCTTGCAGCAATATATATATATATATATATATATATATATTTATATATTTTTTTTTTTTGACAAATGCAACTGCACTGAGAGACAAAGATAGCCCTAATCAATGATGCACCAGAGATAGATCCATCCATCTATATCTATCTATCTATCTATCTATCTTTTTCATGACAGGTAAACAGGTGAAAAAAAAATAGGACTACGTCTTGGTGAGACATGATGGTGTTAAAACAGATTCTCAAAATCTATTTTGTACTTCCTATTTTGACACTCCATCTGCACACTTGTTTCCCATTTACCACATGTTTTGTTTGGTTTAAATATTGTAAAATGTGTTAAGCAGTGCTGGGATTACAACACTGTAGTGGTAGCTGCAAGCATAATCAAATTAGCTAAAATATTTCATAAACAAACACGCACATGTAGAGCTAAATGTCAGACGCTGAATTCAGCTGCAATCTGGGCACAGATTCTGTGCAGGCCTGCTTACAGTTCACTCCATCACTCTTACCATTCGCTCCATTTCCTTCCAGTCTTTCTCCATCTGTTCCATGGGTTTAGTCCACCAGCTGCAGAATCGAGCGTAACGTCTGCCCTGGAACCAGTACTGCCTCAGCCATTCGAACTCCACCTGAAAGGAGCAACACGGGGTCAAGATGTTAAAGCTGCGCTGTGTCATTTCTACATTAGAGACAACCAAAGAACTGCAAAATTCATTTCTGTGTTTCTGTAACTTTTTTTTATAACTTTTTTGTAACTTGTTATACAAAAAATCATTCATACACATTAAAATATTTGTTTATACACATACAAGTGTGTGTATATATATATATATATATATATATATATATATTATATTTAAGTGAATTTAGACATATAATAATATCTAAATAATATCTAAATATCTATAAAGTCTAATATTCACTCATTGAAATAACAATAAAAAAAATTAATATAAAATGAAATTTACCAATAAGATAAGCTTTTGAACCACATGTCTGGATCATTCTAAATATGCTTCAGGCAAAATTATTTTTTCATCATTTACTCACCCGAGCTCATGTCGTCGTAAACCTGTACAAGTTTCTTTCAGTTGAACACAAAATATTTTTAAAGAATGATAGCAATCAAATTATTATTGGTCCCCATAGTATTTCATTCCCTACTATTGAAGTCAATGGGGATCAGCAACAAAATAAATTCTATTGTGTCCAACATAAGCATAAACTTATACAGATTAGGATTTTAGGGTAAGCTATACCTTTAATACTACTGGTTTTGGAATATAAGGACAATTAAAAAAGCTAGCGAAAGCAAAAAAAAAACAAAAAAAAACATTTTCCTTGCTGTACAAGAGAAGCTTTTGAAAACTAGGCCAATGAAGTCCAGTCCTTGAACAAGAGGTCAACCCATATAGCAAGCAGCTGACATCTACTTCACAAGAACTGAAAAAAAACAGCAGTCAAGTGTGTTTGATAGTCTGTAAAATGTGGTTGTTGAACAAAAATGTTTTGTGCTCCAGTCATTCTTCACAATCCCTCACTCTGGCCTATGTGTAGTGTATTATATCAACACGGTCTGAAACAACAGCAATCCAGACGTCCATCCATTTATCAAACTCTATCCATCCATCAGTGGGCAATTTAGCAGCAGAACAGAGCCGTGGAGGGAACTGTGCTCTAGTCACCTGAGTCGGTGAGGTAGGGAGACGGGGGAAGGGCATTTATATGGGGTGGTGGGAGTGATTTCTTTTTAAACTAAACACCCACGTTAAGGTCACGCTAACAAGGGAATGCAGGTAGCCACACACACTCCTAGAGGACAATGGATGCAGAACAAATCACACACACACACACACACACACTTCTGTAACCACACACATAAACAAACTGCTAGCTTTGTACTCGACATCTTTGCATGTTTGTGTGCCGCTGATCAAAACGGTGCCATCGCAATAGGAAGGGGGATGATGACATCTGCATTTCCTGTTTTCCTGTTTGTTGTTTCGCTTCCTTTGTTTATGTCTGCTGCTACGTAACACCCAGGAGAGACATAAAGATTTATCACACACGCCGAAAACATCTCACCTACACACACTTCTCTTTCCTTTCCTCCTCAGTCGGCTTCTTTTCGTTCTTTACTTCATTGCTTTCATTCTTCATCCCATCAATCTCTCACTTTCTCTCTCTACAGGGAGCAACAGAATCCACTACAGGCTCTCAGCCTTTCTCCTCTGGGAATCTCCCCATCTTTGACTCTTTTGAAGTGATGAGTTAACCCTCCTAAGGATGCTTAATGTAGCCACGTGCATGTGTGTATCTGTGTCTGCCCCACATGTAAATGTAAGCACCTCGCATTTGCCCTCCCACAACCGTTGAACAAAGCACTGCTCCAAAATTCATTCTCCAAACAACAGGCCCCTCTGCGCCTTAGCTAAGAGTTACAACTAAACAACATGCAAAAAACACAACAATAGAACAGCAACCCCAACATCCACAATCTCTCTTTACTGGGTATCACTGAACAGTTGCCTAGTTTGGGAGCAACTCAATTACATAAAAGTACACTTATTTTATATCAGCATGGTTGTGATTCTCTGCTCAATAAACACGAGTTTAATATGGATTAAGATATTGTAGCCACAATATTGGAAGATGTGACTGTGTTAATCTTTGTTAGCTACAAATATATTTACACAATACCATTAAAAAGGTTTGGGGTCAAAAATACAGGAAGAAGTGATTTTGTGTTTTATAATAATAGTAAGAATAAGGTTTTTTTTGGGGGGGGGAAATTAAATTTATTTAAAAATTATATATATATATATATATATATATATATATATATATAGATTAATTGCAATGCACAATAAAAAAAATACAGGATTTTGATTAATTGCATCTAAAATAAAAGTTTTGTTTACTCGGTATAAGTGTGTGCACATATCTTGTGTATTTATTATGTATTGTGTATTTGTATATGGATACACACACATACAGTATATATTTTTTATATACATCTATACCAACATAAATTGTTAAAATATATACATGCATATGTGTGCATTTATATATGCTCAAATGTACACATACATAATAAATATACACAGTGCAGAACTATTTATTACACACACACACACACACACACACACATATATTACATTATATTATTTCATATTATTTAAGTAATTAGATATTATACACATATTTATATATATATATATATATATATATTTTTTTTTTTTTTTTTTTTATAATCTAAAAACTGTAATACATTTGGACAGTTAAATAGAAAGTTCAAAATAATAGCATTTATATTAGAATGTTACAAAAACTGTCACTTTTGATCAATTTAAATAATTCCGGCTAAGCAAAAGCATATAATTTTATAAAGATATCCCGCTATATATAGATAGCTATATAGATAGTTTGATTTATTATATGATAGTTGAAAAAAGCCATGATAAAATATAAAACTGTAAAAAGTCAAATTTAATTAATAAAACGTACATTTCTAGCAAATATGAAAAAATAGTGAAGCAAGTGAAAACATTGGCAGAGCATGCAAAAATAATCCACTGGATAGCAGGAGGCTTTCTTTTAGGCTTCTTAAATTCTTAAGGGTAATTTTATTTTCAGTAGTGTGTTTAGTATTAAGTGTAGAATGTAATGTGTGCATATATTTTGTTTTCAGTTTCTGAAAAAAACTGGTGTGGACAGGTCATTTATCTGACGGACCATAAAACCGCACACCTGACTCTCTTATTCTGCTTCATAAATACCTGTGTTGGCTATCACTTTATAAGCATTCAAACTGGCTTGAACAGGATCATCTTTAGTTGGACTGAGATCAGACACACAGGGTTCACTTTCACATATGGCCGTCTTCAAAGAAATGCTATACTTTGTGTTGGTTCAAACCTACAGCCGCTTCAGACCAATGCCGACCGCTGACAGCCTCTCTACGGACGCCGGAGGCTACAAATGCTAGCAGCCGCTTTTGTGTCTGTCATTCCCCCCCGTGCTGATTGTCTGTCTGTCCTTCTGCGTTGAAAGCCCACACAGTGCCGAGAGCTTTGAGCCAACATGGAGGCCAGTTTCCCGCAGAGCAGGCCCGCAACAGGCACAGAGCTGGAAACTACGCAACTGGCATTTAGAGCCAAGCCGTCTGCTGCTGTGAGGTACTGAGACTAAATGCCACCTGCATATGCTGGAGGGAGAAATAGAGAGGAAACAGACAGAAACAAAAGGCTTTCAGTGACAGAGTTTCAGAGTCTGTCTGCCTATATTTCCAGCTGAACGTGGTGGTAACTACTAGTTAGCTACGCTACTGGTCAGGTGCTCATCACGGTGACCTGCGGATATAGCACTGTGCCATTTTATAGATCAAATGGGTTAAGATTTCTAGATATCTTTCACACAAGGCTCACTGTTAGGACTACCAATCAATTTCAGCAGAGCACCCTCGAGTCCTGCATTGCTGAGACTCAATCAATAGAGGCCAGTCTGTGCTGTTTGCTCTGTCAACCCACATACGCACACATATAAATAAAAAGCCATATATGTGTGTGCACATCAGCCCAGACAATGAGAACTACAGTGATGCAAAAAGAACATATAACTAAAGTGTTAGCCACATAACTTCTCAAAGAAAAGCGCTTTTTGGCGCATTCCATAAAAGTTTTAGCATTTATTTTTTTTGGCAGATTATATTTGCATCGAGTTTCTGTTTCACTTTTTTTTTTTTTTATTCAATTGCAAAATTTTGCATAAACAAAATGACATGGCTGGAAACCCACCTCCTATATAAAAGAATACAAAGATTTCTAGTGTTTATGCAAAATTGACACATTTAGAACGGTTGAAAACATTTCCATAAAAATACTTCGAAGGAAATCTGATTACTGATGTTAAACGAGATGAGATTGAGAGCAGTGAGATTTGAAAGCAATGGTGGACAGGATTTTCTGCAATTTACGACAATCCTCACACAAAGCTATCATCGCATGGCTTCAGAAGTCTTGGACCCTAAGACAAGAATGGGTATTGTTTGGTTTTAGGACAATTTGATAGGTATATACTGTACAGGGTGGGCCATTTATATGAATACACCTTAATAAAATGGGAATGGTTGGCGATATTAAATTCCTGTTTGTGGCACATTAGTATATGTGAAGGGGGACACTTTTCAAGATGGGTGGTGACCATGGGGGCCAGTTTATTATTAATTTATTATGGTGTATCCATATAAATGGCCCACGCTGTATATATACAAACATATGCAATATGCACAGCAAGCAAACTGCATACACTCTTCTGCCAGCCGCGATACGCTCTCTATGCATATATATGCTTTGATTTGAACAAAAACAGCACATCCTTGCGGCACAGCTGACACAGAAGAGCATACATAGTTTGCATTCAGTGGATATTCACTGAAATGGCACTACAGTGATTGTAGAGAAACAAAAATATTTGTTATTATTAAAGTTTAAGTATTCCCGCCATCATTTACTTGGTAGTCAAGGCGACAGTCACAAGACACCAGGTTTCCATCCAAAATATCTTAAATTGTGTTCCAAAGACAAAAGAAAAAAATGAAAAAGACAAGGAAGAACAAGATGAAGTACTGTCACATATAATCATGCTGGAGGAGAAGACAATAAAAAAGTGACACAATCAAACCCTGAGCCATTTTTTAATACATTTGTTTTCAATCAACAGTAACTTCTTTTTGAACAGTTGGATACAATGGTTAACTAATGTTTACGCTCCCTTTTCCTTCTTATACTCACATTTTGTGAATGATCCATTAGCCAAAAGTTTGAGATAAATGTGGCTTTTTTTATTATTATTATAAACTTCTATGGTATTTGTTAATCATTTTAGCTATGATAATCACATGATTTTGTGAAACCCCTACACGATGGACCACTTGTTGTGCTTGTTGTTTCCACTTTCTACTTTTACTGTATGGAAAATAGCATTTCTTGTTTTTTGCCAGAATAAAGCATGTCATACAGGTTTGGAACAACATGAAATGTTGACCATTTTCATTTTAAGGCGAAACAGTTGAGTTAAACACCTTTTCACTTCCAGCCCAAACCCTGGGAGTGAGAGATAAAGAGAGCGTAAATAGATCTCTTTCAAAACAGCCTCCCCTGAACCTCCATATACCAGCACCGACCCTAAACACACATGTAAACATTCACCTTTAACAACATCAATGGACTAACACTTACCATTAAACCTACACACTGCAGATCCTTTACAGATCCCCCATCAGGGGCTGCTTACCACAATCTCCATGCAGTCCACCTCACTAAACAAGAGCTAGACGCTGAGCTCTGCTAGAACAGCATGCTGGGATAAAAACCAGTATCAATAATAAATAATACAATAATAAATCATTTAAGAACCCACACAGGCCCTCATGGGCAGTTTCAACAAAATAGCCTCAATCAGGTTTTGAGGTCAGTAACCTCCGGGGAAGCTGCTGCCACCGGGCAGGGGTCTATATATAAATGTATATATATATAGAGTTATATATTTTGATGGGGGTTTTAAGGTGCTGAGTTGTAATCCAGGTGAGGTGGGGTTCAACAGAGACTTAGACAAGGCCTCACTGATAGTTAGGCCCTCTGAAAGAGCTATTGTTTGGAGTTTGAAAAATTAATGCCAAGTACAACCTTTAAAAAAAAACCAAGCAACCTAATTTGTTATGTCCAGAGACACACGTTTGGGATTTGATGTTATGAGTACATTGCTTCAAACACACTTACAATCTTATTCAAACACACACCTCGTTGTGGATGTCCTCAATGTGCTGGAGGGTGGAGGGGAGGAGGGACTTCATGCTTTTGGTGTTCTTCTCAGGGTCGGTGTGTAAATTCTCCAAGGCTTCGGAGCAACGTTTCTGTATGTAGTCCAGCGTTCCTGTAGAACACTAAAGAAACATGATAGATAATAGTGTGAATTTAACACGAACAGTGATGAAGGTACAGGTCTGATCAGGACAGCTGGAGAGGTGACGCTCACCTGTACGACTCTGTGAGTTGAGCTGAATCTAGCCGTGTCACCAGCCAGTACACAGTGCTGATGTGTCCGATTCAGATCATCTACAGCCACGCGCACAGACAACAGAAGAAACATACTTCAATATTACTATGAACCTAGGGAGAGGAGAATTTTGGCTTAAGTCGCTGGGGTTTATTATTATTATAGATTTTTTTTTATGCCAAAAATCATGAAATCAGGAAATTAAGTAAAGATCACATTCCATGAAGATTTTTGTAAAATTCCTACTGTAAACATATCAATATGTCATTTTTGATTAGTAAAATGCATTGATAAGATATTCATTTGGACAACTTTAAAGGTGATTTGCTAAGTATTTTGATTTTTTGGCACCCTCCAATTCCAGATCTTCAAATAGATGCATCTCGGCCAAATATTGTCCTATCCTAACAAACCATATATTAATAGAAAGCTTATTTATTGAGCTTCCATGTGTATACATCTCGGTTTTGTACAATTTTGCCTTATGACTGGTTTTGTTGTCCAGAGTCACATATATCTATATAGCTGCTCGAGGCACTGTAATTATAGCCATTGAGTGATGAACTTTGATTGGTCCCCTTGAAATCAATGGATTTGCTGCAGCATAAACAGTTATGTTGATTTCATTCCCTCTGCATGCTGTATTGCATTGTCTTTAAAACACCTAGTATCTCGTAATAGTTTGATTCCCTCAACCTGGGCTCTACCACAGCCTCGGCGTGTATCTTGGGCCATACTAAATTCTCCTAATAAATATTTATCATTATTCTCTTGTCATCAGGGGCTGCTGTGCTCGAGTTAAAAGCGGGCTTTTAAATCTATTGGGTCAAAACCTCTCCCTAGGTCTGTCCTGTCCCTGGAGCATTCAGCACAGGAAATCTTATTACAAGCTGGGCCCGGTGTCGGTCCAACAAATTGTTCTCCACTGCCCAGCACCAAATTCCATTTTTGAGAACCTACTGATTAGATTTGCACACAGGAGTCTGAGGCATCAGCGGATGGGAGAAGAGATGTGACAGTGTTAGAGAATCAAAGGAATGGAGAGTTGAATGACTTACTTTCTATACACCTTCCTTCATCTACTTTCTACTTCATCTACTTTCTTTCTACTTGGCTTGCTTTACTTTTTCCTTCCTTCTGCCATTTCCACTCCTTTTTTTCTTTGCCTTTCCTTTTTCATTTTCTTTTCATTTTTACCCATTCTATTATACCTATATTTCTGCTTCCCCTAATAAGTTGTTCTCTCTCTTCAAGTCCTTCAACATCACTTTTACTTCCTAAAACTTCACTTACAAAATACGAAATTCTTGTTTTTTCAATCTCTTTTCCTAACGCATCCTTCCTTCTTTTCATGTTCATTATTTAACTCTGCCTTTTCATTTCTACTTTTTTACTTCCTTTCAATTTTGTTTTCCTTCCTTCCTTCTCTTTTTTTTTTTTTTTGTTTTTACTTACAGTACATTCTTTTTCCTTGCAAACTATAGCCTTTCTTCCCTTCTTTTTGTATCTTATTTTCCCTTGTTTCTGCCTTAGCCATATATTCCTACACACACCTTTAGGGATCATTAGGGAGTGGTTTTCTTCACACCTCAGAGAATGGATGCTTACTGAAAATCCCAACACACTGCACTGCCATCCAGACTCCATGTGCCTTTAGAAGTACAGTAGCTTTCCACAAATTCCAAAAAAAAAAATACATATATATTTAAAATTAAAAATCTGACTTATTCAGCCAGAAGACATGGTGTCATTAACAGTTTATAAGGCAGTTTCACCCTTGTCTTATGCCCAGGAAACCCATTATGACCCATTATGTTTATACTGCTTTAGCTTTTCACTTAAAAGTCACTTCACAGGACTAAGTGTGCCATTAGGTAGGTATAAATAACGCTCAATTTAGAGCAACCAGCAACAAAGAGGCCCAAGCACTGGGAAGCTCTTGCAAACAGATGAAAATGTCCAAGCAGAGATGATAAACTGTATGCATAGGGGGGGAAAGCATTAGTCATGCTTGTACACAGAAATCGGGAAATAAATAGTGTCCTTATCAAGGTCATCAGACTCACTTTATGGGATATTTAGAGGAGAGGGTTTGTGCGTATGTGGGGTCGTAGACAGGGGGGCATCTGTTGTAACCATCAGTAATAAAAGTCTGATTTACTGATTCTCTCTCTCAGTCCTGCTCTCAGACAGAGGTCACAACGCTTCATAAAATAACATTTGGTTTTCTTAACCTCTCTAATACACGTGATAAAGGAACCTGTGGAAGCAAAATCCTAGGGAAACAGACACATATGTAAAAAAAAAAAAAAGGATATCCTTTGGGAAAGATAATTCCTGGTCTAATGCATTTCAACATAACCGAGACGGTACAATCCGCTTTACATATGTTCTCGAGTCTGTTTCTGGACACAGATGAATGTGATTGTGTACCTGTCATATAGTAGCAGTCTCCAGACTGTAGAGGCAAAGCCAGACCTGGTGTGTGGATGTCCCAGGCCACCTTCAGTCCCACACGCCAAGATGTCTTCTCTTTCTGTACTTCCTCCTTCACCGAACATTCTCCTTCTTTCTTCTGTTCCTCTTTACTTGTTCCTTCACCTTCTGTCTCGGTTTCTTTTTGTTTTTCTTTTTCTTTACTCTGTCCTTCCCCATCCTTTTCAGTCACCCCTGTAAACAAAAATGTATTTTCAAATTTAGAGCAGAGATGAAAACACAAATTGAAATGAATGATGATAAATAACAGTTATTTGTTATAGCCAATGATCGCTGAATGGTAGATGTTAAATATCTATGGTAACAATTTAAGTCTAATGTGTCCTTGCAATATCTTACAGCACATGTATTTACTATAGTTAACAGTATTATTACGAAATTATAACAGTAATCATACACAATTTCAATCCAGTAACTTACACTAAATCAAATCCTAACCCTAAATATACTATACGTGCGTGTTGTTAATTAATATTAGTCAGTACTTATGTGTTAATTTACTGCAAGAAGGATGCATTAAAATAAAGCATGAACATTTCTAAAGTATTTATGCCTAAATCAAGAATAAACTCTAAAACTAAAATAAAATAAAAATGTCTAAGTAATTTTAGACATTACATTATACTTTGGATTCAAATAAAATATAATATAAAAAAATACAAAACCAGTAATAAGGGTCAATTTGTATCTTCTGAAAGCTGGATAAATAAGCTTTCCATTGATATATGGTTTGTTAATTATTGACAGATTATTGAACTATTTACAGTAAGAAATTTACAAAACATCTTCACTGAACATGATCTTTACTTAATATCCTAATGATTGTTGGCATAAAAGAAAAATCAATCATTTTGACCCATACAATGTATTTGTGGCTATTGCCACTGCCAGCGACTTAAGTTTTGTGGTTCAGGGTCACAAATGCACAAACTAATACTTAATACAAAACATACTAATAAAATGTTATGCAACTTTCACCAACGATCTGAGATAATCAAAAAAAAAATGACAGACTCAATAAGAAACACAGAAAGAACGTGTAATTGATTAGACAAAAAAAAAAGTGAGTAAGTAAATCAAATAAAAGAGGGCAGGCTGGCACCTATCAGTGAAATCAATACAAAAGCGCTCTTGGAAGCCCGAGCCCTGAGCAAGGCTTTCTCTGCGCTCAGCAGGGATAAATAGTAACTTAATTTCAGCGTTTGCTTTCTGACACAGCTCTCAAAGGGCCATCTGCAGCTAACACAGCAGCGGCGGAAAAGATTCTATCAAAAACACTTCAAAATCACAGTGGCACAAACCCGATGCCTGTTAGAAAAGGAAATGAGCTGGATCTAGTCAGTGCTGGATGAAGAGCTGAACAGATTTGTCACCAACTCCCCCCGCCGGAGACTGTTCGTGATACTACACACTGCAGCACGGCCAGCATACTCTATAAACCCATCACAGATGTGTTAAAAGGTACTAAAGCTTTGGTGAGATATTCTTCTTCAAAGCGTGTTCAGGTGAAACACAAATCTATACAACACACAGATGTTATCCGAAGGGACAATAAAAAAATAAAACCCATTCATGCACACACACAGAGAGCAACAACTAAATGATGTACAAAGTGAAATTCTTCTGAGCAACAATCCATTTCAGCTGGTCTGCAGCATTTCATAGTGAGTTCTCTAAAGTGAAGGCAACATTTTGTGCAATGCCCTGCACGGGTGCGTACGCGCTGCAAAAGCGTTCCATCAGGGAGTCTCTCTGAAGTCTGGAACCGAGGGGTCAATTTTACCTCCAAAAGAACAGCTGTGGAATAATTCCACACAAACTGACACATTCACACACAAAAACACACACAGACCATTCATGCACTGTTTGAAGCGGGCCCTGGGGAGGTCAAAGGTCAAATCGGTCAGTAAGAGATTGGCGAAACAGAGCTTGTGAGGCAGGTGGTTCTGGTTAGCACACCACGCTCTGTTCTGTCGAACTGACACACACACACACACACAGCTGCATGCTAAGCTGTTAGCCTGACGTGAAGAGAGCCTGATGTCCAGAAAAACGTCTCCAGTGAGATTCATGTGAAATATGGAAAATCTGGCTCCTTCTTCATGGAACAAGTTCATACAATATCTGCACATTCAACCTATCAAGCGAAGGATGGTTTTGAACGAGCTGGTGTCATAATAAATGTTTTAGGTTCTCTTTGCGGCGAGATAAAAAAATAAAGGATTTGTTGTCTCTTTGACCAGAATGAAAGAGGAGGGGGAATGTTTAAAGGGAGAGTCAACCAAAAAATGTAAATCCTATGCATTTCATACTGATGCAGAACAAAAAGAAAAATAAATGTATTGATATTCAATGCATGGACAAAAACTGTTCTTCAAAACATCTCTTTTTGTGTTTACAGTCTTGGAATGACATTAGGACGAGTAAATGATGACTGAATTTGTAGTTTCAGTTAATTACCGGTTTCAATTCTAAAATGTTTTTTTTTTTTTTACAGCCTACAGTATAAAATTTGAAATAAGCATTTGTTTAATTAAGCAAATTCTGATTACATTTTGTCCATAAAAAAGTAAATGTATAACAAACAAATAAAAAGTATATTCAATAAGCAATGCATGCATAACTAAATGAATTCACTCCAATCAATTCCATTCCTCAGGATCCTCTGCTCTGCACATATCGCGTGTCTCTCTTATTTAACGCAGCTGATTCAGATCATCAGCTCATGAGGGGAGAGATCCATGAACTGAACTGAGTGTGCCAGATAACAGACACATCCAAAATGTGCAGAGCAGTGGGTCCAGAGGACTGGAGTTGGGGACCTCTGCACTAGAGGACCTAAGCAAACATCCAGAGAGGCCCCAATACGTTTTTAAACTATATATGTCAGGACCACTGTTGTCAAAGATGATTGACAATTAGCTCACAGTTTGGATTGGTGGTATGGTTCTGTTCTGGGCAAAATCTCCCTGTCCATCCATGCAGCCTAGCATGAACAAGACCAGAGAGAGCAGCAATAACCCCCCTAGGGTAAACAAAACAGAACCAAATGTAGCAGATTTCATTAATGTACTTAATGACAGTTTAATGTAACAACATAATTTAAGATAAATGAGTCTGATTCAACAAGGAATATCAGAAGTCCTGAATGTGGACGAAAGGAGGAGCTGGGGATGGAGAAGGGTAAATATTTACTGAGTAAAACCATAAAGCTGCTGAACACTGCACAGACTTTATATAGTGATGCCCTGATAGGTGTTGTATTGCTATCGGTAGACACGGATCAGCTCTGGAATCAGCTCCAGGCAAGCTTAACTTGCGTGGCCTGCCAGAACTACAGTAACACTATGCTTAATATAAATGTAGGTGTAATGAGAACAACGTTAACTAAAAATGCTAAAACCCCACAAAAATAAAGACGTTCAGGAAACAGTAAATTGCTATCATATTTTTATTTTAAAAAGTTTTAACAAATTTTCTTGGACAAAAAGGGGCCTTGGAATCTAAGAGGCTCACAACCACAGTGTTACGGCCCTACCATGGCATGGCTCTGATACAGTCAAGACTTTCGACCTCTCACCTTCATTCTTTGGCTCTGCTGGGCAGCTATAGCTGTAGACAGCAACTGGTGACAGAGGAACCAGGTTCTCGTCATGATGCCAACCGACCGCCATCTTGCCCATGCCATAATACGGCTCTTCCTTCAGTTGGGTCATGGCTGTAGGGTCCATGTAGTTGATGAGGGTAATGTTAAACTGAACTAGGCCGGCCACATCAGGTGGAGGAGCAGATGAAGGAGGTGAGGAATGAGAACAGCCCTGACCGCTGTCTTCTTCCTCTTCCTCCTCCTTCTCTTTCTCCTGCTTCTCCTCAAGTAACCTGTCCTTAACACTCTCTTCGCACATCCCCTCCCCTGGTGTCTCTTCCCTGTTTTCATTGTCACTGCGGGAACGCTTGACGCCTCGTGCATTTGGCTGCTGCTTTACATCCGAGCAAAAGAACTGATTGAGCTCCCACAATGCTTTGCAAGCGTCCCTGAGGTCTGAGTCACAGCAAGGTGTGTCTTTCTCATCTTTCTGGCCTTCCTCTCCCTCACAGTGCCAGGGGATAGTGAACAGACGGGTGTCCAGATAACGGTATGTGTAGCCTGGCTGACCCACGAGAGCACGCGAAACAGCTGTGAAGACGTCCCGGTCTCGGACTCGGACAAGATCTCGGAGGAGACATCCACGCCGCTGAAGAGTTCTCAAAGCAGACTGCACCCTCTCATGAAGACCATCTGGCAGGGCACTAGACTGTCGTAAAGCCAGTCCTGCATAACTGGAGTCCCACTGTCAGATACAAAAAGATGCACAGATTACACACTGTCACAAGCAATTATTAAAAAAAAATATTATAAAAACATAAGTTAATTAGATTAACTAATAAATCTGCATCTTTAGTGTGTGAAACCTGTTTAAAACAGCCATTGGTTTCTGTTGTTCTGCTAGTGCCACCAAAATGATTTCCCTTTCAGTAATCATTTAAAAAGGTAATTATTTACCTTTGCACACCAATTATGATTTGCCATTTTCTATGACTGTGGAAATCCATGAAAATCTTCACATTATACTCAATTGTAAAAGTGGGGTCAGAAAGATTTTATTTTGAAATAAGTATCTTAGTAGCTCACTGATGCTGCATTTATTTGACTAAAAATAGTAATATTGCACAATAGGAAATATTGCAATTTAAACAAACATGTTTTGTTTTCTCATTTTGAAATGTAACTTAGTTCTATGACAACAAAGCTAAAGGTTCACCAGCTTGTGTCATATGATCTTTTAAAGGTTTTATCTAAAAGTCTGATTTGGTGCTCAAGAAACATTTCTTATTACTATAACTGTTGAAAACATTGAAAACAGTTACGATGCCTGAAATTTTTGTGAAAAAAAAAAGAATATAAAGTTCAAAAGAACACACTTTATTTGAAATAGAAACCTTTTGCAACATTATAAATCTCTTTACTGTCAGTGTTCATCAATTTAATAAAACCATGCTATATATATATATATATATATATATATACTGTGTATACACACACGCACACACACACACTGACCCTAACCTTTTGAACTGTCGAGTACATACAGATCAAAAATTATGAAGCATTGTGGATATTTGTATCAATTTCTAACCAGTTCCTGATATCCTGGGTCTGCAGGAGAAAGGTACGGAATCCTCTGCTCTCCCAGCTCCTGCAAAAGCCTCCGCCTCTGCAAAAATAACAAAAACCACAATGTACAATTTTCTTTTTTCTTTTTAAAGCACTGCATTTTCAATGTTTTCAAAGGACATCATCAGCATTTTCAAGAAGCAGCATATTAGAAAGCCCATACTGGGCTTTAGTATATTTTTATTTATACAGTACATCCACAAAAATAAAATAAAATAAAGTATCTCGTCCCAATCAGAGCACATTTCCCAGAAGCCTCTGCTGCAATCCCATAGTGCTCTAGTTCATGTGCATCTCAGGTTTTTACGGCTCTACAAGGCAGCAGAGGGTCTTCTCAAAGCCACATAAACTACGGCCTTCTATGCATTGCCCGTCTGTTAAACTCAACCTGCTCTGCCCATCAAAGAGCATTTCATTGGGCTGCATTCCATTCCAACCTGTAAATCCAACAGCAACCGGCATAAAACTCTGATACCCAAATAAATTTCACAAGTGCACCCACTCTCCGACACACACGTCCTCTATTTCTTCACCGCAGGTGCAAGAGAAACTGCCTTCTCTCACCCCACTCAGGTGGGACGGTGGGGGGTGTTACATCAGTGACCCCAATCCAGCCTCCATGCCCGATACCCCCATCAAGCAGAATGGCCACGCTGTTCCCTTAAGAACGTAATGTTAAGGGAGAAAGAGGGTCATATATATGCCCTATATTCCCTGACATTTACGGAGACCGAGTTTCACATTTCAGCCATGTTAATAATGGCAGAGTTTTCACATGGGAAGGACTTTTTTTGTGAGTGCGTTGAGCGGCTAGACTTTACCCAAATGGGTCTTGACTTTTAGAGTAAAATAAAATGTCCTGTTAATAACATTAAAGTAAAGGCATTAAAAAGGTTACGTCCTGATTTGAAAAAGGACACGGGTGCACGTGCGAGAGTGTGCGGATGTGTTAGTGAGTGGAAATAGGCCTGTATAACCGTTAAAGTTACTGCAAGGTTTTGCAATAACGGCACAAGGAGACTCTTGAGAAAAAGATGCTCGGGAGGGTTGGGTTAAGGCGCTGGCTGGACTTGATTCTTCTGGTTATTTCCGTTAAATCAAAACAATAAAACGGACATGCAGACTGTCAAACAGAAATCTACAAAACATGCACTATTCATGGAGAGTCTTGACTCAAAGGCCTGTGAGAAAGACGAAAGGAGGGAAGAATAAGGCAGAGGGAAAGGGCGAGAATTAAACAAAGTGGATGGGTAAAAAGAAGAGACAGAGATAAACTGACAACTTGAGACACACTCATTGTTGGTGTCAAAGTTTATCTCATCGCAGAAGCGATGGGTATTTAAAAAAAGGCCAGTGGATTTGTGCGTTTGTGTGCATTTTTTTTTTTGGCCAATGGCAATGCTTGTCTGCTCTGATGTGCAAACGCAATCCCATGCACACACACAGAAATGATCTGGACAGCGCGGTTTCTGGGCTAGTCTTGAGGAGCAGTGGCCTGTCATGCAGATGTCAAATACATCAAGCTGCTCACAAATTCCAAAGAAAAAAGAGACAGACCCATTCTACTCCACAGATGAGCCTAAGTGAGTGTACTTTTCTCTCTCAGACAACATAAATAAATAAAGTAAAAAGGGGTTTCATTTAAACACACAAATAAACGCTCAAGCTAAACAGGTCTCCCCCTAGATGAATGAGAGATGCCAGTCAGTCCAAGATAAACACCACAATTCTAAGCACTGGAAGTTTCTTTTAGAACAATGTATTTTTATTCATATATGTACAAAATTTAAAAAGACCCAAAAGAGGAAATTTTCACACTTTCATAAGTATCACTTTCCAATCAGAGCACACTTCCCAGAACCCTCTGCTGCCATCCCATAGTGCTCTAGTTCATGCGCATCTCATTTTATGGTTCTAGAAGGCAGCGGGGGTCAAAATTTTGACAAACATATTGTATTTTTGCATTGCTATGACTGAAAAATGCTTTAAGAGGCAAAATCATTACTTGGAAATGCTAGCTCCACAAATGTAATTAATAATTATACAGATTATTTCAAAATGAACCCCTACATTTTTAATGGAGCACACAAATTTTTCACAGCACTAAAAATATTAATTCTAAAAATGAAGGGGACAAAAACAACGGGAAAAAAATTGCTCAAAATAAAAAAAGAAATAAATATGACCCAAAGGTCATGGGTTCGAGTCCCAGGTCCGGCAGGGATTGTGGGTGGGGTTAGTGAATAACCAGCGCTCTCTCCACCTTCAATACC
>JAUYWG010000040.1:13547816-13559039 GCA_034779775.1 Enteromius afrohamiltoni
ATATATAAATAAATATGTTTTTACAGCACTAAACGTTATCATTCTTCTATCATTCAAAAGCTTGGAAGAATCAGCCTGAAAGGGCTTAAAATGTACATGAACATGAGCAATAAATCTTAAAGTATGAATACAATTTTAAATTTTTCGTAAAATAAAAATATAAAAACATGCTCCTAAAAAATGTTTTATTGTAAACCCAGTGAAAATATTGTCAGACCAAGCACAAGTGACTGATATAAATCCTACAGTTTAACCCTGTAAGTGTTTGCCAACACATCTGAGAGTTTCACTATGTGTACATGTGTGTGGAGGTAGCCTATTGAGACCCATGTGTGTAATAGAGCCCTGTGTTTGGCGAGTACATGGTTGGAGCTTGTGTGTCACTAGTTACGGAGCTCCTTTTCTCCTGCTGAATCAAACACTCGGACAGCTCACCTGTACAGCATCAAACACAAACATGTCGGCGGACACACACATCAAACACACTTCCTCCACGTCTCCTATTTGTCAGGGAGTTGTGGAATGTGTTCACTGGGTGATGGCGGTACAGACGGACAGAAGCAGGAGGAAGAGCAGGGGATGTCCGCCTTGAAGAGAAGGCAATGAGTAACCGGACACACCTGAGCAAACAGAGCCGTTTACCTCATGCTGAAGGCTTGTGTGTGACTGCATCGAACCTGCCTGTGAGAACACACCACATAGGTGCCATGACACACGCCCGTGGACCCGGCTCAAACACACTCACGACAGTGCTAAAGTGGAAGTCAGCATCTCTAAGTAACAGGAAAGAATTTCCATCACGTTAAAAAGATGTGAACACCGCAGAGGAGGTTCAGGTGACAGTCAGATGATGCATGCAGCAAACTCACAGTTAGCTCATCTCAAACAGGACAGTCCTATGGAAACAGACACTACATTACTGCCCATTCAGATCTGGCTGACTAGAGCGAGGCTCAGTGAACAGTCTAAGAAACTCTGGAACTTTGAAAAGTCTGAGGAAGCTCCGTACCTGATACGGAAATTTCCCAGAACAACATAGCAATTCCCATTAGAGTGCCTCAGAAATGAGTCCGAAAACTAGCTACCATTTGTGAACTTCCCTTTTCACTGCCCTGAAGTCATTGGGTTTATTGAATAGGTTCTTGGTTAAATACCTGAAACAATTTCAGTTGTTAACACAACCTAAAGATATTTTCAAACCGGAAAACGTATCTACTTACCACTTTTACAGCATTGTTGTGTTCATACTGTTATTAGGGGTGTGACAAGATGAGATGTCCTTGCGATATTGGTATGATGCGGCGCAACAAATCTCTGCTGCCGTGTTCTATATATGACGTGCTGACACAAATTCCAAATGGTTTTCAATGGTCGCTTTAACGTTAATGTTACTTCACTTTTCGCATTCCGTTCCGGCCACACAGCTTTAACAGTATACTCAACCGCGGATTAGTGCGGTCGGATGAGCTTGATAAATGTGCAATGCCACCAATTGACTTGCACTCTTTCAGCATTCTTCTCGAGCATACACTATTGTACACCGACAGTCCGTGCGGTCTTAAAAAAATTGCCTGTCCGCGATCCCTCCTGATGACGAAAATGACGGAACGCAGATGGCCGAAGTATACTTTGGCCTTTAAGCTGGCGCAGTGTTTGCTGTAGGCAAGTTTGTTTAGGTGTTCGGCCAGACTCTTTTTTTAAAAATCACCTACTTTGCTTTTAAAGGGATATTTGTGTTATTTGTTTTTTTATTTATTTATACCATTTTAAAATGTTTGTTATTTATTGTTGACTACTTGCCTTTCAGTTTGTGGCTAAATATTTTGCAGTGTTTACATGTTGTTTATTACTGCATGTAATTCATTAAAATAGTTTCATTTCAAAAAGTTGATTACAAAATGCACCAATTTTTCCCAACATATTTTATCATTGAGGATTGATTTTAAAATGTCTAAAAATCTTGTCTTGTTCTCTTCTTGTGAGATAAATGTCTCGTCACACCCCTATAACTTGTATGTTAAAAAAATAAATAAACTGTTGTTGGAAGCATAGTGCCGATGCTAAAGTTGTGCGATTATGTTGCAGTTTACTTTATGGCATAACTTTAGCTTGTTACTTCTGGTGATTCTGGTGTATTTAGTAGTGCTGGGCAATGATTAATCACAATCAAAATAAAAGTTGTGTACATAACGTGTATGTGTATACGTATACGATGTATAAATAATAGTGATTGATTGATGGTCCCAAGTATTCAGACCCTTTGCTCAGTATTTAGTAGAAGCACTCTTTTGATATAATATAATACCCATGAGTCTTTTTGGGAAAGTTTTTCCCTCGATTGCAACCAGTCACCCTGTCCCTGCACCTGAAAACAACATGATGCTGCCACCACCATGCTTCACTTTTGGGACTGTATTGGACAGGTGATGAGCAGTACCTAGTTTTCTCCAATCTTCTTTGATCGGATGGCCAGCTCTAGGAAGGGTTCTGGTCGTCCCGAACATCTTCTATATAAGGATTATAGAGGCCACTGTGCTCTTAGGAACCTTAAGTGCAGCATCTTTTTGTAACCATGGCCAGATCTGTGCCTTGCCACAAATCTGTCTCTGAGCTCTTAAGGCTCCTTTGACCTCATGATTCTCATTTGCTCTGACATGCATTGTGAGCTGTAAGGTCTTATATAGACAGGTGTGTGGCTTTCCTAATCAAGTCCAAATAACACACAGCTGGACTCAAATGAAGGTGTAGAACGGGATGATCCGAAGAAATGGACAGCACCTGAGTTAAATATATGAGTGTCACACCAAAGCGTCTGAATATTCCATGTAATATTACAGTTTTTCTTTTTTTAATAAATCTGAAAAATGTAAACAATTCTGTGTTTTTCTGTCAATATTAAAAAGTTGCCCACACTAGTAGTTATTCTTCGAAATTATTTGTATATATGAGAATTTGTGGGTGGCTGCCAGAGCCCTGCTACATGGTTTTGGGGGTTATTAACTGTCCTGCCTCCATGCCTAAGATATTCTAGCTTCTAGATATGGTTCAGGTCTCTTAGTTAATAATACACCCTTAAATTGTTGGTCAAAAAAAAATTCAAAAGGCTTTCATACTTACAATTTTTACAAGATGAATAACAAAAATAAATAATAAAAAGTAATCAATAACTATAATAATAATTATCTTCAAGATTATTTTGTTATTATATTTAAATAGAAAAATGCTGAAAATGCTTCTAAAGGAGTGGTTTGTTTTGTATTGCTCTTAACTTTCCTTTACATTCTGCTGGCATTTTACAGAAATTTTGTCCCGAAAAGTACAGTTAGGTCAAAACTGTCACACAGACTTTAAAACTACTAATGTGCCAACTAAGACATGGATCATCTATTAGCTTGAAACACACTACACATATTACACCTGCTTAAAACACACACCTAACGCACACACTCACACATCAGAAGATTTAATGTCACACGACACTCTTTGCATGCCTTTTCCAGTTACTCTCATTCACTCTCTCTGGTAAGGTCTTTAGCAGGTGTAAGCCTGCGACTGAAGCCCAGGTTCTCAAATCAATCATTTGAAAGTATTTAGAAATGCACACAGGAGAGTTGCTCCACTGCCTGCCTGACGCATAACACACAGCCCTGGGCTTAAGTGCTTTTCAGGGTGTGTGTGTCGACATCTATTTCACACTCGTCCTCATCTAAAAGCAGAAAAAGATGTTTCTGTGACCGATCACGTCACAAGCTGCCAGGACAGCAGAAAGAGGAGAGAAGAGAGGTGAAAGGTCAGACACACTGATGGAGTTACACTCCCACAAGCCGAAAAACACACATGCACAGGGTCAGTCTATGGCACGCTATGGCACAATGTTAGCTAGTTAGCTAGATGTTAGCCATCAATATTGAGATTATGTTAATGGAAAGGACGGTTAAGCATTAACCTGCAGATTAGACTGAACATGTCTTTCACAGCATTTGTACTGATCAAAGGAAATGTTGGCACATGCAGTATCCAACCACTCAAAAGTTTAAAGTCACTATATTTTCTTACATTTTTCACTCTTTGTTATATTGCAGCCATTTGCTAAAATAATTTAAATTCTTTTTTTTTTCCTGATTGCTTTACACACAGCACCCCATATTGACAGAAAACACAGAATTGTTTACATTTTTGCAGATTTATTAAAAATGAATACTGAAATATCACATGGTCCTAAGTATTCAGACCCTTCTCAATATTTATTAGAAGCACCCTTTTGATCTAATACAGCCATCAGTCTTGTTGGGAAACATGACACAAGTTTTTCACACCTGGATTTGGGGACCAAAAATATTTTCAAAAGTGTGAGTGTCACGCGGGGAATTCTAGGAATATCGGTTTACGTTTTTTTACTGTAAATTATACCTTGATTTGTTGTATTTACTTGTTCAAAAAACATGTTCAATTAACATAATTGCACTGTAAAAAGAACTTGAAATGTCTGGTTAGATGTTTTATAGTTTTACTCTGTAGATAGTACAGGAACTTACTGTTAACAGTTTTTCCCGTAATGTTTTTTTTTTTTTTTACAAGATTTGACAGTTAAAAAGACTTTACTTTTACAGTGTGGACTGACTCAGTTTGTCCATTGTTCTGGGGAGCAATCATGTCCTTTAGTTACCCATTAACCCTCAATTCTGTGTCCCTCATCTCCTCTGTTCAAGCCTTATGTTTCTCAGTCACTTTCTCTTCTTCCTCTTTCAATCTCTCCCTCCTTGCATTCCTCCTACAAAATCAATATCCTGCTGTAAAGTGCAGTGAGCCCCTGGGAGAAGGCTGCTGTTGTGAAGGGCGGTGGAAGTGGGGCGTCCTCCAGGGCTCTTCCACGGACATGGAGTCAAGGACAGTGTCCGGCCTAGACCTCTCTCTCTTTCCTCTGCAGGAAAGATCAATAAGCGGGTGAGGCGTTAAATTTCAGCTAGCGGGAGCGTCACGCTCGTTTGGCCCAGCTGAGTGATGGAGCATGCTCGTCCTGCTCTGAGCGTTTCCAGCTGAAAAGAACAGGAGCTGGGATCTTCCTACAATAAACAACTCAATAACATTTAGGCACACTGGTGTATGATGTTTTAAAAGCGTTCCTGTCAACCTGAGCTAAAGAATGTGTTTCTGTGTGAGGGACTGTGCTGCAGACTTGCATCTGAAAATCCCAGCGTGACACACTGATTACTTCGTTCCCAGTAGTTCAAACAATAAATCAGATCGCTTTACCCCTGCTGTCAACTGTTCCCTGGCACTGTGTATCAAGACGTGGGTATTGCTTCAGTTTTCCACAGCACAAACAGAACCATAAAAATATTTGTTTAAACTGATTCATTAATTCCTAGGTTTGGGTAAAATTGATTGTCTGGTTCATTTGTATATAGTTTAACTCATAATCAAAATGAATGTTTGTTAAGGAGAGTATTTTAATGAATCATTCCAAACAACTCACGATCAAAAGGACCTTCTTGATGTGATATTAGAGTATATAATAAATACAAACAACTATGCATTTATTGTAAGACGAATGAATGAATGAATTTAAGTTTGGGGTCACTAAGATGTTTTTTCATAGAAGTATCTTGTGCTCACATTAAGGCGGAATAGAAATATTCTTGAATATAATTGCTAAAAAAGAAATAAAACCTTTCCAATTGAATAGATTTTAAAATGAGCATTATTCATTTGATGGTAAAACTGAATTTTCAGCAGCCAGAACTCTTAAAAGATTTTGTGCTCAAGAAAAAAAAAAGATTATTATTATTATCATTGTTAAAAATAGCTGTGTTGTTTAATATTTTTATGAAAACTTTTTTTTTGATGAATAAAAGTTTGAAAATTAATGCAATTAATTGATTTAGAAGTCTTTTGTAAACTCTTGATATTAAAATAAAAATCGAAACACTTTTTTAGCCCTTGCTGAATTAAAAATATTCATTTCTCTTAAGAAAAGAAATTGTAGTTTTTCACTTTTTCCTGATAATATTTATGTAACTGAAACACAGGTAAAAAAAGTTCAGTGAAATATAAATTAAACAGCCCGATGTGTTATGAGCTGGCTAATTCGGATGACCTCAACCATACATTTTTTGCTAAATCGTCTGAATTTTATGTACATATTTAGACAAATCGTACAAATTCATTAAATATGTATGAATTGGTTGTGAGAAAGCACTGAAATGAAATCCTAATTAAAGCAAATCTACAGCCTAGCCGCTCTCCGCTCCTTCCCACCGCCAGACCCATGATGTCCCCACACGTTTAGATGATTCCCAAAGGGATTCTGGGAGGACGACTTGTCTGAACAGCATTAGTCAAATCCAAGAGACATGGCAGGAGGAAGCTGCCTTTTTTAACTCGTCGGGAAAAAATCTTGTTGCTTTATTTACTTCTCCTTCAGTCAGGGTGAACAAAGAGAATATTCTACCAGGGACTGAATAACTTAATCCTCTTTCCTCCCTCCGGCAGGAAGTCGGGCAGTGACAGACAGATTAACACAGATGATGTTTGCAAACCCACCCATTTGAAAACGTAATTGCTGGTGGCATATTGAACAGTCTGTTTAAGCACTTAAGTTCATATGAGACCGGTGAAACAGAAGTGACACTTACACGATGGTGTGTGTGTGTAGGAGAAGAGCATGTGGGGTGTGTTTTGGGGCTGGCTCGCTTAACAGCGAACTGGAACACTGTTACTGTCATGTGCCCAGCGTACTGTGCCACTAAGAATTAGAGCCAATCAGAAGAGTTAACAGGGCGGAGCGGGGCGGGTCATGCTCCTGGGCGCTTTACAGCATCACAGCGGCATGAGAAGCCATCATAGAGCGGCCTCATCCAATAAAACACTACACTTTAACATCTGCTGAGGTAAGAGAGGGAGGTAAAAACAGATACATCCATGATGTCCAGCTGCCACCTAGTGACAAATCCCTGGCCCTATACCGTAGTAAGAGTATCAAAGCAGGAATGGATGCAGAGGTCCATTTCTTCACGGAGACATTAATTCATTAACACCGATTCTTATATACTGCACAGATATGATTAGGCTAGTTTTCATTTTTAACTATTTTTCTCAGGTGACGTAATCTCAAAGGGTCAGCCAAAGAGACTTACATTGCATCATGTAAAATCTGTGAAGGCTGAAAGTAAATTACATGCGCGCTATACTTTTAGCATGCAAAAATGCTATTGCATACCACAACAAATGGGATGTGAGATTATACTCAACAGCATGTTTTAATACATCATAAATTACAATTAATAATAATGTAGAATTCTTTAAATCTTTTTGAAAATTATGTTGATTTTTTTTTTTTTCATTATTAAAATCAAAACAAGCCAAAATTGCTTATAATACAAGACTTCTGGTGTTGGAATTCTCCAATCAATTAGTCCACTTAGTTCACACAAAAACCATATCATTAAACTCATTTGACTCAACTCAAGTTGTTCTTAAACCAAAATCTCTTTCTTCTGCTGAACGCAAAATGATATAATTGCCATGCTATTGAAGCCAATAACAGCAAATGTCCGGCTACTATTCCTCAAAATATCCTCATTATTTGTATTTTTGGGTTATCTAGGCCTTTTTTTTTTACTATCAACTGCAAGCTCATATTCAGATCTGCCTACAATCAATCAATAAAAGATGGAAAGAGCTATCCTACATTTAATTTCCCTCATTACTGATGTACACGGTGAATTTCAGGTGGACTAGTGTGATCAAGTAAGCGGTTTGGTACTACTACGAGATACATAATGCTATCTTAACCAGTATTTAGCATTGTCTACCTGTGATTGAATAACTGGATGTCAAACCCAGGGCATTAGATAAACTTACACTGTCTTATCTGAGAACAATGATACAAGTCTCTACAGAGACTAGATGTAAGTGCCCTATATGAGGCAGCAGAGGGATGAGTAAATGATGATGAGAGCAACAGCATCCCCTTTAGCCTTTCCCTCCAACCGTCTCATGAGCTCCATGATGAAGATGGAAGTGAAGGGAAGAGCGCGTCACCCTCCTCTCGTTAACACACGCAGCGAGGGGATAAATCAAGGCTGTAGTCTGGATGAACCATGTGTCAGCATGGGTCAGCCACACATTACACTCTCTTCAAAAACTATTCATCTTCAGTGTGTATTCAGCGGCTAGAAATAATTACTCCTACTGACCCGTGTAACACCACATGACCAGTGGTCAAACCGGCTCAGGCGGAGGAGTCATCTGGGTAGAGAGGGGTGGGAGTAAATTATGGTCCTGTGGAGAGCAAAGGACTTGCCACTCAAACACACACACACACACACACCCCCAATGAGCATGAAGACTACACCACTGCTGTACTAGAAAACAAAGCAATTACTATATTCATTTGAGGGATGCACAGGATAACCAGCCCGATCTCATGGCAATTCGTACATATTTTACGAGGTGGCCAATTCGTACAGCCTCGCTCATACGGATTTATTACCTTTTTTTGCTAAATCGTACACATTTCACGAGTTGCCAATTCGTATGCATTTGTTCGAATGACCAATACCTAACCCCGTCCCTAAACCTACCTGTCACAAATGTTATAAGGTGGCTAATTCGTACTACTTCACTGAAATATGAATTTGTACAAATTAGCCACCTCGTAAAATATGTACGAATTGGTTGTGAGACTGTGTTGGGATATCCGTTTTCTATCCACTCCTTCAAAAGTTTAAATGGCCACCAAAGTGTTTTGTCACCGCATTCAGAATGACAGCTGATGGATAAATGACAGAATTATTGCATGAACTGACACTTTCGAGGTTCACCAATCCTGACACTAGCTAACCAGCTTCTGCATTTCCAGGGTGTTCAGAAGAATCTAAGTCATCCTGTAGTTGGGATTGAAAAAAAATAGCATTATCCACAAATGTCCAAAAAAAAAAAAAGGGGAAAAGAGGTTTTTGTTTTTGTAATTTAGTGCCAAGGTAATACTGTATTAAAAATGCTAGGTTTGTGATGTTAATGAAAAAGCATCATCATCACAGTCTGTGAAAAGGGTCCGCTGAAGAGATGTCAGGACAGTGTCACAAAAGCAGGTATGGCGTGACATAAAGAAGTAGTTTCTGCTTCCTCTCGGAGCTGACAGGCCAGGTTCACATTTAATTAGCATGGTGAAAAACTTATTGCAACACACACACACACATACAGCAGGCTAACGAGGTGTCACTGCACTGTTTTATCAACAGTAGAAAAGTTGTCACAACTCCTGACAGAGAAAAAGACAGCGAGAGAATAAAACAAAGCTAATGATAATGCTAGGGAAAAAAATGCGAGTTAGCCCATTAGCACATGCTAACACTCATTTCGACACACTCACTATATGTGCAAAAGGCTCTTGACATAGCAATGTTACAGTCTCCAAAACGCCTCGTCTCTCACAAATTAAATTTACAATTAAATTGACACTGAACAAATTAGCAAAAGCGCTTAATAACCTTCATATTTTTCCGTGACTTTATCAAAGCCACTGACTAATCACTTAAGATTAAACTTCCTCTCAGGAGACCTAAAATATTTAATTTGTGCTTTTAAAATATGCATTAAACTTGGTACTGAAGAAACATTTCATCCCATGACCAGTGTTGAAAAATGTTGTGCTGCTTAATGATTTTGTGATATGTTTTTTTATGAACTGCTTCAACCGCAAAAGAAACTTAAGTAAACAAATGAAAACCAAATTAAAATGACTATACTCAAGAATGATTAGGAATAAGATCACATCTCCAGTAAGTTCAGTGATGGGAACACATAATACGGCAGACCCCTCGCTCTCCCATCACAGACCCAATTCTTCTGTTTACCTCTCATTTACCGTCTTCCTGAATACATTAGCTACCTGAAACACATGCTGGAGTGACAGCTGCGACACTTCCTCCCCGCCGCCATGGCAACCCAGATTATCACGACCAAGCGGGAGGGACGAAAGGATGATACATAAATTAATTAAAGTTAAAAAAAAACACACACAAGTAGAGAATTAAAGTTGGTACATCTGTCAGCGACTCAGCTCTGCTCGCTAATACTTGTGTTGGAACATTTATACCCTTGAAGTAAATGATCCGCTGTGTAATTGGCAGCGCAGGAGAGGAGAGAGGGATGATGGTGGATCCTGGAAGAGCTGATAAGGAAGCTCTCTTTCTTCAGAAGCAGGAAAAGAGGAAGAAATACGTTTAAAAAACCCTTGTGTTTAATCCCCATTGTCATGGTGGAGCAGGGGACGCCATTACAAACAGAGACAGCCCAGCCGAAGCTGTCTGTGGGTGAGGAACAGAAGACAGTGTGTGGCACATGAGAGTGTGTGTGAGAGAGAGAGAGAGGAAACGGGTTCCTGGATTAGTCCAATCCATACATGCCATCAGTCAAGGTCGAGGAAGCCTGTCAGAGTGTCAACCGCACAAAAACACATACACCACGAATCGAGAAAATGTCAGACAAACTATGTGTGACAATGCGATTAAGCGAAAACGTGTTCAGACATGTATATACCGCTCGAACACATACACACACACACAGTGGGAAAGAATCAGAAGGATTATGTTCATAATCACAGTGCGTGTCATAACGATCTGGCTGTTTATAAGCAAATATTATTATTCATAAGTGTGTGAGAATGGCCTGCAGGGTGTGCATAGGGGAAATGTAGATATACCTCTTGAAAGGGTCAATTACAACATTAAAAAAAGTTTAAATAATGTCTGTAGAGGTATAATGTATAGCAGGGGTGGGGAACCTCGGTCCTGAAAGTTCAGCTCCAACCATGAAATTCTAACTGCATCCTGAAGACCTTGATTAGCTGGTTCAGGTGTGTTTGATTAGTGTTGAACTAAACTCTGCAGGGACACCGGCCCTCCAGGATCAACGTTCCCCACCCCTGGTGTATAGACAGGCTATACAATTTATTTTAGCCTACATTAGAACATGAGATATCCTCACAAATTGTGAGTGTTATTTTTTTTGAAAGTAAGGAGTAAAATAAGGTGTTATGCTTTATTTTTAAACAGTAACATAACACCTGGTTTCCTTAATAAGTAACCTATAATTTGACTTTTGACTGGATTTATTTACTTACCAAAATACTTAAAAAAACAGTAACGTTGGCGCTAAAAATAAAAAGATATTAGTTCAAAATTACCTCCATGATGTTACATTTCATCATTGATAATA
>JAUYWG010000040.1:13559358-13598565 GCA_034779775.1 Enteromius afrohamiltoni
AAATTTTTTATTGATATATATATATATATATATATATATATATATATATATATATATACATACACACACACTATTGGGAGTAATGTAATTTTGTAATATTAGGAATAAAGTAAATTACAGAATATATCATTGCTATCAAATATGAATAATATTAATATTTCTATATGTGTGGTGTATATGTGTGGGTTTTTTTTTTCCTTTTCAGAATGATTATTTACAGTGCTACCAAAAATTTAGCACAGCCCATAAAAACGGTAGGGTTTTTATAAGTTTAGAAAACACACACACACACACACACACACACACACACACATATATATATTTATCTATAATTTAAATTAAAAAAAAAACAATCAAACAAAAACAGTGATACATGTTTTAGTGAATAATTTATTTTTTGGATCCAAAAGCACAGCAACCAAAACATCAACCAAATATAAATAGGCTAATTACATAAAAAGGCTAGTCAGACTCAAGGGTTAAACCTTAGTCAACAATTAACATTTCTGAAAGAAAACAACATGACTTGAAGTGTTAATGTTTATAAATATTAAAAACATACTTTAAAACATTTTTTTTTTTTTTCAAAAGTTTTACTTTCGGACTTTCACTTTCACTAGATAATGCCCTCAGGTTAGGGTTTCCTGCTAATACTTAATTAATCAAATCTGTCTTCAGAAATAAGCTCAACAACAAATTTAGCACAAACCAACCAGCACACTCCATCACCAAACACATAGGCCAAAACATAAAATCTCCCTGAGACAAAGGATGATGGGACAGGCATTTTCCATTCAGCCAGTCTCGCTAGAAGAACAACACACTGACGTCTGCTCATCACCATAACAACTGAACTTGAACCACCAACCTTGGCTGATCTCATCTAAATAAACAACAGGAGAGACGAGAGGTCTGGCCCTATCACAAACACAGAGAGGGAGAAGAGGAAGAAGAAGAGCATATGATAGACAGCAAGACAGAGCAGCTTTCTTTATGCAGCCCTGATCATGTGCTTGACAGTAGTTCAGGGTGAACTTACAGCTGGATGACCAGGGGCACAGAGACTGAGAGGGCGAGAAAGACAGCCAGAAACAGAGAGAGAGCGAGTTTTGACAGTAAAATTACCACAAGCATACCAATGAGCGTTCAATAGGCCATCGCTCGCAACCAAACCTGCTTGTGTGTGTGCTGGTAAAGGCAGAAGAGACAGTAATGAGAGGCCAGTGTCATGCATCGGCGACCATTCGAGCGCTCAAACTCGCTCTCTCTTTCACTCCTGCTGCACCTCACCTTGAAACAACAGCATCACAAACTAGACGTCTGACAAGGTGTCATTTAACCTGTTGGCATGGTGATGCCACTCTTGAAAAATGCCGTCAAAAGTTGTGATGAAGTCAAGAAAAAAAAATGTCTACACTGCAGCTGAATATGAATGTCGCTGAATGTGTATTGCTATTCTGTTAAAAAAATAATTCTAATTTTAAATGAATTGAAATTAGGCTATCATTTTTAAGATATGTTCTTTTATGTTCCACAGAAGTCAGTCAGTCATGCAGCAATGACATGAGCAAATAATTACAGGATTGAAATTTTGATAATTATTTTCATGCTAAATAAAAAAAAAAAAAATACATAGAAGTTCAAGGCACAAAAGTGGGGGAAAATACATTGCTTAAATGATTAAAGAGAAAGTTCAGCCTAAAATTAAATTGACATTAATTACTTGCTCTCAGGTCGTGTGACATCAGTGGTTCAACCATATTGTTATGAAGCGATGAGAATACACATAAAATTCACATTAAAAAAAACAACAACAACAAAAAAACACTTTATTCAACAATGTCTCCAGACATGCCTGTGTCATAGTACTACACTCCTGAACATGTGAGCACGGTTTTGTTTTCTGCCTAAAGTATTTGAAACAAAAAAAGTTGTTGAATTCCACAAATCGGGAAAAACAAACAAACATTGCAATTAACATCAAAGTGTTTGTTGTAAGATATAATTTTAGTTCTGCAACAAACAAACAACAAACACTTTGATGAAGACGTTCACACTCAAAATCGCAAGCACCACCCGCTGGTGAAGACGTCTAACAGCAGAGGGCTTCTTGGATCGGTAATCTACTGCTTTTCCTGCAGTTCCCGGATGTGTGCTCTGTCGTTTTTGAACCACTGAATTTTTGGAAACGAATTTGTTAAGTGAAATAAAACTGGAAGTTGTCAGACGAATATTATTGCTGGAATTATATTACAAACTGACTATTTTGAAAATACACTTTGTGAGGTGAATATTGATTACTGCATTTTAACAATGAAAAAGTTTGTGAAATGTTTCCGTTTGAAATATTCACTACGTAAATATACAACCATGTTAAAATGCAGCGCATAAAAATGCAAGCACTGTTAATTGCAATGTTTGGGTTTTTTTTCGATTTGTGGAATTCAACAAGCTTTTTATTTCAAATACTAGTCATTGCATTATGTTTGATCCACTGATGTCTGAACTATTTTAACAATGTCATTACTGCCTTTCTGGGCCTTAAACATTAGTAGTAGTTGCATTGCTGTCTATACACGGGCGGTCAGGGTCAAATGAACGAAGATTCTACGGGTTTGGAACGACAAGAGGATGAGTAATTAATTGGGTGAACTTTACAGCTCTGTTATCAGTAATCTGTTATCTAAGCAAATCAATCATCTTAAAGCTGCAGTCCAGAACATGTGATACTCTAGTGGTTAATAAATGGAACTGCATGTTGGTGTGGTCCCAGCAGTACCAGTCTGAAACAGTCGCAATAAAACTTTTTATAATATTTTTGTAAACTTCAAACAAAAAAAACGACTGCAGCTGATATGAGAACAATAACAAAGCTTCCCATTACACTCTTTATTATCATAAAATCTTATGTACACGGCCTCCCTGTGTTACATTATAAGCAACAGCAGGTAAATCCATCGAATTCATCTGAGAACCCTCTAAAAGCCTCCTGCTTCTCTCTCTAAATCCATTGCCTGTGTGCGCCCAGCAGTAGGTTGGCAGGGCAGGATCTACATTTTCCTGTCTGGCACATGCAGACTTAAGCACAGCCTTCCAACTGGCACAACCATGGGGCAGTGCCTCGTCAACCATCGGGCATCCACACACACAGACACACCAGGTGCTCAGCCCACTTTCACTCCCCTCATTTATAGAACATAACTTATGATGTACAAATTAAGAGTTAGTGTTTACAGGCTCTAGTGAAAGTGGCCTCCTGTAGTTCCAGTGAAAGAGGGACTTTGGACTGGCAATAGGAAGCAGATGTTGGGCAAAGGGCTGCCATTAGCTAGTTTCCCTTTACAAGAAAAGGTGAGCTATTACACAAGAAAATAAATTCACAAATAAACAGCAAAGAAGGGGCCTGCTGTTCAGTGGAGCAGCCAGATGGAAAAAATCCAGAGTGATTTTTACATTACATGAAATAATCCAATACTTAAAAATATAGAAATATAATTTACAAATGATGCACAGATTTATATACATTTAAAACCTGGCGGGCTACCTGACACTGCTTTTCTTTCTGACTGTAATACTGTGTTAAAAACATGGCTCAGTAATAATTTCCTGTGCCTGAAAAGTTATGCTCATTGGTTCCTATCGTAAGATTTATAAGAATTTTGAGGGCTTTGTTTTGGAAATCCAGAGTAGAATAGAAACTTGGAGTTATTTTTGATGCGAACCTGTCATTTGTTTCTTTTGTTCAGAGTACTAAACTTTTTTTTTTGCCATAAACACTCATTATTTTTATTATTGTATTACTTCGAGAAGCTGCTATACATTTTATTATATTACTGTAACATAAAAACATATTGCAGAAATCAAATAAAAATGTACTAACAAAAATATACTAATAAATACATTGTTTTATAAATTATGAAAAAAGGACCAGAGTTAGAAGACAAAAAGCTTAAAGCCTTGAATGGAAAACCTTTAAAACGTAACCGTTGATGTCTAGGTTACTAGGTCAACCTTTTGTTTTTCAGAAGTAATCCTATTGTTATTGATCACATTGATTATTGATTTTACATAACAACTGATCAGCCAATAGCTACTAGATCAACCCCCCACAAGTTTCATAGGTTTCTCTCTCTCACACACACACACACACACACACACAGGTCAGTTTACATCAGTAAGCTACACGGCTGATTGGGGCACATCATGCATCTTGGTTGACTAGACTGTTGGGGACACTACTGGCCACATAAATATGTAAAATGTATAGAAATTCAACGGTCCTGAACTACATGCAAATATAACTTACTTAAAATCTTTCTGCATTTGACTTTGATACAACAGGTTTCTTTGGATTGATTTGTGTCTTAAATATTGGCTGGGACTGATGCTTCACTTGTTGTAGGATAGATATCAGCTTGTATGACTAAGTAAACACCCCCTTTGAAAAAAGCGAAAATGAAATGTTAGAATAAATGTAAAACCTTAGTGTCATAATAACAAATCCCATTCAATGACCCCTCCTTATAAAACCAATTACAGTCTCAAGCCGACTATAAAAAAAGAACATAAAAGCTGATAAAGCAGCTCTTTTTTTACACGGCCTCTGGTCTCAGAAGAAATAAATATACTGAAAACCAACTTTAGGACAGGGTGCCTTTACAAAAAAAAAAAATCATTCTTTATTAAATATACAAAACCATAAACAGGGTCAGACATCTAACGGGGCGTGCATAATGAATGAACAACAAAGAATGAACAGCAACCTATAACAATTATTTTATGGTCAATATTCTTAATAAATGCAAATAAGTTGTAATGGAAATGAAGGAAATAACCATAAAAGGCATTTAGGGGATCTGGGAGGGTATGTGTGTGTGCCGGACCTCTTGATGACATAAAGGTGAAAAGCTTCACAACAAACAAATCAACCTTAATCCACACATTGGATCAATGCAGCTGCTATAGGCCTCAGGGCCGCCTTATATTACTCCTCAAACTTCATATTCACTCATTGATTTGCTTTTCAGAATAGTATATCACTGAGCTCCAATGGGAGAACGGATAGAGACAGGGGCCAGGGTCAAGCACAGCTCGCATACACGTTAGCGTAATATTGATGTCCCAGCAGAAAGAAATGACTAAATATCCAGATCAATATCTAGTTTCCCTGCAACAGCCAAGCAACGAGGTTGGGAAATATAAATATACATCTTTATGACCGCAGAAGCCATCATAATGAGAGAGCTGAATGAATGTTTCCCTTAAGGTGAAGTGTTTGATTAGCGGAGGGCAGAGGTTAGTGCCGATATGCTGATACAGGAAAACGAGACTGATGGCTCGGGCTGGGCAGGGGCTGTGGAGATGACAGCAGAGCAGCACAGAGCTGAAGTAAGGCCTGTTCATACATGTTAATCGAGCTTTAAGTCATTTGTGATGAAGCGGATTTCATTATCAGGTGCTAAGGGCTTACGGAAGAACTGAGGAATTTTTCTGAAATAACCTTTTATAAAGATTACACAAGAAGCCAGCGTTAAAAGTTCAATCACTGAAATTTGATTTAAAAATGACCCTTGGTTCATTTCAGGAGACTTGCACAAGTTTGAGGTAGTAATTATATATTTTTTTATATAGAGAGAGAATTTTATTGAGCAAGGCCACATAAAAATGTACTAAAAATTAAAAGTGAATACATTTTTACAGGGTTACAAAATATTATTTGTTATTAATGTTGAACTTTCTTTCTATTCATAAAATAATTGTGAATTCCACCAAAATATTAAGTAGCACAAACACTGATAATAATAGGAAATGTGTTCTGAGCACCAAATCAACATATTCAAATCATTTCTGAAAGATCATGTGACACAGGATTAATGTTCAAACCGTAGTCTTCGCAAACCATCAAAACTATACAAAAAAAATAAAATAAAAGTGGAGTTTCAAATCATGCTAAAAACACCTGTACTGCACTAAAACACTAAACTTGCCTGTTAAACACTCATTTACTGTCTGGCAATGGGAAAAAAAAACCTATAATAAAAATAATAGTGAATGGATAAATTATCAAATAAATGAGTGGAGATGGATTCCTTTAAATAATTACTTTAGATTTTTAAAGAAATGTTTAACGACTGAAGTTGCCAAATCAGTCATTTTAAATTAAAAGCCATGTCCCTTGGAGTCCGGTAAAATACTTGATCAAGGGCCTGGCAAGCCAAGTGTTTTTACTTGCCGTTTAGCAGATGACTTCACCAATGGATATGGATCAGCCTGGGCTTATTTACAGCTCCAAACCATTAGAAAAGACAGCAGCACACTCACGGTTCAACTCCAACACAGACTAACTACCATAAAAAGGCAGAAGAGCAGATAACGCCTTACCTCTTAATTAAACAAACACCTCTGCCTGTGCTTAATCACTCAGGCCACATATTCTCCCTCTGTGCATCATAAAACAAAAGAGGCCTGACTAAGGGGACATTCATTTGTCCACACCACCATCCAACCTCCACCATTAAATCACAGGCTCTGTGGGGTCTTCAGCAGGGCCTGTGGCAAGGGAGCAGGGTGTGCTGTGGGTGGCAGCAGTGGAAAGACTGACATGGTGTTGCAGCAGTAAGTAATGTGCATGTGGATTAGCAGTATGATGGCCTGATCAATACCGGCGGTTCCAGCCATTAGGAATGCAGCAGAAAACGACCCCCTATGGCAATAAAGCACGGTGTCCGCCTGCTACTTCATTTGCTGCCTCCATTAGTGTAATGGTATCATTATCAACTGTGGCAGTATTTTGTTCGAACACTCCCACCCTCCCTCGTTCCCTCGGCCTGTTTTTCCGTCTTTTCAGATTTCAAGAAGCAGAAGTCATGAGCTGCAATGCACTGCCTCCCTATTTTGTTTTATTTTTTCTTTCTTTTTACATCACCGGATATAAATCTGCCCCTAGCGTGGCTTGAACACGGGTCTAATTATGTATTCCTGAGTGTGTTTTATGTGGCTGTCCGACACTGTTTCTCTATTATGGACTCATTAATAGGACGTAGGCGTACGGTGACGAACGGAGAGGGGGAAAACGACAAGGGGGGCAGAAAAGCTGCTGATTACGCTGAAAGTGACACCACCTCCCGCTAAAACACCGGCTTCGACATGACAGCGGCTCGGCATTAGGACCTATAAATCGTTACTTTAACACTAATTTACAGAGGAACATTTTGTGGGAGAAATTGATTAATCAAGACTGGCTGTGTGGCCTCATAATCAGGCCTAAACTGAAGCTAGCTGTTAATTTAACAGAATTGCCAAGGGGAACACAAACCATTTTAATGAGTGTTCACGAATGAAATAGCCTAAACAGCTTTCTCCAGCAAACACACGAGCTGAGAAAGCCAATGAGCCGAGAACTCTCTGAATGATGGGCCGGGAGGAGCACAAGCCTCCGAACATCTGGCAACCCCCTGTGCTCCTCACGTAATCTGCCACTCCAAAATAATGCTTTTAGTTATTTTTTTATTTATTTAGCTTTAAACTTTGTTTATTTATCAAGTCTTTTTTTTTTCAATTCAAAGGGACTATTCTTCACAGTACAAGCAGAACATAATGTCGCACAGTCATCAAGAAACGTCTCAAAAGCAGCAGCAGAGGTCAACAGATTTGTGAGCATAAAGAAATAAAATGCTCAACAGATGGACGAAAAAACAATAAAGTGCTTTACTGTAAGGAAAGAAAAATAACAGCGCCCTATTCTCCTGCAAATGTAATAAAATGGTCAAAATGGCATTTATAATTGAATAATACTTCGGTGGGATCACCCTGGCAACGTTAAAACTCCCAACTCCGATCGGCCGATGTCTCCTTGTCAACTACTAAAACAGTATTTTTAGGTTGAAGGCCATGTATGGTCACTTCTAAAAGAATGAAGTCAGTTTTTAATAGGCCATTAGCCAATAGTCTCTCTCTTTTAGTGTATGATAATGGAAGTGCTCTTTTTATCATACATATGTGCTACATATGGTTAGGAAATGCCTGGCGAAGCTGAACTAAGGATAAAAATAATTCCTTTTTGAGACGAAGAGTTCGCAGGCCTTCTTCTGACATCCATCCACATCCTAGTTATTGGGCACAAATGCACACATGTTTATGGCTGAGACAACAATGTACTCCCTTTTATTTATTATTATGATTAAATGGACCCGCGTTTTATATTAAGAAACCGCAGGAACACACACCAGACCCTCAGTGTAGCTGCTCGGTGGTTTTCTTCCCATATCCGTTTGTTTTTGTGAAGAAAGAGATAAGAAGAAATGAGACGGGGCAGAGTAGCAGACCTTTCTGTCTGTCCGTCCGTCTGCCGTACAGACCCAAAACCAGCTGGATCAAGTTCTCAGGGACTCATCTGGTTCCTCTGGCAGCTGTAATAAAGTGGAGGAACCACGTACTACATAGACTCCCTGCTGTCAGACAAGATCCAAAAGCATGCCATCAGAGAGAAAGAGAGCAGACTAAAACTGAACAAAAAAAAAACAATTAGTGGGAAATGAAAGGTTACAGAAACAGCGAAGCTGCTGACAGACCTGCTAACACAACTTTGCTGACTATACTACAAACAAATCAAACATACAGTCATTTGAAACGCAAACACAATGCCACATTGTCATATGTATTTTGATTATCAAACCATATCATCTTAAACACAGGCAAGTTTTAAAAGCGGCATGTCAGCTTGTCAAGTACAATTATAAATAAACGTGACATTTTCAAACATGCCAGCATGTTAAACAGTACTTTCATCCAATAAAAACAATGACAAGAGATCAGGGCCTATAAAACATTGCACTTATTTGCACAAGAAAATACTGAAACTGATTTCTGTGTTATTGACATTTTTTGCATATCCCTCCAAAAAACACACCGGTTTTCAAATACTTTAAACCCCTAAGAAGCTTGACACACCTATTCCACACCTGGAATAGCTTATACCAAAAATATCAAAGGATATAGATTGGCAGAATCATTTCTTACAGTTGTGCTAGCAACACCGAGGTCATAGGTTTGATTCCCATGGAATGCACGATTTGCTAAAATATACCTTGACTGCAATGCAAAAAGCTGTGCAATAAAAATATTACTGTCCATGTATCTGATAAGGACTGTTTAATATCCGGGGGTTTAGGTTGTGATAAAGACCAACATACATTACCAATGTATCTATTTACAGGACCAAAAAGCTTCACGAAATGCCACACTGAAAAAGCAACAGGTTCAGAACTTCAGATAAATAACTTACAGCTGCACCACAACAGTTGTTTTTTCTATTACACGGTCTCTGCTAAACTAAAAACACAACATGTCCATGTCGTGCACAGCTCACTGATTAATCTTTTGTTTAGTCAGAAAACAGATGAAAACATGACCCGTGCGGTGTATAAGTAAACCGAATGCGGAGTACTAGGTTCAGCAGAGACACCTGCAGAGTGACAGACACCTGGGCACGCGTCTTGACTTCATTCATTAGCGCCGCGACTGAACTCGCTGTAATGCCGCCACACAAGCCATTCCAGCAAAGTCAGTGTGTGGCAGTCATGAGAAAACACTCCCCCCGCACTGTGCCTCAACACACACTCGTGTGCCGGATGACTGTGTGCGCACAGAGACACAATTCGTCGGATAAAAGAATGGAAACATTACAGAAGCAATCAGCAGTATCACATGCGCACTTCAAATGAACGCACAGCACCAACCAGCGCATGCAATACCGCCACGGACACACTGAACGGTGTCTTACAAACTCCACAACTACATATGGTGCTTGGCGAACTGAGAGAAAACTACAAGCGATACCTTTCTCCTCTTTTCCCTCTCACTGTCATCCGATCTTTTCATGTTCCTGAAGTACTGTTTACGCTGCCTCGGTTTCATAGCGCGCAGAGCTGGGTTATGTAGTCTTTAGACTGTGCCGTTAGCCCGTAAACTTTTCTTTAGAGGATTTAAACACAATCCTAGCTGTGGTGATGATATTACATGTAGCATGTATGACAGTGAACCTGGTGTCGTTGATCTGTGTCAATGTTTTGTTTTTCAGTCGCTGCCAGCATTCCAATCAGGACTACATTTCCCAGAATACTCGCACCAGGAAAAACCACGCTTGTAATTTGAGTCAAACCGGAAGTGGGTATATGCTCAGCTGGGCTGAGAGAGGTTCCTAATGGATTTTATGCTCGTGCGGTGCTAGACGTGATGTTAGAAGAATGCTTTGTTAACAATATATGAAGAGAACATATTAATAATGAAGAACTAGCTCATAAAGTGAATTACTCTACCCTGCAACAACTAGAAACTCAGTTTAGAATAGAGTTCTAGGTATCTAAAGTTATTCTGTTGTCTTCAGGACAATTATATATATATATTTTACTTTTCAGACAGAGTAGTATTATTATTATGGTTCTTAGGACCAGGCTTTCTGAAATTTTCACGTATATATATATATATATATATATATATATATATACATAAAAACACATTTTGAGTGTAGCATGTATATGTGTGTGTGTGTAAAGAGATATTATACATATTTTATGCAATATTGTACTGATTAGGGCTAAATAAATGCACATTTTACTTAAGGATGATGCCCTATAATTTAACCGAGTATTAGTATATCACGCTGGTTTTCAATTTTGATCCAAGATTTACAGGTGGATGCAGTTTCGTTGGACAACAGGGAGGCTAATTAACCTGAGTGTGTAAATTAATAACAAATGATTATACCATAATAAGGTTTAATAATACATAGCTGAGTAAAAACAGAGCAGCTTATAGCCACTGTTTGTACTCTCCTGAGGTTTGCTCTTGCTTTCAATAAATGGAAATCAGAAACAGAGCTTGAAAAATAGTCATCGTGCTTTGAGCGTATTCCAAAAAGTCAGTCTTGTCAGGTCTCTTACAACCTCTTCTCCAGCTTTTGCCCAGGTGCTGTACAGCTGAAGACAGACGGGCCCCAAAGCAGGATATTCTATTTTCCAAAAACACCACTTTGAGCTGTAATAGAATATGTAGCAGCATTTGTGTATGACATGGACATAACCCCCTCTGAGCGTTTGAGGTCAACAGATATCTCGTAATGCATGTGAAGCCGTGTTGAAAAGCGCTCTGCTGGTTCCCAGTTTCAACCGAGGACAAAAGGACCGCTCTGTGAAAGATATACAGGAACGAGCCCCACAGAGGGGCAGGGGGTATTAAAAGGTTTCAAAACACCTGCTATGTATTAGCATTACAGACTTTGATCAGTGTCTTCATTAGACTTCTTTGTAATCTCTCTTCTTTTATGATAGGGCCGACCCAGGCGAGCCTGGTACGCAGATTGAACACATGTGTTCTCTTCACCTGTCTTGTAAAAAGCTCAAAGCACTCATACTTTCAAAGATTTCAGTGTCTCTGTCATCTTGTTGCAATAAACAGGAGGGCTCTTTTGATTCCTATTTATAACCTACATTTCCGCCCTTCTCTTTTAGCTTTGGAGGGAAATATGTGTTTGAAAAATACCTTGAGCAAAGTGCTTCCATATGGATATAAGAGTATAAGCACATGCGTCTATGGGGATTCTTTTGTAAGCTAATGGAAATTATTATTCTGCCATAGCTTTTTGCGGAAACAAAGTTCATGTCTGTTTATGCTTCACATCCAATCATTCAATTAACGTTTCTTTTGTGTGTGCGTGTTAAACCACTCTTCAAATATTACATCTGTCACTCAAGGCTTATTTAAAAGCTCACCAGCGGGACCCATCAGCGGCGGATTGTGTCTTCGAGCTGGTGCCTGTCAGCTTGCTCTGTGTCCAATCACGCGCCTCATCATGTTCAAGAATACTTTTAATACGTGATCAGCAAGTTAAACGCGGGTTTAGGGGCAGCATGCTTTCAGATGTGGTTCAAATGAGATGGAAAACTTTGAACTCCTGGAGCTCATCAAATCCTCCTTGTCTTTTGTCTGGCCAATTCTCTGTTCGCACTTTTCACCATGGGGGATGTTGTGTGTTATTGTGCAGCGCATCGACAGCAGATGACCCTCCGATGGGCCTGTGTTTTACCCCTGCAAATAGGCATGTAAAAAATGAGAGAGAGAGAGAGAGCTAAAATCAAAATTGAAAACTAGCCTTGTGCCAGAAAAACAATAAGTAACAATAGAGACAAATTCAATGACCGTTATACTCGGCTCAAATATTGGAACCAGAACCTGCTACGTGGTTTGGAAAACAGCTAAAAGCAGTTTCTCCTTTGATTAATAATAGGTTTCCCTTTGAACACATACAATATATTGGGCCACCTATGCTTTAATGTAGCATTATCAAGTTGTGATGCGGTTTATTCTAAAGAGGTGGTAAAGTCTGGTAAAAACACAATAATAGGACATAGGACATTAAGGCTGTTTAAGACCGCTAAAGACCAATTTTGTCCTCCCCACATCCTGTCTGTGACTATTTTCTCAGTGTCCTGCATGGTGCCTGGGAGAAAAGGAAGGCCTTTTGAGTTTTATTTGTATTGAGTGGGCATATGGAACAAGCATGGGCCTCCCCATGCCCTAACCTTCAATGATAAGCTGTAGGAAACTGTTATTTGTCAGTGCTATAAAGGAGATTGCTGCCCAGTGGTTTCAATTAACTTCAAAGCGCTCTTCCCAGGCAGTAATAGTTATATCAAAACCTGAACTGTATTATTTAGGTTCCACACTGGAGCTCTCAGAATGATTATGCACCCCTTTCAAAAGAGATTTTCTTTTCTTGCTGACTTTATGCATTCCTGCTTTTTATCCCCCCACCCCTGTTCTCAGTTTCATTTTCATATTCTTGTTTGAATGACCCACCTTTAAAGCTCTCAGATGTCAGAGGGTGGCCCGTGGCACTGGAAAGTCTGGGTACAAAACATAATTAATGGATAGATATGCAACAAATAGGCTAATAAGTGGTAGCACCGCCATGATTCGAGGACCATATGAAGCTCTACAAACGTTATTAGTCTCTGATTTACTGCACCTTGTAATAGTTTGTGAAATAAGGGTTAACGACCCCTTCTTTGAATGTCACGGTGGCCCTTTTTGTTAGATCCGTGTTCAGATCTGGCACAACCTTTGGCTTGTGTACACAGACTCAGGCAACCAAGGCCTATAAAAATGATTCACAAAATACATGCACTAAATACATGTTGATTAAGCCCCCTATAAATGATCACACACGCACCACAGGAAAAAGCCTGATGGGTGCTGACGGAAGAGCGTGCAGCCTGGCGTTAGATGTGGTGTACCTCCTTGGCTAGGATCGCTTCCAGACGCCATCAGAGGGGGCAGTTTTGCTAGAGCTGTGATTTGAATACCATGATCGGTGAATGGTTTTATAGGAAATCCATTAAAACGTGAGGTTTGACATACAAAAGAACCCTGTTTTAAAACTCATGCCCATGTCAGACTAAAAGACATTATAAAATTCTATATACAGAAGCACACATATTTTCTGTGTGTCTGTGCCTCGTATGCTAGTCCTAATAGTGAAGGTTAAGCCACTGGAATGACTGCTTTAATTCATGCATCACCGCAGTAGGTTGAAGTAATCTGCCTTCCCTACAAAACATTGTTTTCAAAGGGAAAGTAAGGGCATATCGTTGAAGTTCAACAAACGCCATTCTTCTGCTTGATCTTTTTGTTTTGGCAGCTTCTACAAAATACTTTACATTTTAGTTCTGTACAACCTCCTCAGATCAAAGTCTCTTCAGAATAAAAGCTGAAGAGCAATAATGGAATAATTAAGAAGTCAATGAATATTAAAAGCAAACTCTTCGAACCCAAATGTTTTGGGTTATTTTTTATGATGGCATCTCTGGACTCCGGTGCACATTTTTCCCATGATGCACTGTGTACAAGTCATTACTAAAATGCAGATGACAAAAGAAGAGAGGTACAATATAAAAACTACAAATTAAGTTTATTATTGTTGTCATTAAATAGAACAAGTTGGTGACATGGTTTTTTGAAGAACCGTGGTTGATTTGAAGAGTCAGTTCTTTTGTGTTAAGAAAGATAAATGAAATTATTCAACAGCTGTAAAATAAATCTGTCAGTGATCAGAAGGGTTCACTAAAAACTTGACCTAAGATTTGCACAGAAAACAAGTCAATCTGCAGTATAAAAGATGTTTATTATCTGAACATATTTTCCTTTATAAATCAATCATGGAAGATATGAAGCAGATCTGGTAAATAAACACGAGCTACAATAGATGACTGAATCTTATATTAATCTTAGAATTTTCTAGGCTGTATCTAAGGCATTTCTTAAAGTGTTTGAGTGATTGTGTGAAAAGGGGAGTGTGTTTAAAAAAAAAAAAAAAAAAAAAGGTAAACAATTAAATGATTTTGCACCGTAAAAGATTTTTTTCCCTTATGCCCAGTATTTTTTCTGCTATCTACAGTTACGGTGTGTTTAAAATGAAATTATTTATTAAACGGTTACATGAAATGCAGTTCCTTATCCGATAAATTTATTTTAATTTTCTATTATATTATTTTATGCAATGCAAAGCACACGCACAGACGCGAGTCTTTTATCAAAGGGTACAGTCATTGAACACTCGCTTTCAGGTCCCATACTTGTAAAAAGGTCAAAGCAACGTGTGTTTGGTTACATTACCTTCACGTGTCTGCGTCGAACCCGATTTATCGTCCAGGTAAAGCCGGGTTCAGACTGCATGATTTTAGCCCCGATTTTGACTCGCCGACAGGTTTTGAGAAATCGCCGACAAACGCCTAAAATCACGGGCAAATCGGTGCTCGTTCACACGGTGTGAACTATCAATGAGGCGATCTGAGAGAATCGCCGACACCCGTGAGATATTTGGCATGCTAAATAACTGGACCTGTCGGCGATTCAGAATCACGCCGTGTGAAATGTGTTCTGACCGAATAACATCGGCGATTACCTACAGCCAATGAGAGAGCAACTTCCAGGGCAGCGGGAAGTTGTGGGAGGAGTTAAGAAGGAATAGAAGGTATTTATCCTCATCAATAATCTTCTTTTCTTTGCAAATGAGCGCACATGCAATTTGTATGCTTATTTGCCTGCTATTATTTTTAATAATAATCCCAGTCTCGTGTGCGAACTCCGGTCTTGCACACGTGATCTCGCGTTGTTTCCATATCACTTCTCGCGTGTGTTTGGTAGTACGACAAAGTTGTAGGCGATTCTTCCTGTTGTAAAGTCATGCATTGTGAAACCCCCGTCACCGATCTATCATGCAGTGTGAACACCGCAGCGACTGAATGCTACGCAGATAGTCACGCAGTGTGAAAACATCTTGACTTGACTTGAACGCTTTGAAAATCGTGCAGTCTGAATTCGGCTTAAGTTGCTATAAACGTTTACTTTAGGTAGGCCTACCGATACATAGCAAGTTTTCTTTGTGTTGCTCAAATATAAAAGAGAAGAAGAACGATGATACGTCTAATAATACGCTAAGATACGCTAAGAATGCAACGCGCCATTTTTTTATTTATTCGTAGTTAGTGTAGTTGAGATGAAAGCTCAAACCTCTGAATCAATTTCTCCGCAATTATTTACTTGTTAAAACATATTCAGACCCTGCATATCCCAGTGTGCGTGCTACACATCCAAAATCAATGTGATACAGTAATAATTTTCAATTTGTTTTGATGTTTTGAATTCGATACAAGCTCCGAAACAATGATTCGAAACAGAAAGATTCACAAATGTTTTGAATCTTCATGAAGCAAAAACGGCCATCTACATATTATCAGCAGCTTTTCACTTCACTGGGGCAATTGTAACGCAAACTCTAAAATAAAAATTGTGTGCGTTATTACATTAAACCGAGTGCCTGTCTACAAGTTATAACACAAGCAATTTGAACATTCAGATGTTTTGCATGTATCAGTGTAAATATTTTAGCAGTGCTATTGTTGGACCATATGTTTTATACCAAAAGAAGGCAGACATAATTGTAGTAGTATGAAGAATAAAGCAAATATTATCCCCAGTTCCCTTGTATCAATCATCTCGAAGAGTGATAATCTGTGATCTCTTCAGTATAACTGTACACCGCAGATGATTTATTTATATTGAACTTTCCCAATGAATGATTCTGTCTCCATGAGGATGGAAAAATGACATGCTTGTGTGTGTGTGTGTGGATAAAGCAATATTGTCTTCAGTTTGAGGTTTTCAGCAGCCGCTCATTGGATCTAAGCAGTATTAAAGCATTCTTCCTGCTCAAACAGCATGTGTTTAATTGTGTATTTGGTTTGGCGTGTAAGTGGTGTATTGTGTTTGGTTTGGCCTGGGCTAAAAAGTGGCTTCTGGTTATCCATCGTTCATTAATTGCTTTGATGTCGAAACCCAAAAGCTGCTTGTTTCCATTTAGATGCAGTTGTTATATGACCCCGACTCAGTGAGGGCGACTGTCTGTGTGCGTTAAACAGGATGCCTTGTTAGCGAGAGATGACGAAGTCGTTCAAGGGATGCTAGCGTGTGTGTGTCTCATGCGGTTGGCGGTCAGTTTCATCACTACTGGCAGCATTGTTTTCCAGTTTCTGCCTCATCATCACACCAGCTACATCATCAGGAGGCCTTTAGCCCCTGTCTTGACACCTGATTATTTCAGCCTTCACAGGGCCCTTCAAACTCAAACTGCAAATGCACGCACAAAAGCAGCGAGAGGCCGAGGGGAAGAAAAACAAGCGTTCTGTGATGTTTTGCTTAATTGAACACCACTGTAATTCGTGATTTTCATGATGATATCACCATGTCAAACAAACAGTCTGACCCCTCTCGACACGTAAACACACCCTTCGGGGGAAAAAGAGCACACTCGAGAGGCCGACAAAGACAGAGGCCTACCACACACCTAGTGCTGACACTTTCCATAACCCCCATCCTCCCCCTCTCTGTCTCTCCCACTGTCAGGGAGACCAAAGCTGTCTGGGTAAAACCTTTTGAAGCCATCAAGTGGTTTTGCAAATTATGTTGTTTTGCGGCGCAGCGCTGGGCCAGATTAATGAAAGAATGTGTGGCTATATTAGAATGTGGAAGACAAGCGCTGCCGTCCTAAAACCGCCACAGCTTTTAAACGCATGTTGATCGCATGTCTGCTGGCCGAGTGCTCGCTTCAACATGGTGTCATAGACGGCTTTTGGACGGCAGCCCGAGGTTTGGGCTTATTTGTCTTTTATAAAAAGGACAACTATACGAGCAGTGCCAAGGCACCCTTAGGCTCTTTGATATGCTGAAGCGGGAGGAGTTGGACGGGGTAGGAACGCTTCGCTCAGCTGGTCCGCAGATGTGTTGGTGGTGGGCGTCCTCTGACTGAACCAGGATCAGATTAGTGACTTCTCTTTTTTCGCTTACCCCAATAAAAAGCACACAATGCATTTGTATGTGTTAAAGGGAAAAAATCCCTCCACGGGCCAATAATTTGCAGGTGGCATTCGAATTTGTGACCACATATAATGCTCCTCTTATCATTAAAGAGAAAAGGCCTAGCTAGCTGACTTTTAACTTTTATGGTGGTTGCAGGCTGAATTTTCGACTGAATTTTTGGGGTTTTCCTAACAGCGGAATATGTGTCCAAGGCTTTAATAATCTGTTTTCCCTTTGTTTCGACTGACACTGCAATTGCAACCGAAATGCTGGCAAAACAATATTTACTGACTTATCAATTTATTTCTTTGCAGAAAGTGCTTCCAGACGTTCTCGTTAGTCACTTCTCTCAGCCAGCGAATAAAGCATGTTTGTTTATCCGTAACCGGAGAGGTGACAGAAATGCTGGCGCCGTTCCGGGCTGCCGCGTAAGACCCCAATAGGCGGGATGAAACACACCAGCGCTGTGTCCTCCACGTGTCACGCCAGAAGACCGCGCGTTGTTCGATCGGCATCAATGGCACGTGGTGTGCAAATTGCACCACGTCGGTTCTTTTGACCCTTTGAACCCATAAATCAGTTGCCTTGCAGCCCTGGATGGACAAACACTCCCTGAGCCAGAACCCACAGGAATGCTTAGGCTGGATGTTTTCTGACACCGTTTATCACATACAAATGCTACGAAATGTTGACTAATTACATGCTTTTCAGTGCTAACGGTCTGACTTGCGCAAAGGAGAAGGTTGTGCCAGGGAATGTAGCAATTAGAGATGTCTTAACATGTGGTTACGCCGACCTGATGAGCGGGTGAAGGGATGCATATAATCATGCGTTTAAACAGTAAACAGCACTTGGCCCTCAGCGAGCCGGGATACAATAGCGCACCCTTTGTTTCCCCTTAAATTTACATAGTAAACTGTTGACACTTTTTGGCTGCGTCAGATTTGCAGAGCGGTGAAGCTGTAAACCTAGTGCGACCCCTTTTTTATACGCCTCTGACCTCAGCTCCCTGCCTCGTAAATCAGCCGTAATTAAAAAACGCAAAGAAAGGCCGTTATTGCGCAGTTGCACCGCAGAAAACATAAGACAGCCATTTTGAGGCTTTACCCGGCATGCTTTGCTGCTGGTAATTAGTCAGCGATGGCAGATTAAACATGTTTTCAAGAGACAACAACATGCGGATGGCAGACTGTGGTTTTCTGAATCCCAGATTCCTCCGGAGAGAGACAGGAGTCTGTCAGAGGGGAAACGCTTGATTTAGAGCATTATTTCAGTAAATTACAGTCAGCTTCAGGGACGGGCCAGGATGTTTTAATTGCGAACATGAAATTATAAAGCGAAATAGCTGAGCGAATGTGTTTAAAGAGAGACAGATGCGCAGAAGTGTATTTTTGGGTTTGATGATGTGCATATTTCTCTCTCTCTCTCTCTCTGTCTTCATGGTTCTTTTTTTAAACTCATCTCTTTATGTCTAATGGCCAATTTACTGCATGAGAGCATACTCTGTGTCTCTTGCTCATGCTGTATGAGACATTATCATGCTTTGATTAAACTGTAGTCTGTGCCAGAACGGACACATTTTTTTATTAACATTAAAAGAGGTGACTGAGTTTTTTTTTTTTTTTTCTCCGGGATAACATCTTGTCAGATTTCATTGTACACAGTCTTGAATAAGTCTTGTTTTACAGACCATATACTTTGGCCTTACATAAACCTCTGTGCCTCTGAATCCTATAAATTATACCTGTGAAGGGTTATAAATTGTCCTAAACCACCCCCACTCTGTGTCTTTGATAGTGTGACATCCTCAAAATCATTCGCAGATGTAAACTCAAGTCGTGGCCATTCGCAATATCTTTTGCGGTGGTGCGGATGAATCGAGTGTCACCAGAAGTCATTTTCCCGCCCGACTGCTGGTTTGGCAGCGTCAGGCCGGCGTTTTCTGCTGATTCTGTGGGAAAGATGTGTCTGTAGCAACTGTATGACTGTGTGTTTGCATGTAAGCCTGTGTTGGGAAGGATAACAACAAAATGATAGCCACTAACAACAACAGCAGCCAAATTCAATCTGGCCCTGCAGCACAGAAGAGGAAATGACAGATGCAAATCTACAGATGAAAAGAAAGAGAAAGCAAGTGAGAATGTGAGAGATGGAAGCCTGGTTTGATTTCGGTCACATTTCTTTCTTTCTCTGTTGGCCATATGTCACATGGACCTGTGATCTGCTCTGCAGATGTGTGCCTGAGACACTGAGCCTCAGGAATGGACAGTTACTTCTGGTCTAAAACTGTATCATTTTGTTTAAATATGTGTGTGTGCGTGTGTGTGAGGGGCAAGAAAGCAGAAGACAGAGTTTGATGGTGTATGGCTTATCTGTCGGTCTGTGCTGCCTCCTACTGTCTGAGGTTATATCTCATTCAGACATATAAAATGGGAATGGCCATGAGATTTGGTGAAACCTTCAAGTGCACAATCATTACATTAATCATTACATGGAATGTTTCATTTACATATAATAATCTAAACTGATATCCAGGGAGATGCAAAGGGGTGCCAGCAAATATTTGAGAGAAAGACTTTTTCCCAGAATATTTTTTTAAAACACATTTACTAAATTTATTGTTACCACTTGATTTATTATTTTAAAGTCTTAATTTATTTTTCTGAAACCCTTAGTATTAAACCGTAAAAAATAATAAAAGTACAATTAAACAATACAATTAATGTTTTGAAAACAGTAGTAACCTACACTAACATTTAAAAGTTTTGAGTTCATAAGATTTGTAATGTGTTTAAAAGAAGTCTCTTTGATCATTTGATAGAAAATATAGTAACACTTGTAATATTGTGATGATTTTGTATTTATTATTATTGTTATTTTTTTATTATTTTTGTAACGGGATTTTTCACATGACCTTTCAGAAATTATTCTAATATGTTGCATTGGTGCTCAAGAAACATGTTTTATTATTACATTTAGATTCCTAATATTTTTATGCAAATCATGATAATTTTTTTCAGGATTCTTTCATTAATAGTAAGTTCAAAAGGAACAACATGAATAACATTGTAACATTGAATAACATAATAAATGTTGTTACTGTCACTTTTTCTAATTAATGCATAATTGTGATTCCAAATCTTTGAACAATGATATATTTGGGAAGCAGCATGTTGTATGTTCATAATATGGTGCTTTCAGACCATAAGACTATATATTTATATATATATATATATACATGAAATTAACTAACCCTAACTATAATTATATATTTTATTTTTGGACTTTTTTAAAGTTTGAGTCCTTGATCCAGTGTTTAATAGTTTTCCCTACTGTATTTCCTCCAGATTCTATAAAAAAAAAGCAGTTTATTTTTTTCCAAACTAATTTATCATTCTATTTATTCTCCTTTCTTTGAGCACACGTGCACATAAGTAACGACTCAGCATCCTAAAATGAGACTGAAATGAATGTAAACAAACAATAACACATCAGCTCGCTGGAAGATTTCTCTGGAAAAATCTCTTCAGTCCACGACACATTGTTATATCTGCCCTATTATCAGAAGAGGTTTTGCTTAGACATGCAGCATTTTCTCAGTGTTTAAATAGGTAGAGGAGTGACAGAGGGTTTCCTTTGACCTTTTCACTGCTGTGCTCTCTGTTCTCACCCCTTTCACTGAACCGGCTGACCTCTTAATGGTAGATATCAGATTTAACCATTTAATTGGCCGCAATAAAACAAAACACAAAGACAACTTTGTTAGGGGAACATTACGGCCAAATGAGCTGCAGAGGCAATCCAGAGCCTGTGTGTGTGTGTGTGTGTGAGAGAGAGACTGGAGAGTTTTTCCTTTCTGGAGAACAGAAAAGAAAGGAGGGAGAGGAAGAGAAACTGGGAGACAGTGAATCTGTTGCAAAGCCCTTTAGCTTTTGTTCTCAGGTGAAACCGTCTAAGATGCACATTTGTACGCCGAGGGCATGTCTGCTCATTTGTATGAGTGTATACTTGTGTTCGTTAATGATTTAGTGGACAGAGTTGTTTTGTCAGAAGCCCTGTTCTCGGGGGATTGTTTGGAGTTGTGGTTCCCTGCTGGAATATAGGAGTGGATTCCTTCAGCGGGCTGCAGAGAGAGCATGCTGCCAAATTTCTCTGGCTAGGAGCAGCGCGGCGCTCCAGGGGCCAGGCCAGCCCTCCTGCTCATCCCACAAACCCTTTCATGTTCCCCAACCGCAGGCCAAGAGCGGCGCCTCACTCCTACTGCAGCACCAACGCATGTGTCTGCCTAATTCCTAAGACATGATGACAGTGGCCTCCCTGCCACGAGTGAAAAAAAGAGTTCTCTCGTTCGCTCTGTGTTATGTCTTTTATTGATTTTCATCTTTAACTTTCTCTGTCTGTCATGTTTGTCTTTCTCTCGCGTCCTCCTCTCCCTATTCTGGTTTGTGTATCTTTAATTATTACTTTCTGATACAGATGTTTTCCAGAAGTAACAGACCACAGGTTTTCATGCCACATGTGTTTCTTTGTTAAGGTTTTTTTTGTTCTCTTTCTCCATTGTTTATCACGCTTTCTTTTTCTGGCCTATATGTGACTTAGGGTGTGGATGTATTGGCAGCATGAGGGGACTAGTTGATATACCAGAGTTTGAAGTACTGCAACAAGTGATGTGACGGTAGACATTTTCATTGACTCGTGTTGTTCTTATTGTTCAAAGAGACAAAATGCCGAAGTTGCACTTAAATACTATGCACAATTTGAATGGGCATATATTATTTAGCAGATGCTTTTATGTAAAATAAAACAAAATTTGTATAGAATGGAATCAAAAGATTTTATGGGACAAACACCTATTGTCCAAAACAACATTTGAAAACCCATTTAAAATCGCAACAGAATTGCTTATAAAAGAAATTTTAGGATTCCAGAAGCTTTAAGAGCTGAATATTCTTAAAGGTTCCCATTTCCATGACTTTTTCAGATCTTCGTGATTTATTGGATAAGAATAATTATATATGTTCTGTAATGCATTGTTTCTAGGTTGCTTGTAATAGTGAGGTACCCAAACAGTATTTTTTCCTTCGACAAATCTTTAAATAAATCTTGAAAATGGTAACGTTTGTTCTGTGGTTTAAACAATGTGTTCATCCTCATTTCCAAATGTACACATCTAACATCAGGCTAAGCAGGGCTTAGCATAGGGTCAGTTGACCTCATGGTTTCCGAGGCTCTCTAATTTTTCCATAAAATTTGCAAGTAGGAAGAAATTAGGAAGATAAAACACATATTTTCAGAACATCTACGACATTATAGCGGTCTAAAAATCGAGAAATCGGAGAAGCCCTGCAGACCTGTGGGATTTGTTTTTTCCAGAGGAGAGGCAGCGCTGGCTGGCATTACTAGCCTGTGGCTGCCATTACATGTGTTGAGTTTCACCACCAGTTTCCTATGGCTTACTGTGATGCAGTTATTCGTGGAGCAGTGTCTCACGGCACACACTTCTCCAGTGAATATCCGCTGCTTCGTTGCCAGTGCAAACAGCTCTTGAAAGCTGCTGACGTCCAATCCAATATCCTTAGGCTTTTTAAGTTGTTTGAGTGTTTTTGCTCTGCCTTTCTGTAACATGTTCGAATTTGACCAGAGTTTGAAATCCTCAGTCATTAAATCCTCAGTGAGGCAGCCTGAAACATGCAGAGTTTATTTTATTATGGGATGTTCAGACAGCCGCAGAGCGATTTTAGTAACCGTGGCAGCAGCCGTGTGTGTTTTAGCACTGGGGCCTTATGTGGCACAGTGACCCATCAGATGAACAAAAAGAGAGATGGATATGTATGTGTGTGTGAGTATATATATGATGGAAAGGAGTAGGTGTATTTAGGCGTCTGTCTTTGAATAACAGTGGGCAAGACTTGAAAGTCATCTATTTTCTGAAGTCCATCTCCGTCATTTTCAGAGCAGGGCCATTAAAATGCCTCCTCCTCACTGACACCAGAGAATGGGACTAAATTTATCTTCAAACAGCCTTTCTGTCTGTGATCCAACCCAAGCCATCCGACTCCTTCTCTAAATGCCTGTTTGCCTGTAACAGTGTCTGACCCTTGACTTAAACTTCTCATTCGGATCCAGAGAGCAGAAGAAAATTAATTTAACCTATTTTTATTTCCTCTTCCCCTGTCTCTCTCCAGGTAGGCATCTGCATATTTTGCAGACACCTAATGATTTGTTCTTGCAGAAGCACATGAGATACAGCTCTAAAGAATAGATTTGAAAGAAATTAAGAATTTTTATCAAAGAAATTACTATTTTTATTCAGCAAAGATGCTTTGAACTGATCAAGAGTAACAGGACCTGTAATTGTTACAAAACATTTTTATTTATATAAATAATGCAGCACAAAAAAATATTTTTGAGTGCCAAATTGAATGGCTGCTGTAAATTCAGCTTTGTCATTACAGGAATAAATTACATTTTAAAATATATTCAAATAGAAAACAGTTTTAAAATTGTAACTAAATATTGTATATCACAATATCATTATTTTTGCTTTATTTGTGATCGGTAATGTTATTTGTTAGCTTAAGAGACTTTGAAGAACATTGAAAAATTTGACCCAGGCCAAACCCTGGAATGGTGTTTGTGCTATTACCTTATTCAACGCTAATGTTATTGTACATAAGGTCATTGTCAGGGTAGAGGCCTCAATTTGAATGATATAAATGCATGCAGTCTTGATTATATCATCACTATTTTTTTCTTTCTTTTTTTTTTTTATTAAACTTACTTTAACATGGCACAGCATCCTTAAAACACCATTTATTGCACAAATATTATAGTCTTATTTTTTAGCTTTGTTTAATTCATGAAAAGTATTTTTAGTTTTAGTTAAAAACTATAGTGGTTTGAACAGCCTCTTAAGTGTTCTCTCAACCTCTGACTGACTGTATCAGAACTTCTCTCTTTCTATTCTCCTTCCTCAAAGATACCAAATACATACGGCAGCCCTTTACAGGGGACAAAACGACATCCCTGAACTGACCATTCTAGAGGCGGCCACCCACATCTGTGAGGGGTGTATGGGAATACGAGAGATGGGGGGTGGGGAGGAGAGTGCCGGTAAGCCCATCTTTAAGGTAATTGTGTATTTGAGGGGTATGATCGGGGGTACCCCAGTATGTAATGAATGTTTGACTGAGGATTGACGCCAGTCTGTTGGGTGGTCCTACCCTGAGTCATGTGCCCCTTTAGCCCTGACACTGATCTCCTTTCCCCCTCTGTCCCGCTCCGCTCAGGTGGAACTCACCTGTTCAACTGTGACTGGGTCAGAACAAAGGGATGGCCAGAAACCCACCAGCATTGGCGCCCGACTCTCCCTCTCTCTCGCTCTCTCGCTCCTGCCTCCAGAGACTTCGTAACCCTCTCATCACATTACCTCACATCAAAAGCTATAAGCTAATTACAAACGACTGAGGGCATGCACGCAATAAATACAAAATCAACATAATTGATTTAATCCTCTCAGAGAGGGAGGAAAGAAGCGGGAGAGAGAGAAACTTGACACAGTCAGCCAGAAGTTACAGCTCTGGTTCGCTGGAATGGAAGTTGGATGAATTAAAAGATGTATGTCAAGTTTGTGAACAGAAAACGAGTGTGACAATAAATCATGCCATGATGTAAGAAAAAAAAAGAGGACTTTTTAACTCGCAACCGATGACATAAAGGCTGCTTTTATCTTTTTTTCTTTTTGGCTGTTACTTGTCTAGGTGAAAAAAAAATGCTTTATATATGCGGCAATATGCATTTTAAAAGCAGAGGGAAAGCTGCTGATGTGGAATGGGCATTCATTTATTCATAACATCTTCTGTCACGGGCTGAGGGCCATTCAAAGTGCTGTACACCTTAACGACAGCTGAAAGTGCTGAACATTGATTCAGAATGTGATGGCGCCCATGCTCAGTTAGATTTATAGACGAAGGCAACTTCACATCAAATCAATGAAGCATTTGCATGCGAGAGGGAAAATGCGGTGAAGTTCCCCTCCACTGGGGAGGCAGTTTCCTTCTTTTAAGAAGTGATGTATATCACTCTTGAGAAAAAAAATAAATAAATTTGTAGCCCTTCAAAAACTAGATTTTTTTTTTTGAAGGTCAACAGTAGTTTGAAACATAATCTTTTCAATTAAGAAACAAATTCATTATTTACTCTCATGCATGTCATTTCCATATCTGAATGCGATAATATTTTTAAATGGAAAATATTAACATTTTATGAAGCTGCATGGTGGCTTTGTCTCAGGAAAGAACCAAAACTGAGGTTTTTCATTGGAAATCATCCCCTCCAAAATAGGTCTCAAATCAAATATAATGCTAGGCACAGAGTTTGACATTGACAACAAAAGGACTAATAACAGTGACAGAAAGACAATGACTGTTCAAATCTGATCTTATGAGATATAGATGTTAACTATTATGTAATAGAGACACTAAAAATGAAAACATTAAACATTACAAATTCTTTAATTGAAAAGAAAATGCCATTCTGTATTTGTTCTTTTCAGAGGTTGACAGACTTTGCTCTCTATGGAAAAGAATAAAGATCGATGTGATGATTCTTCCTTTTATTTTCCACAGAGAAAGTAACAGCTACATGTGGGTTTGGAAGTACTGTATATGAAAATGAGACAATTTTCATTTCGGGTGAGCTATCTCTTTAACATCATGCAATGCAATCATTTGTCTCTTTCCTGCTCTTACCACAGGAAATCTAAAATACACTTGTCATTTTAAGCTGATGACTCTTTTTATTTGCTTCAGATGTTTGTGTTTGTGTGTGTGTGTGTGTGTGTGTCTGATTTGTGGCGAAAGACTCCCTGTCTTGTGAGTTGATCTGCCTTTGACAGACTTCAGTATGTTTGGTAAGTTTAATGTAATAAGGCTATACCCAAATTGTGGCTGTGTGCATACAGAGTGAGAGAGAGGGAGAGAAGTGATTGCTGTACAAGTCAGCCACCTAATGGACAACAAAAGAACAAGAGCAGATTGGTTTAAACACAGCCGAGAGGACTCCAAATGTGTCCAAATGTGATCTGATGGTACATGGGTCAAAATGATCACATCACACATCTTCTGGTATCTGTTTATGAAAAAGCTGAAAGAGTTCAACACTACTTTACAAGTGTATCTAGTCATTGAGAGTGATATACTGTAGGTAAAGCTTACAATTCTATCCATAATTGATCAGCAGGAGTACGAAACTCAAACTGTATATTCCCAACTGGACCGTTTTAAAGATTTTAGTGCTGTATTGCAATGAAAATGTCTAAAGTTTATTTGCAAAACTCACAACTTTCACATAGTTGTATGTAGCTGCTTTTGTCTACTGATTATCTACTGATATATATTGTAAACATCAGCTGAACTCTTGGCATGTAGTACTTATGTCCCCCACAGCCTCGTTTCATTCTAGATGAAAAATTAAAGACGGTGCTACCCTAGATAAAGTCTGTTAATAGAAGTTTGCTGTTTTATGACAGAGAGATTAATATGACCAACAAAAAACCCTGGGTTGAGTAAACCCTGGATTAGAAATCTTTGTGTTGTGATTGACAAGGTGAGAGCACAAGCTCATCAAAAGCGTCTGTGAGTTTGCGTTTCCTCTCCGAGTCTGTCTCTTTTCAGTCTTGGTTAGTGACTCGTTATTATCTCATTTATTTTGTGTAAATAACCTCAAATTATCCATAAAACAAAGATGCTAGAAATCTCTCTCTCTTCATCTGGTCCTAATTAATGTTTTACAGCAAACAATTACAGCTTACTGGAGCCTGGGAGCAAGGCACACAAAACGCGTAAACACACGCTCAGTGCTAGTTTATACATGACACAACAATCAAACTGGGTATGTTTGAGGTGTACATAGATAATAGTGGAAAATCTTTCAGGGAATTAAATACAGGCATCCGGATGTTCAAATGATATAGTTTGTATTCAGCGTAAAGCAAAAGTGAGCGAGACTAAAAAAATTGGAATATAAAGCTTAGAGCTGGCGATGCTGACTGCATAATGCACCCATATAAATCCATAACGTATAAAATCTGTTCATTTGAAAGACACAGTAACAGGTGCTTAATGCTGCCATTATAATTATATTTCACCAGAGAGTCTTATATTCATCCATCCAGGAGAGAAAGATCAAATCTTTCATTTAAAATGGTCCATGATATCCTTTTCCCTTCTAAACTGCGCAAAGAAAGAATAAAACATCAGGGCTTTTGAAAAGCACATTACCCAGAAAGCAATTAACAGATACACGGTGTGGTTAATTTAGTAATAATACCTCAGCAGCTGGAACTCGCGTTAGTTCAAGCTGTTTTATCCTCTCTCCAGCTGCTTCTGCACTGACAAGTGCGCTAAAGCTGAAAAGGATTTGGTCATAATAGAGAAGACACACATAGATATATCTTCTGGAAGAGCACCATTGGGGAATTGAGATTATCACGTGGAGGGGAAAAAAAGCCTATGTATTTTGCACACAGAGTAACTGGTGTATTTGTAGAAGGGGAGCTGATTTTCTTAGGTTTGTGTTTAGGTTTGATTTCAGTCTGGTTTTAGTTTGGTTTTCGACTTGTTTTTAGTCTGCTTTATTTTTTTTCGCAGTGGTGAGCTTTGGCATGCATTTAAAGCCATCTTATAGCCATCCACCGCAGATGTGCGGCGAGCAGGAAGCATTGTTATGTTATGCGGAGAAATGAAAACGCTTGAACCCTTACGATATTTGACGGATGTATGAACATATAAGCCTAATTTACACATTTGTGTGTGTTAAGCACTAAGTCGGAGCATTTCCCAGAAACAGAGAGACAGCGAGGTTAAAATGGGCTTATATGAGCTGTTTTTCTTTCATTTCTTCAGACCGCAACGTTTTAGGCAGTATGTGGATTCTATTTCTATTTTTATAAACCAAATGTATTTTGTTATTGGATCTGCTCTCAACCAACTCTGAATAACAAGCAGCATCTCTGGCTGTTACTGGTGACTGTCAAAATAAACACACCATGAACAAGTCGGAGAAAGTGTGTCTAACGCCATATCTGGCCTGCTGTAAATCAGAATTCACCACGAGACATATAATTATGCGAGAGTGTGTGTATGTGCCACATACCTGTAAGACTAAATGGGTTCCCTGAACAAGCGACAAAGAAATAGTTGCACATGCGCTTTCCATGCTTTTTATATTTTTCTTTCCTTCTCTCACGGCTCACAAATAGGATGCTGTTTTTAAAGCCTGCGCTGTACAGGCTTTTAAGTCTTTTTTTATATTTTTATAAAAGTGTTATATTATAATATTATCGTTATTATCAATATTCTTTTTTTGCGTGATATCGATAAGTAATTAATTACACATAATAATATTATGATTTTAGTAAATATTTTCAACAAGGAAAGAACATTGGGTGTAGATAGGGGTGAGGTGTTTTGCTGATTGCTTTTGTGTGTTGTTGTGTAAAAATCACATATAAATATGCCATTGTCCCAACTTGCGCGCGCACACTTTTTTTAATATCCTCATAAACCCTCAGTATCATTTAGTGCACTTACTCTGTGTGTTTAGAAGTGAAACCAAATGCACGGAGCAAAGCCATTCCACATCTGGCACGTTTGTTTTGTTGCTTGGAAACTTATTGTTAAATGAGAGAGAGTGAGAGAGAGAAACATGATGGAAAGAAAATAAATAGCACTGCAGTTTGCAGCACAAAGTAAGTGGCAAACATTATGGGAGTGAAAATCATTAAAAAATCTTAATTTATGGCTGTGGTCTGTTTGTCATTTGGCTTGGCTACTGCTCTGTTGCATAAGTTAAAAACGGGATAATTATATTCATGAAGAAAGAAGCTAAATGTGCTCTCTAATAAGGGGCTGAGAAACAGAGCACACACACACAATGTCATGGCATTCAGCTCCAGATGTGGTTCTGGGTCCAGCATCACATGGATCCACTTTAAACTCAGTAGGAGAGAGGGAGAGACAAACCAATGTTTCTTATCAAGTTGATCTAATGTCTTATGGTTGTTTCAGACATCACCTGCTTACACATTGGCACTGGCCTCGAGATCCTGATTATTTCTTTCATTTAGAACAATCATGCTATTGCTTTCTCTCTCGTTTCACCTACTCACCTGTTATAACCTGTCGGACTGTTATTATCTCTTAAACCAAGCACACATTTAACACTGACTCCCACTAGTGATCTGTGTGTGTGTGTGTGTGGCAGAGAGATTATAATATGGTGACTGAGGGAATGAGAGAGGTCCATGCAGGAAACTCATCCCACCTCATAAAGAAAACAGAAAGAGTTTTGGAAATGGAGTGACAGAGAGAAATGAAATCAAGGGAAGGTATGTGTTACTTCCTTTTTTCCTTTGCTCTTTCTGTTCGCAGGTGTGATTCGCATCCTGTGGGATCAAGAACTTTAAAGGCAGAAACCTGAGAGACCAAACCAGCTGTACCTCAGACTGAGAGGAGGATAGTGAGAGGAAGGCAAGAAACTGAACTTGTATCAAACGCATAGCAGCACGTATATGTCCATTTCCCCTCAGAAAGGAAGTGAGTTTAAGCTAAAATAACTCTGGAGCAGATGAAAGACCAATTTGTTCTCATGTGGACTTTGATTATTTGCTCTTAAAACATTTTGACAGTGATAGTGAAGTAAAGAAAGCTTATTAAAGAAGCAATCCTTCTACAGCATCCTCAGTTTTACGGTCTTGGGCACAATGGTCTAAAAAATTTCAAGGATCAAACTTTCAATCAATGTTCTTTTTTTGTAGATTGTCCTGAGTGATACTACTTCAGGAAAATAAAATTTCCCATTCAACAACAAATCCGGGCACACAAATATTGATTGATTTAATGATTGATTGACTTATTAATCACTGCTTTCCAAAAGTTAGAGGATAGTAATAGACTTTTAATTTTTTATTTATTTTATGCTTACCAAAACTGCTTTTTTTTTTCAAATCAAAACTACAGTAAAAGCAGTAATTTTAGGAAATGTTATTAATATTTTTATTAAATGAAAAAAAAAAAAAAAATGATTGTCTTTATTATATTTGAACATATTTTACTTCTTTGATGGCAAGGCGAAATTCATTACTCTATTCATTTCTCAGTCCTCCGTTGCACATTTTAATAGGATCATTCGATTAATGTTTGATGCATCCTTCCTGAATAAAAGTATTAATTGAAAAAAACTAAAAAAAACCACTGAACTTTTAAACAGTATGCTCATCACCACACGTTTGTTTTTACATTGCATTCCTTTTTTTTTAAAAACCTCTTTAATGTTGTATTTTGAAAATAACTTGCATAAGTTATTGAATATTTTAAGGCAGAAGTCCATGTGCATGAACAAAATAACCTTAAACTAAACACAGAGCTGTCGGTCTTGCAGACTGCGGCTTATTGCCTCCTTCAGCCTCTTACAAGGCCTCATGCCCACTTACAAGCATGGGGCACTGGTGTGCCTGTTGTCTGTTTTTGTTTTGGCTCTGTTGAAACACAAGAACACAACAGAGGCACACTAGCAAACATGGTGTCATTTAGCCACAAGCACAGACTGAAAGCAGTTGTGGTCTTTCTTTCTTTCTCTCTCCCGCTCTCTGTTTTTCCCATTTGTCTCCGGCACTGTTTTATGGCCTAGTTCACATCTTTGCGAACTTGATTTTGACATGCCGGAACATTCCCTCCTCGTCCATGTGCTCTGTCAGCGAGTCATCACTTCCTTGCTGAGCACCACGTTCCGTCCATTTTGAGCAGCTCAGCGCTCTGTCTCTCTTTCTCTCTTTCTTGCTGCTCGGCGACAGCCGCGTCTGCTAACAGCTGTCAGTATCGGTGCAGTGTAGGCTGTACACTTCATTCCCGGAATGATCCAACAAATGTAAAAATCTGAAAAAGCAATAAAGACACGAGAAGGGTGAAGGCATACATTTTGGTAATGCGCGCTGTGTCTTTGATGTCGAAATCTTTTCCTCGCTGCCGTTGCTGAGATTATGTCTCTCTTGTTTTATACATGTTGCTTCCATCATAGTGGAGAAGAAAAGAGCGGATCGGTAATGGTTAGCACATGGCTAGCTTTTGTCTGTGTGGTTTTTGTTCTGGTATCAGATCTCTCTCGCTCTCTGTATTCGATCGAAGTGCAAGATAGGTTTTAACGGGTGTAATTGGGCTTTGATGTGACTGTGAGACTCATTAAGATGTGCTTGTGTGCTCACACACGCTGCCATGAAAAGTTGAAAAGTTCCAACTCTGTTGCCTTTGTGTCTTAGCCCTTCGAAGTACATCTGGCGGCCATTCAGTCGTCCGTTGCTTGTGCCAACATGAGCACGTGAGATGTTAGCCCACTGCTTTTCACCATACTCTAACACCTCACACATGATCTTACATTTCTGTGCCTAACATTTGGTTTTAGTAGAAGCCGTAGTCTCCTGATGTCTCAGATCAGGCTACAGGAAACTAGTTCTAGATCAGTAAAGAGATTAACACACTCTGTTGGAGTGCGATGTTACCCATTTTCTCATTTCAAATGAAAATCCATCCCTCTAATCTAAACCTTCCACAATTCTCTATGGCTTCATATAGTGGCGGAGTTTGTGGTGGAGGGATTGAGCGGAACTAGAGAAATTATTGTTACAATTTTAAGCTCAGTTAATCATCACCATTAAATCCTCAATAAATCCAACCAAAAGCCAACAGTAGCTCAAGAGGAACCAGGTTAGGCCAAGGGAATGGCATGTTTAATAAAATGTAGCTGTAGATCTGTTAAAAAGCACTGACTGACAACTTAATATCTAATCATTCAGTAGAGGATTTTCTCAACTCATGATTGATTCTCTGAATTGGTTCATTTGAAACAAAATTAGAATGGCTAGAAAAAAAATCAGAAGTTGTATCAGTATTTATTTCAATTTAAATTACAGATAGAACTCATGCATTCTGCAATAAGAAAAAAAGATGATATGTCTACCACATTCATGCATTAATTTTGTTATAATGCTTATAATAATGCTTTTAGTTGCTGGTAAAGTGGTGACTGATTCTTTAAAAACTGTGAATAAAATGTACATTGGAATTTTTAAATGTGTGATTTTAAACAAGTTTTTAAAAATACAGTCTTCATATATAAATGAATATGTAAATCTATACAAGATATTTCCCAAATTTCAGAAATCCCTTCAGAAACTGAATCATTTCTTTTCTTTCTACTACTGGATGGAGGCTCATGGATCATGGGGTATTAAGCTCTTCACCACAAATGAACCAAAAGTAAATATTCTATATACATATATATATAAGATTTATTTCACTGCAAATTCATTCCGAATATGGATATCCTGTAACCTGTCTATTATAAGCCTTCATTATGTGAGGTTTAGACATGTAGACATTAGATTACTCAGGTTCTCGTATGAAATGTTTCAAGGAAAAATTTTGCAACATCTCTGATGGAATTACTGTATTCTTATGAATGATAAACAACCACAGATGAAAAAAATTCCATGCTTGCAAAACTGTGGTTGCATACTATGCCTTGCATGAGGTCCGAATGACTGTGAAAATGAAACCTAAAGCCGTAGATAAATAACTTTGCATTAAGTACCACAAAACCTGCTTTATTTGCTATAATAGAATTCAAAAATACAGACCTGGTAGCAGTTACTCCTTTTCCATCTATGATCTAAATGCAATAGACTAACAGAAATATCAAATAAATAACTACTGAGATAAGACCAAATGCTTCTATATTATTTGTTTTCAACTGCAGTGATTTAATTGACGGTGATATATGTTACATGGGAAAAAAATGTTTATGTCTCCCTGAGTGATGAAAACTCTTTAGGGCACTCAGGTCTGTGACAAAGCCTTTGAATGCTGACCAGTGGTTGACACTAACTGAGGCCTGCTCTCCTCATTTTTAAAGTGCACATAAAAAATTGGTTTGTCTTGAAACTGTTGCATCTGGCAGTCACAGCTTTTTGACTGATAAGCTCTTACTTCATACACTGACTCATTTCTGATAAAAACATCTGTGTTTTTTCAAGTGTGACCTGGGTCTCTTTCTCTACCCCCTCCACCCCCCGATCCCCCTTTCCCTCTCTTCTGTGTCTTTTATTCTTTGCCAGAACAATATCAATAACATAATGCCACAAAGCTGTTACCAAAAACCAAACCATTAAAATGTCTGTTTTATGATACAGATATTATTTTCCCCAAGTATGCTACACATCTTTTGTAAATTTGAAGCTTCTTTTCTATTAGTTATTAAATTCATTTATACATTGACTTGCTTATATGAAGACAACATAATCATACATTTACCACAGTATGACTTAATCTACGCTAAACCAGAAAAAGGCAAAATTAAAAAGATACCTTTACACAGTCATATTGTCTTATGACCATTGTTTCTCTATCTTGAATACTAGATTACTTGGCCATTCACCCCTGCAGAGTGCAACAATCGTGTTATGAAAGTAAAAATCTATACATTTTCTTCATAGTGTATTTATAACAATAACTTGTTAATCTTTAAAGACAGACCTACTATAAACTATTAGATTGTTAATCGATTGTATGCTTTGTTGAACCCATTAGCCCAGATTATTTTTGAAATAATGTTTAACAGCAAGAATCCTTTTGAAAAACTACATTATAAGAGCTCTTAACCAATAATAAACTGGCAAAATGCACCAAAACAGGTCAGACCACTCCTATTGAGCACAGCAAACAGCGTAATAGAGTCAGCCTCCTACACTCTCAAACTACCTCAATATTTGTATGTACTGCAAATAAAACATATTTAAGTCATTTGTTTTCTCCATGAATGAATTAATACAGCATTTATATAGCACTTTACTATACTGTACACACGAAGTGCTTTACAATCAAATCAGGGGATCAAATAAGATTCTTTTTATTTTTTACAGTTCTTTCTAAGATTGTATGTTGTAGTTCACAGTGCCGAAACTTTAATTTTCACTGCAGACCCTCTCTCTCTCTGTCAGTTAACTGAAACTGCTGCCATCTTGCATCTCATTTATCGATTGTTGTAAAAAAATGACCTCAGAGGACTTCAGGAGATCAAGGTTTAAGCTGATAAAGTTGGTAAGTTCTCAAATCAGGTTCATGTACTATCACTGTGAATACCACATATTTATTTTTTAGTATTTATGATTGACATTTATTTCCATTTCAAGTTTAACAATGTGTTAAAGGCCCTCTGGCAACATGTTTTGTTCTGTTAGTGGAAAATAAAAGCTTTTAGTAATGGCAACCATTTTATTTGCAGTAATGAGAGAAGAGAAGCAGCAAATACCCTTTTGAGAAAAGAATGAGAGTGGAGCATTAACGTGATCTGCCATGACATTTCCCCAAATCAATCTGGACTAAAAAGGTTTAGTTCAATTGGGTGTGCATACTTAAGTTAATTATGTTACCAAGGATAAAGTGGAATACTGGAACAGGGATCCAACAGATGTCACTGAACCTCTACATCCTGAAAGCTCAATAATCCCAAATATCCCTTAATTAATCAACAGTGTTGAACTGCCTCCTGCTTTTCTCTTCCTCGCAGGATTTTTTCACCCTGTTTGCTTATTTGTTGCCTTGCTCTGTGCCCAAAGAAATTTACAGTCCTCATTTTTGGTGATTGTTTTCATGGCACAGAAGTTGCTGCCTCGTTGCAGTTAGCATTTAATCATCTTGCTCGCCCCAGTGGAATTTGCTAATGACAGTCCCCAGAACAGCTCTCTGGGCATGCTCAGAAAAGAGAGCGCAGAGCTGTGGGCTGAGAGCATGTTTGTCCTATGAAAAGCTGTTTCTGTCACCAGCCAAAGCTGTTGTTTAACAAGTGGAAACCTCATCACAATTAAGCCTTGGTGGTTATGGCTTGGCAGCGTGGAGATGGCAGAACCCTTTCCCTGTCTCTCACAGTTTTTTCCCATTTTTTTGGCATCGCTTTTTCTCGCATGTGGCTTTTCATGACTAAACATGACAACAAACAAACAAACAAATACATAAAAGTGTGGTTTTACAACCTTGAAACAACCAGAAAAGCAGCAACGTGACAATAAAACCTTGTTAGATCCCTCACGATAATCGACTCGTGACCTCCTGTGAATAATACATACAGGAAAGAAAAGGATCAAAGTTTGGATTAGTGAGTGTGAGGGTCAGAGCAATATGTCGGACAGGTTGTGTCTGTGACATGGTGGTCTGGCAGGTGCAGCTCTGGTTGTGGAGAGCTTTGATCTCTCTTATTTAGGTGTGACAACTCTTTGGTGGCATGCAGCACCAGCAGGATGGAGGCCTCCTCTAGTTAAGGCCATATGACGTATCCATAGTGTGAGAAAGGGCAGAGGTTTCCATCAAAGAACAATGATCAAGCTAATATAAGCTACAGCATGCCGGAGTCTGGAACCACAATCTGGAAATTCGTTATAAAAATAAATGTGGCGTTTGCTTTGAAAGGTTAGTTCATACAGAAAAGAAAATGCTGTCATTATTTACTCACCCTCATGTCGTTCCAATCCCAAACACATTTTTTCCTCCATCGATTTTTTAAAGAATGTATGCTCTTTTCCAAACAACCAAAATGGAATTCCTGTCAAGCACTAAAATCGGAAAGGAAAAAATTTAAATGAATCATAAGATTAGGTCTTTTGAAGCCATATGATGATGTTGCATGATGAACTAACCAAAATTCGATTAGTTGACTGTCCACCACAAGATATATAATTAGATGTGTTAGAATATAGATATGCTGATATTCAGCACAACAGCACAATTTTGTGTGTGCTACAAAATTGAGTGTTTTTGAACAAATCTATTGAATTAATGATTCAATCACTTACTCGAAAATTAAATTAAATCTGAATATGCATACTTCTATATATATATACAGGCAAAAAGTTCCTGGATGACCGAATACTTCCCGACAATATGACTAATGAAGTATGTCTGGACTAAATTATTAGGATACACATTAATACTATACCAAAAAACTATTTTGGACCCAGCCCTTTTTTCATCAATAAAAAACTAATATTTCGCTCACAAGTTAAATAACAGTTTTGATAATAGAGATTGTTTGTTTTAATTTTGGTATTTGCTTGTCTGAAACAAACTTGAATTAACTTGATAAATTCAAGCATTAACTCAAATGGTCTTTAATACAGATGAGATTTTGTTCGCTGACATACACTGCAGTCACCGAGAGGTCATTTGTCCAGCCATGGCCATTTAGAATGTGCTTTATAGAGCTTGTTTAATGATCACACTGCACTCTTAATACCCAGAGAATCGCCATTCTGCAAAACCACATTTAAAGACACTAGGCCAACATTAACCATGCCCAGTCTACAAAGACCTTCAAATAAACCATACTAAAAACTCTCTTATCCTTTAATCCAAAATAATATTTATGAGAAGTGTGGCTGCAGGGCACAGAAAGGTTAAACTATATTTAACGTGTTCCTTTATTGTAAAACATAACTGGATTTCTTTAATTAAAGTTTAATATGACTTTACAGTAATGGGAAAACACAGCAATGCCTACATATCTGAGTGCACAAAAGGAAACAAAATATAGTTTTATGTGCTGTCTGTTGGCCACACCTATGTTTAATAAAGACGAATAAACCTTGTCTACAGAGTAGGAAATTAGCCTATTACCCCTTCAGTTAATGAGCTGCATATTTTATTACAATCTGCAGGGGTAAAAAAGTTATTGCCGTTTTGTCATAATTTGGCGGCCCCATTTTTTTTCTGCCTTTTATTATTTCTTATGGGCTAATTAAGCTATTAGCCTCTCTAGAAACTCTTGTGCTTCCATAAAACAATTGTAATGTTCTTCTTTAGACTTGCGCCAATCGCTCAGAGCTGCATTTTAGGAGCGCTCTGCTCTGTGAGGTGTCTGAGAAGTGACAAAGTCTAAGGACCTTTTGGGAACTATTCATTTGTCAAAGTGGACAACATCTGCAAGCACTAAACATTCACAGTGTCACATGCAGTGTTATTTTTGTCAGCGTCGAATGTTTTGACCTTGAGGCTGAGTTCATGGAAGAACTTTAAACCTCTTTCTTACTGCATCTTTTTTTCTTTCTTAGTGTATTTGCGTCTTCTGTACGAACGACTTTTGCTAAAGGTCACAGCGTGTTTACTTTTCATTAGCCTTCTTGCTCTGTTAGCGTGGGTATCATAATGAAAACACATTGCTTCGGCAGATCTGTTAAAACATTTCTGGTGTCAGCAAACGATAAAGCTCGATGACACATAAATGTAATTTATCAGTGTGTTTGTGTTAGCACTTTAACTGCTCTTTTTAATGCCTCGTCGAAGCAGAGATGCTTTGTCAGTTCAAAACGACAATGTCAGTCTTAATAACACCCAGATCCCTGATCGCAGCCTCATACTAATAAACTGACTTCAGACTATTTGCAAGCTGAGATCTTTATTCGGTGGCTTGTGACAGTAAGAAATGGCTTAAAGCTCCGTCACTGTGAAACCTGCCCTGCTGAAGTTGATCATGGTCTTTGCAACTGCTGTTATTTCTCAAGAGAGTGTTTACACCCCTCTCTGACTATGCCATTTCCTGGCCGTAGACATAGAATGCCAGAGCCCAGTTCAGATGAGGCTTTCGGTCCCATATGGGATTTATTAGAGGAGGAGGTAAAGCGGGCAGGCGTCCCTGATACGACGAGATAAACCATGTATTTCCCTGATGATTAATGCAATTCGCTGTGATGTCATCTAAAATGGCCAACACAAATCATCGTTTGACGTGCCCACCCAAGAGTTAAACAGCACGTCACACGTGAACATGTAGGTTTGAGAAGAGAATCCGACCATGTGTGGATGGGTTAGAGCTTACATATGTTGGAGACAAAGAGCACACAAAACCATTACCCAACTTGGCCTTCATCTGTCCCTGCATTCTGTCTCCTTCCAACTCCTCCGTGTTTGCCTCGTTGTTTTCAGTCTTTAACATTTATTGGCCAAACATTTAACAATGTGTTTCTATGAAAGTTTGGATCCTGCTCTCTCCCACATAATAACTGTAGCAAAGGCGAGAGAGACAGACTCATTTTGCTCAGCAACTGTAAAAATCTCTTGGCTGCATTTTCTGCTTGTCTCACTCTCCCCAAAATCATATCGTTCCTTTGATAGCTTGACATTTTGTTCAGTTGTATCATTTGGTGTGTGTCAGGCACTATTAGTTCGCCTTCTGACCAGCCTCGAGAGAATACAGTCATCCAGCAGTCTTTACAGTTCTAATGTATCCAGTTAAGCATTCTGTGTATTTGAACGTGGTCTGGCTTATTAGAGGCTGGTGGTGCTGAAATGTGCCTCTTTTTCATTGTTCAGAATGACACGAACATTCAGTGTGTCTGTAGTAATCACATGCTAAAACGCAGAACAATAATTTGCCAAAATAGCTGCAAAAAATAGCGATGTTATTGCTGGCCAGCCTGAATCTGAACTTGTTATGAGTAGTGAATGCTCTCTGGTTTAAGAGTTGATTGATTGATTTACTTTTACAAACAAAAATGCAATAAAGAAGATATTCTAGGAAGGTTACAAAACGAAATTCTGGAATTTACTACAGCTAATTATATTATATAATTAGTATTGCACCATCTAAGATGCAGTTTATTCTTTAGAGAAATATTTATCAATATCTTTCATGTTTATGCTTTAATTTTTACATTAATTTTCACCAAAAGAGTCACCAAAGCATACACATTTTATA
>JAUYWG010000040.1:13613942-13624537 GCA_034779775.1 Enteromius afrohamiltoni
ACACAAAGCCTTTGTTTGACTTCAGAAGACTTAAATATATTTGGACTGCTGCAATACATTTGATGGTGCTTTTGTAATTTAATTTGTACTTAAAAAAAATAAACATTGGCCCTGAGTAAAAGGTAAAGAAAAAACAAAAAACTGTTATTTGGCTTAGAAGACGTATTAATTACATTATGCTTTTGCAATTTTTCCAAGAAGGAAAGTATAAATCAGTCAAAAAAATAAAAAGTCCGCTTTCATTTGATGGAAAAGCATCTCAGACATTCATTGAGTGGGTCTAAATTATACCGGTTTAGTCTTGGTTAAAGTAAAAGAAATGCTGAATCACAGTGTAGTCATACAGCACGAGAATGATAAATCTCTAGACCGATGTTTCCTTATAAGAGTGTGCTGAAAAGATCGTCATTCAAGAGCACTTTGAATTTATGATCATGCGAGCAGCTTTCAAAGGACAGTTGTCCAGACTAAGACAAAAGAAAAGCTGGACGCAAAGTGCTTCCAGACCTGCCACACAAACACACTCCCACTCAAACACACTGCTGCATTGTTCACAGTCAGAGTTATTCCCGTAAACTCACATTTTTCATGCGCGGACTGGTTTGAGGTAAAACGTCATGATTTATGGAGGATTTTCAACTCTGTATCTATCCTTCCCTTTATTCCTCCACTCTTTCTTTTCTCTCCAGTCACTCTGTTGCTAAAAACAGCCTTCGTTTTCCAGCTCAGAAGACGCACATTTTATTTCACACACCTTTCCTCTATTAAAACTTCCATCCTTACAGCATATGTGGAGCATTCATTTGGATCTGCGCTTTATTAATATTGACCTAATTTTGCATGATATATTAAAGCTGTGGCTCACAGCACATCTGACTTGGAGCGTTAAGTGAGAGGCGTGCGGTGTGAGCACAGATCTGGAAAATGAGGCTATACCTCTCATATTAGCTTATGCTTCCAGACAACTAATGTTCAGGGGATGGGATAGATTAGCTGACAATTCATTGTAGCCAGTGTGAGGGGTGGAGGGTCAGGCGTTTTGCACTAATTGGGCTTATTGGAAAACTTCATCTTTGTAGGTTGGGTAAAATTAGCACATTATGGCTTTATTCAAATGTATGTAATACTGTTTTTCTGCCGGAGAGCAACTAGGACATACGAGTCTCTCTCGCACACACACACACAGTCTGAAGCACTTAACCACAGAAAAGTAGTATTTGTGCTGTGTTTAGGCCAAATTTGTTGTACTGCAAGGGAATCTTAGGGACAGTAATACAATGAGTGATTTGCATTGGCTTAGTGTAATTATGTCATTTGTAGTTGCTGTTCGCAGCAAACAGGATGTTCCCAGTTGAAAGTTCTCTTGCGGTGAGACCCAGTCAAGTCTGTCTGCCCCACTGGTGAGCTCTGATAGAGAGAGACACATCCAGCAGTGCGGTTATCTGACGACTGGCCTCTTTTCTGCTTTTTGTCTCGCTCTTCCCTTCTCATAATTGTTTGTTGGAAATTTTCAGTGGTGATCGGCTGATCATCAGTGGTTCACCAGAGCTGTTGTGAGGTCCTTCTATGTGTACAGGAAAATACAAGCTAAGAAAATCTTTGCTTGTAAACCAGCAAAAGAAAATGCGTTAGGGTTTTAAGTATGCTTAGGGTTTTAGGATTTGAGTGTATGGCATGGCCAATAAAGGCCAGTGCACGATAATATACTGATACCTATATTAGCATTCACATAAAGACATGATAATGTCTTGTGTATTATAATCAACCCTGCAGTTATGTTTTTTGTTGAATTTAATACATTAAATATTTAAAGTGGGGTGGATTCTGATTGGCTGATTTAACCTTATATGTTTACATAGATGTTTAAAAAAAATCACATTTCAGTATGCAAATAGGTACATTTCAAAAATTGTGGCCAGTACTGTTTGTTAGATTATGAATGGTAATTTTATTCAGTGTAGGTTAAAAATATATATTTAAATAATTTTAAAATACAAACTTTGTATTTTTATCTTTTTTAAATTATAATCATTTAATACTGATTTAATATTAACATTTAAAACCTTTTGAAAAGCGTAATGCGATTTGAAGTTCATAGGCTTAAGCACTTTTTGATTTTTTTTTTGATTTCCGAATGTAATAATGCTGTGATTCATCTCAGATCTGGCTTGTTGAAGAACCTTCACGTTCCTGTGGAGAAAATGAATGGGAAACGCAGTGCAAGCAGCCCAGGCCAGCGAGAAAGCGGCCGCCCACTGCTGCGCTCTGTTTCAGGAGCCGAAAAAGCTTGATTCCTTGACAAAAAGCCCTGCAGGAGGTTCATCTGCTCTGTGTTCAGTATTCAGGTGTGTGGTGTCCAGGTGTGCATTTTTTTCTGCCCAAGTGTCTGATCTCACTGTAACAAGGAACGCTCTCATTAATATTCTGCGGGAGGCACGACAAGCCATCAGGTGCGATTCTCTATTTGTTTCAGCACATCTGAGACAGCCACATCAATACCGTACATTTCAACCCTAACAAGAACAACTGTACTCCTTTCATCCCTCTCCTCAGGTTCCCATTGTCTGCTCAATAATGAAAAGCAATTAGGTAGGTATACAAAGCCCATCGGCCATGCTGCCTTTTGTCTCATTTCCGTCCACATAATCCACAGGCAAATTTTGCTGTGTTTATGGAAGACGATGAGATCCTTACAGATCCTCTGGGTCACAATCAAGACAAAGTCCGCCAGCCCTGTATTTCCCATTTTGTCGGTGCTTATTTCCATCTAAATGAACGTGTTAGCGGTAACAGGTTTGTGCGTGAGTGTGCGCGCAGCCGGCCATCTGAAAGCTGAAGGATATGAGAGAGGGCAGCTCAGATTGTATCTGCGGATAAATTATTCAGAGTTCAGCTTCTCTATCCAATGACCCCACTAACAGAGCACAAATTATTTAGCAAGCTGCCAGAGCGACAGCGATGCTACACACGTGAAGCGCGGACTCCCTGAGCAAAACCGCGGATGTGCGAGGCCACCGGGGGGGAAGGAGACGCAGCGAGAAAGAGCCTTATACATATTCATCCGTTGCATCAGCTCACAGATGCTCTGATTTCCCATTGTCACTAATGTCCTCGTCTCCCCAAGCAGCAGGTTAGAGTTAGGCCTTCACGAACACGCTGATCTCAGAACACTTTCTTTGTTTTTCTTTCGTCGACTGTCTCTCTTTGTCTTTGAAAGATGAGATGGATGGAGAGATTCCTGTAGCAGGTGATGAGATGATAGCAGGAGGACCTGAACTTGTTTAGGGTTGTTTAGGGACACAAGCACACCGCTGATGTCTCAGGTGTCTGTTCTGTACCCAGCATTCAACACCAGCACCTGAAAGCTGAGACATGCCGCGGATGGGTTTGGTGGCAGGCCGCTTCATAGTTGCCACTTTAGTCTAATGAAATTCTTGAATATAATAAAGTCTGAATTTATTACACTCAGTAGTAATAAAGTAGTTCTCTGAGACTCTAAATTTTGAACAAAGGATACATATTTTGTAATACTGAGATAATGATAAATAAAAGTAAAAATATGTGTGTAAATATTTCATTAAATTCTACATTTTTATAAATGCCACTGACAAAACTCATAGTGTATATTTTTATAAAATACAATATTAGTTCAGTGGTTCAGTAAGCTGCCCAATACTACTCCAGGTGAAAATGTATATGTGGCTCATACGAATCTTTCCCTCGAGAATCAGACTTCAAGCACTTTGTTGATTCACTAAAACAAACTGGTTCATAAAAGGCTTTCACTAGGCCTGAGGACTCAAACTTTACTTGTCACTGTTTTCAGAAAACTAAAAGAATCAGCTGATAAAAATAACTTGCTTCAAATCTGGATTCACTGGTCACGCTGTATGCTTTTGATTCACTACAAGAAAAAAAATCATAAAAATCACTTAAGAATCTTAACTTTACTGTGTGATGTTGATTCGCTAAAAATAACCAAAAGAGTCGGGTTCAGGAATCAGACTTCATTGGTCATGCTGTATGCTTTTGATTCACTAAAATAAAAGCCTCATGGGAGTCATTAACCATATGGCAGATTAATACAGTGAACAGCACACCACATGTCTTCATGATCTGTCTCTTAGCGTTTGGTATACCTGCATCAAAATAAAAAGACGTACCCATCTGAACTCTGCATGACCTAGGATGTGAAGAGAACAGGCTGGTATGTTGGAGATGCAAGATTTGGTTCAGTGATTGCATAAGCGGAAACATTACCTTTATATAGAGAGCAAGTTTAGAGTGAAAATAACTCAAGTGTGTTAAATACCAATGCGCTGTTGTTTCACGCTCAGGCGTGACCAACACACCAGAGGAGTAAAGAAAGAAATGTGGGAGAGAGAGGTGTTGGGGGGTGGTATGGCATTAGGTCTTGATCTTATTAGCAGTGATTGGTTCTCTCAGACCTCACACTTGGGTAGGGCTGTAATTGCCTCTGGCAGGATTGGGGCTGTAACCGTGGCGATCGGGGAGGAAAGTGCCATGCCTTTGTTTGCGGCAGCCGCCACATGCTGTTGTGTGTGGCACCAGCTTTTGGGAGATGATGGTTATAACCGTGGTGCTGCCTTTTAAAATGATTTTAATAGGCAGTGCGTTTCACAGGCATGAGCTCCGAGGCTTGGGAAAGCAACATTACAGAGGGGTTTAGAAGTTCAGCCCAGCAGAGAAACGCGGAGGCAATGATGGAGAAAGGCTGCCACCTGCTGTTTATGTACTGAATTACTGCTGACCGGAAACACGTCTGCATCTGTCTGTGGTTATGAAACACCTTTTAATTCGATAAAAACTTGATTTTGTTTTCAGATTCGCTAAGCCAAGCAGGCTCAGCAGTTCAGAGAAAGGGGCTCAAAAACATTGAAGGATAGCTATTTGATAGAAAACCACATATTGCCTTGAAGGGCCTGTGTCTGTACATGTATTTATACTGATTATTTTCTTTCTTTCACTAATCCTTAATTTCTCTAGTCTCGATTCATTTTATTTAATATTACATTATTAAAAAAAACGTGTAGCTTAAATACGTGGCTGCGCAACAATAAATCACGCATCTTTATTTCAGCTTGCTGCTTTTCTAGTGAACGTTTGGTACAGGCAAAAGCAGTTGATTTCAGATTTCCCTCCAGTGAAAGTCGAGTGCCTTTGCCTAAACCACACTTAAGTTCAGCTTTAAGTAGACGGGCTCTCTGTGCCCCGACTGCGTTAAGTGTCTAGTTTAATTTAATTCAATAATCCCGATAAATGAAATAAATCCCTTTTGGGACACCCATCTTTGGTTAGCGAGATAATGCGAAATGAGGTTCGGAGAGAAAAATTAGGACATTATGGTTGATTGAGCTTTAACAAAAAGAGGAAATATTAATACCGAGATATCCTTTATGTTTATAATTTTAGTTTAATGAATGGGCGCATCCGTGTGGAAAAAATAATCAGAGGGGGGAAAAATGGAAGAGAGTAGATTGTTAGGGGCTTAGTTTTGGAACGAATTAACATTTAATCCAATCCCAATGCAAATTGTTTCACTTAAACTTTTCATTTCATTTTGTGTTATGACTTATGCTTTTGCTTGTGTTTTAACAGTCTGCATATGAAGCTTAATAGAAGTAGGCTCATGAGTGTAGCCTATGCACTTGTTGCAGAGCGTCTGACTTTAACTAGAAGTGCTTAACATAAAACACATCATGGATTTAAAAAAAGAAAACATAGCCTAATATAATGTAACAACCTAAGCTACATAAAATACGGGCCTATTTTAGACTACTGTATAGCCTGTTACATTAGCCTACTTAACTGAGTTGAATTTTGTACATAGACTAGGCCAAGTCTGCTTTTATTTCTGTATTGCCCCACCATTTACAAATGTACCTGCATAATCCTATTTAGGCTACAAATCCATTTACCTTGCATATTATGAGCTGAAATAATAATAATGTTAATACTGATGGGTTATGTCATACTAGAAAATCCACAATAAAACTGCAAAGCAAATGAGCCTGAAAGCTTTAAATATGCGTCTCTTGAAAACCGATACGTCATAAACTAGGCTGTTTGATCACATGAAGAAAAGCTTATATAATGTGATGTATATGTATAGCAATGCGTACAGCGAAGTACTATGTGACCTAACGTTAATAACATAAATTGTACCCCAATAACATACCGATTATGACATAATGGCATATAGTTTTAACTATAGTGATGCTGCTCTTAAGCCCAATCGTGGCTGTGCGGGCGTGTTTGGAGCTCGAGAGATGAACCTCACGCTGATAAATGCTGTATGAGCGCCCTCTTGTGTCCAGATGCATTTCCTTCAAGTCAAACTTGTTCAATATTATAAGCAACATTTACCCTCTTTAATTCTCTTTCTAGAGTATTTTACTTACGGCATTTAGTTATTGATTAAGACTGGCAAATATTAACGACAAATAAATGGGCGTGCTTTGTTGTTTAGGCAGCTCATCTCTTGCTCCGCTTAGTGTGGACAGGTGCTCTCACTAAGTAATATTAAATGAGCTGTCCTTGAGCAGCTGTTGTTCCACCGACTCTCAAAGTAATCACAGTAATGGACGTCTAAGTTATCTACATACGCACATAAATAAATATGTTTCCGAAGAGAGTCGCTCGCTAATCAATCGTCTGTTGACGGAGGTTTGGGAAGCGCGGCGGAAGATGGACGCGCTGATCGATGCCTGCAGCCAATCAGCGCCGGCCGCGGGACACGCTCATCATACCCGGATCCTGCCTTGTCTGGAAGAAAACGGACACCAGTGTGCAACCTGACGAAAACGATCGTTTAAATTGAATGATAGACAGATACAAAATAATATATAAAATATAAATGCTAAATAAATATTGTTTAAGTAAAAGTATAATTAGACTATTGTGGATTGAGGCCTATACTTCAGTCAGTAATACAATAGTAAATGTCAGTTATATAAATAGTAGTAATAGTAAAGTCAGTAATTTAACCGCCCATACATGAGATGGTTAATAAGCACAAAAGATGGATCAACCTACAGCTGCATGTGCTAGTGTGTTAATAATAATAATAATATAGCTTAAAACAAAATGTTCTGCATTGTCTGAAGTACATTCAACAGTATATTTTTGTTTTTTGTTATAGTAAAACAATATGAGAAATATGAGTAAAGAGTATGTCATACACAGGCATAAATAAAGCATAACATGACATGAAGTGATCTATCCACTAACATACATAGAATTTTGTGAATTTACACAAGGAGCATATGTTCAGCTATCTAATTCAGTCCTGTTTAATATGGTGACTCGGAGACCTCAGATAAGTCACAGTGCTTTCTCTGTACCTGCTTTTGAAGGTTGTGCCAGAGTGTCTCCCAGTTTCTCAGAACTCATCTGCTTCAAGACTGACAGCTCGAGTCTGCCTTTTTGGGCTAACCCCTGCTGCTGAGCAATATTCATAAATTTAATTTCCAATCTTCTCTGCCTTTTATTAGTTTGGGTGTTATTAAATGAGATTGCTTCATCTTAATATATATCCAGCGCCAGAGAACGTGTCTGGGAGTCGGTACTCAAATCCAATAACATGGCCTGTACTTAGTGCACGGCTCTAATAAATGGTGGCGTGTGTGATGCATATGCGGACATAGAGCCCACATCACTTACTCGCTCATTCACATACTGCAGACAATAATGTGTGCACTGTCTTTCAAAGCAACTCTGCCCGAATCTAAAAAAAGAACGACCAGAGCATCCAGCCTAAAGAGAATTCTTCATCTCATCTGTGCACTATTAAAAGTCAGTTTGCCAATGTTTTTGATTAAAATTTTTGTGTGGATGCTAGATTCTTTAGTTAAAATGAAGTTAGATTAATCTGCATGCAGATCTGTTAAGATTAGCATAACATTCCCAAGCAACAATGGTGAATTATGACACCTACCATTCAAACTGACTGAACACAATTTGATTATATTTCATTGGATTATCAGTTAGATTGGGCGGTCATAGATTACAGTTTAACTATGCAATTCTTGAAAATATATTATTCTTAAATATTTTCATAAGAACATATTTTTCTGACGTGATTAAGGTGTTATCTGATTGTGGTTACTGCTTTATTGCAGAGTATGAATCATCTTCATAGTTGAGTTTCCATAATTGATTCTGTTATTTTTGTTGTTTATCACACTGAAGCTGCTTTGACACGTTCTGTGTTGTGTAAAGCGCTTAAAAGGCCATCTTTTTGCACTGCCTGCAGTTGATGATGACACAGCTGATGAACAGTACATTGTCTCCCCCCTTTGTCCAGACTTAGAAACAGCACTCTTTTTTCTTTTCCCCTCATTCCTCTTTCCTCCTCATCTGCATCATAGGTTGTCTTTTCCTGTAAAGGTTGCAGCTTAGGAAAGCTTAGTCTACTCTGTGAATGACCTTTGCTTTTAATATGAATATTTCTCTTTCATTATTACTATCATATAGTAAAATCTACGCACACGATCGGGCACAATAGATCTCCTTTCATTAGTGCAGTAAAATGCCAGCCCAGGTAGTGTAAAGGACTTCCAGCCCAGCCAGACTATTCGTTCCTTCGTCTGCCCTTGCTCCCTTAACCACCTCTTGACAATGAGAATTAATATGCGTGCAGTTCTGCTCTCTCTTCTCGCTGGAGTTCAATAGGCAACTTTATCAGGGGGAACATTATTGAGAGCTTTGCCGAGAGCTTCTTCATCACACTCACATCTGAGCCGGTCCAACACTTGTCACTGTCAATCACAAGGTGATAATACACTGAAGATTTCCTCATTTGGTTTAATAAAATCTCCAGGCTTATTTGAACTGCAGTCATTATAACAAATAATTGCTGCATTGAGGTGCTAGCCGGGCCATAGCCTAAGGGATAAGACAAGACTATTGCTGTGTGTGGGACTCGGTTGATGCTTTTTTCCCTCCTCGTTCCTCTCCCCAGTCGTGCATATTCCAACAATGAATATTGCATCTGAATCCAGCTCTGGCTTTTCTTATTCAAACTAACATTGTTATTACTTATTATGTAGACGTGAAGTCATTCGTTCTGCCTGCTTTATGGCTTTTGCTGTCGAGGCATATTTCACTCGGCTGCCAATTGCAATTTTTAACTGTCATTTAAACCAAATTGCAGATCAGAATAAGCAGGCCCTTGGTGTCTCAGGGGAGACGCAGAGTGATAGAGAGGATGAGCCCAGGACATTTTTCATCTGCGGTTTCAAACACAATGGCCTACTGAGTGTCTGCTTTTTGAAAAGTTTGGTACATTAATCAACACTAACAAAAAAGGACAAAACAACAACCCAGCCAAACCATATATATATGTTGCTTTATTCACTTTAAACAATGGACTAAGCAAGTGAAAACCTTCTGGAAATCCATTATTTTAAAGTATTTTCTTTTGAACAGATCTTATGTTAAAGACTAAATGGGAGCACAAAATTACTTGCTGAATTTGACCTATGTTGACCTCTTAGGTCAGACCTCATCAGGCAAACTCATGGGCTCCATTATAATCCATAAGCGATAAATCCACTGTTGCCTACAGAAAACTATATACAAATATTGCTATCACTATTTCACAGCAGATCATATAAAACCTTTAGCATTGACTTGTTCTTACAGAATGACATTAAAAATATCAGACTGAAACCAGATGGTGTCACGTTATTTTATTTGCTGAACAATGCAAACATTCATTTTCTGTGCTGGCAACATTCTTAACTTATCCAGCTCAGGTAGGCCAGAGGTTATTTGCATTTGAGGCTGAGTGCAATCACCTTTCTCATGTCCTACATTTACATTTTGGAAATGCCACTGGAATCCAGTCAAATTCATTCTGTCAGCGAGTCAGTGACCTTGCTTTGTTTACTGGCTGCATCAAGAAACTACAGGCCAATTACTTTTATTAGCAGACTGCATTGAAAAACAAAATGGAATCAGATAATTAAACAATAATTAAGTCAATAATTAGCTTCCACATTCAGTTCTGGACAATGTCATTTTCCTCAATTAGGTAAATCAGTGAAGCAGTAAATTAGCTTTTTCTTTTTCTCTCTGTTCCTCATAAATTATTATTAGGCATATCCCTCAAGAAATCAATCAATCAATCAAATGTCAGGTACCAAATTTTATAGGAGGAAGAACACTGCTAGCAGGCCACCACGAAACTGTCTACTGTATATGTAGGCCTAATCTACTATTGTAACCATGTAATGTAATCATCATTGACAGTTTTGATAATGACACTACTGATTTCCGAAGCAAAAGCCTGTGTGCCTCTTTAGAGAAGATTAAATTAGGCAGTCAGTCGCGGAGATTGAGTTACTCCTAGTATATGACTCCCTCTGTTGTCCTAAAGGGGACATAGCAAAATTCAGTTGCCAATGACAGTGTATGCGGAAAATTAATTGCTTTCTTAACTTTTTTCTAAAACTCTGAATTGAAAGGTGGACGTTTTCATAGTTTAGTAGGTTTATTTATAATGTTCCTTGTCTGTTCGATTACGTTATTAATTGATCTTTATCTCACATCTATGCCATATGTACATGTAC
>JAUYWG010000040.1:13625403-13646272 GCA_034779775.1 Enteromius afrohamiltoni
CACTTTGCGGCTGATGTCATTGCCACATTATTTTCCATCTTAAATGATCGGTATGTGCTCAATATTTGCTTTCTAAACGCTAACCTGGAGTCGTTTCACCTTGTGGGTTGCTGTATTGAACGTTTGATAGGGTGAAGGACTTGCCACTCACAATGAGAGCCAATCACGGTCTCTCACTTGTGTTTATGTATCGCCTTTTCCTGTCAAGGTAGTTAGAGGCGTGCTCGGTATTTGCGTGAGATTACTCGGATAACTGGGTCGACGGTGGTTTAGTTAGCTGTGTAGAATTAAAAATAGTTTCAATCAAACTGTTTCACGTTTGGACAAGTTGCGGTCTAACATGTGCTCTGCCAGGTGACATTATTTGTTTCAGGTAAGTGGAACCCGTTAGTTATGGAGGTTTTGCTAAAAAAAGGCTAGCCTAGTCCGACTACAAATGCTCTGACACTCTGCTTTAAAAACTGTTTTCACCAAAAGAACACTTCATTAAACGCTAAATTGTACCGGTTACCTAACCCATTTTCCTGCAGTGGGTGTCAGGTAGAACTAAAGGCAATATATTTCTCTTACGATGAGTCCGAGCCGTTGTTTCTAGTAGAGGCGGGTTCGTCCAGTGTCTCAGTCGTTGACATCTGTCACTGTATAATATTACAGCTGGATTTTCCCTCACCCTGGTTATAATTTTATGAGCTATATGAAGTATGTTTTAGGTTAGATCTGGCTGTTCAAAACGATTGATTGTTTGCTCTTGTAGACCAGAGGTTTTGGGGACCGTGGAAAACTTTTAAGAAGCGTATAAAAATATAGGATAAAGAAACCCAATACATTAAAGTTAGTACATGAACTATACAATTATGTAACTAACTTCTCATGTTTATTGTTAATTGGAAGCTACACAAATGTATATAGCTGCCTTTTAGGTTTTAGATTAGGATGATGTTATTGACTGTAATATACACTGTAGCTCACTGAAGTTTTCACTGGTGCTAACAACAACATGGTTAGTGGGGATTGGATTGCCACCAGCTGCCATAAAGCATCAGGTTGCCCATTGTGTTCTCCAAATGTCCAGGCTCTCATCAGCACTTTTTACCCTCTTTCTCTCTGTCTCTTTCTCTCACAGCAAATTCTTCGGATGCCACCAAACAGTGAGCAAGCATACACCCAATGAGAGCTCAATGAGTAATGAACCCTTTTTGGAGCATGTCGACAAACGCTGGTCGTAAGGTGAATTGTGGCAGACCACCTGTGTGTCTTAGGATCAAGAGCTCAAATGTGTTCATATTAAGAATTTCTGACCTATTAAACTAGCTGGTGGATCAGTTTGTGAGGTTGACATAATGTTTCTTAATATTTCTTATGTCAGACAGTATGCCTTAAAAGTAGTATTTGTAATACAAATGTATGAACTGGCATATATATATATATATATATATATATATATAAAAATTTATAGGTGTGTGTGAATAACCTTTTTTTTTTATTTGAGATACTGTCTTATTAACGTATATGAACATCCCAGTGTACTTTACTGTGGACAGTCGTTCAGACTTCAGGTAATTTTTTACAACAGGTGACTTCAATAAGAAATCACGTGGAAGGCTCTGAGTCTAAAGGTGATTTTGCACAGAGCAGTGTCTCTAAAGTCACAAGCTTTTGCAGTGAAGGAGGACTGCAGAGTAATGGAGGCTAGTCAATTCTGATTTGTTTGTGGTTTTTAGTCTTGCTAAAGTCTGAGAATTGCTGAGAATAAACTACGAAGGTGTTGTCCTGACTTGGGTGTGGCATCACAGCTGTCATAAAGACGTTAAAATGGACTGTTTCTTAATAGATGTTGACTCATGTCTCAACTGCTTCCTGTTTGATTTATGATAGACATTTGGACTAGCTGTTACAAATTTCTTTGAAGGGTGCAGTTAACTGTATTTTGTGAATTTATTTTTTTTAATACTATATATTGTTGTCATTGGCTTTATTACAGGCTGTGTGGTGAATAGCTGGATTAGTTTACTGTGTTAGAACTATTGCCCCCCAAAAAAAACCTTGTGCTTTGTTTATGCAGAAATCTGACGGTGAGGAGCAGGGTGGTCCAGGGGAGCACAGATCCAGTCCAGCTCGTCCTTCATTTGGTAAAAAGCAGCTTCCCTCCATCCCGAAGAATGCCGTCCCCATCACTAAAGCCGCCTCGCCGGCCTCCTCTACACAGTCTGCCAATGGCACACATGCCTCATATGGCCCTTTTTACCTTGAGTACTCGCTGCTCGCTGAGTTGTAAGTTATGCTGTTTATATTTATTGGCTTTCATGGGTATCTAAATGAAAGGCTTTCACTACATTTTGGGCAAAATACTTTAAAGTGTTGAATAAATAAAGCTGAGTATGAAACATCTCATACTTGCGCATAACTTTATTATCATTTATTACACGGCTCTCTGGAATGCTTGATTCTGATTGGTCAGTTGAGACCTTTGCAGGTTCGTTCTTTTCAAATAATAACCGCTCCAAAGTAATAACGCATAGCTGGTACTACTTGTAAGTTTAAAATCCCTCCGCGCCAACAAAGATTACCATTTGGCGCCATCTTGTGATAAACACAGGACAACCACAATTGAACAATTTGAATGTTAGTCACGTGGTACTATATCGTTTCACGGAAGGATGAAAATGTTAATTTAAAACCAATATGCCTATAAAATGTTTAAAATTCATATTTATGTCCAGTTTTTTTTCTTATGTGGCAAGTAGCCGTGTAATAAGCCGGATTATGTTCAGGCAGCTGGTAGTTATCGCAAAATAAGCCCCTTCATCGTGATACAAGACAAGTTTAAGCAGTTGTCTAGGAGTTGTGTAGCAACACCCTTAAGTGTCAGCATATTTTGATGTTTGCATTTAGTATGTTGGAAATGTACAATTATGTCCATCTGTCTGCTGCAGCACATTGGTGATCAAGCAGAAGCTCCCTGGCATCTATGTACAGCCTTCATATAGATCTGCACTAAGTAAGTGTGTTCTTCACTGTTCTGTCGAGATACTTTCATACAGAATGCTCTTATGCTGCATTCCATTCAACTCCAAAAGAATTTGCAACTTCCTGTTTGGAAAAGGGCAACAGAATGTGCAGTTCATTAAATTGCAACCTTGTATGGAATACAATGTCTTTGTCAAAAAAAGGCGGGTTGCTGTGTCATGGGAATATGTTGGTGTCTAGGACGATTTGCACAATTCATGAAACCGAATATAAGATTTCCTATTTTCTCTCACTTGCAAAAAATATACTAGGATTGGCATTTTATGTCTTTATGCATCTACCAAACATCAGACCATGAAAATCAATATAGTCACAAGTCAAGACATATAGGAAAGCTCCCACACCTGTTTTTGAATGAAGCAGGTTTTGAATAATCAAATAGCTTAACTGGGAGTTTATGTGTTCTGTAACCAAGTTGAAGAGTTAAATTGATTTGCTCTAAGTGTCCATCAATGTCTTGTCTCTATTGCAGTGTGGTTTGGTGTGATTTTCATTCGTCATGGCTTGTACCAAGATGGTGTGTTTAAGTTCACTGTCTACATTCCTGATAACTACCCAGATGGAGACTGTCCTGTAAGTATAGTTTACAATTTCCACACATTTTTCCACTAAGTTTTGTGCTGTACTGTAACTTCATCCTATCCGTGACTAGTTTGCTGGTTTCTTATCTGCAGACTCATTTACAGTCATTGTAGAAGCTACACACATCATGAATTAGAAGGGTTCGAAATGTTAGACCAGTAAATATGAGCCCAAGTTTAATATGGTGATGATTGGTTGTTTAAAAAAAAAAATGGAGGAAAAGTGACCAAGTCGAAAAGAATGTCTGTGCATAGCAACTTGCGCATAGTTTGTGATAAGTTAAGACTACAAATGTTCTCCTGCTGGCTAATCTCTTGCTTAAATCAGACATAGTAAAGTGAAACTTTGCTGTAGTCTTTCCATTAAGCATTAAAACAATGAAACTTGTAATGTTGAAACACTTCAGTCTAAATTCTGTAACTGTGACATAATGTCATCAGGGTGTGTCCTGGAACAGAAAATTACTAGTCACATTATCAAGTCAGTAGAGATGTGTTTATTTACATTATACAGTTTCTTGCAAGTATGCTTGTTTTTCTTAAGTCATAGAAGTTAACACCTGAAAGGATAGTTCACCCCAAAATGAAAATCCTGTCATTAATTACTCCACCCTCGTTTCGGTCTAAAACTATTGTTTATATTCGGAACACAAATTATTATTATTATTATTATTATTATTATTATTATTTTTTAATCAAATCAAAGAGCCATCTGATCCTGCCTAGACAGCAACACAACTGAAATGTTCCCAGACCCAAAACATAGTAAGGACATGGTTAAAATAGTCCATGTGACATCAGTGGCTCAACTTAATTTTTTTTTGTACACAAAAATATTATTTAAGTTTTCGAAAAATTCATTAAACATTTAATCTCCATGTGTTACCATTTTCCACCATAATGGTGAGTAATTAATAGCAGAATTTTTTTTTTTATTATTATTATTTTTTTTTTTGGTCAATTATCCCTTTGAGTCATGGTAATGCCTAATGATAATAAAACTAATGCTTATCTGAGCATTGAGCATTGTCTGTGTTTATTCAGAGAGTTGTTTTCGACACCCCAGTTTTCCACCCACTAGTGGACCCAGTCTCTGGAGAGCTGGATGTGAGGAGAGCTTTCACCAAATGGAGGTCTGTTAAATAAAAACGTGCTCTCTTGACATTTGTCATTTTAATATTGATTTGGGAATACTTGTTTTTTTGCGTACTGTGTGACTATTGGAAAAGCATTTTATTTAAATTCATATAAATTTGTAGGCGAAACCACAATCACATCTGGCAGGTCCTTATGTACGCCCGCACAATCTTCTATAAGATCAGCACCGTGGAACCACTCAACCCAGAGGCAGCAGTGCTGTGAGTAATAGATTGTTCTTTATTTTCAGTCTCCACAGTAAACTCTCTCCAACATATACACTTAATAAGTGTAAGCCACTGAAGTTGCTTCTGTTTTGATGAAGTGAAGTAAACGCCATATCCTTCTCATGCGCTTGGCCATTGCCTGTGTTACGCCGGTTTCACACTGCACGTGTCAGCAGGGCATAAGCATGGCAGGAGTGGCTCGCACCGTTTTTGCTTTCACACTGGCAGCGTTTGCCGCGTGCAGCTGACCCGCAGCTTGAACTGCACGAGACTATAGACAAGCAGGTTATTTCTGTCGTATTTTCCAGCGTTCTTCTCTGAACACTGTGTACTTTAATTTGTCATTTCCAGCATACTTTGTTATGAGACTGTCTATATTATAGTATACACAATAAACTTGAGCAAAGGTCTCAATATTTGTATATGAAAAAATAGCAGCGCCTGTCAGGAAAAACGATGTCTGACCCTTCTTGCATGTTGTATAAGAAATATTATATTTTGCAAAGGAAGGCTTGCGTGCAGATGCTAGATTGAGTAGGTTACACTTTGAGAATCCAAGACAAAATTAGGAAAGATTTCCAACAAAAAAGTGTATTTGGATTGAATAACTGAATTGGAAAAACTAATCTTAAAGCTAACAAATGCCTCTAGTTTTATTCATTTAACAGACCTTTGTAGTTTGGGTAAAAACTTGTGTAAATTGTGTGTTTTTTGTGCATTTTATTTTTTATATGGTGAGCGTGAAACACGAAATGCATCAATTACACTTTTATGGTAAAATCTATTACTTTTTATGTTAATTGGGTCAGTTAAGATCAAGAACAAGGCATTGTCACTTTAATTCAGTGTCCTTCAGTGAAAGCACACATCCATTAACATGGGCTCAGAGAAAAATACGCACTGCTTGTGTACTTCTGCGTTAGTCTAAGCTTTTAAAAAAAAAAAATTTTTTGCCTTCCTGTGTCTAAATTCATATGTGCTTACAGGCTTATTCCAGCTTGATTTCAAACATCAAGATGAAAGCTTGTTTAGCCCCCCCAACACACACATACACGCGCACAAACAAACCTTTCAGTGCCTTTCAGTAGTAAAGCGCTTGTTTTGAAGTCCTAAACTGTACTTGTATTGCTTACTAATGTCAATTTCTGTGCAGGTATGACAAAGACATCCAGCTCTTCAAAAGCAAGGTGGTAGACAGCGTCAAGCTATGCAATAGTCACCTGTTTGATCAGCCCAAGATGGATGACCCTTATGCAATAAGGCAAGTAGTGCACTCAGAAATTGTTTGATTTTCTCCACAATTATGACCGCATCTGTTGTGCATTTGTCATTTTATGCAAATAACTTTATGCGCAGGCATTGAAAAGTCTAGAGTCCGCAGTTGAAATGGTTCAGTGAAATCATTCTGGATTTGTCGTGGATGAGTGTATACACAGCTATTAGACATAGGCAAGACAAAAAAATGTCAAATAATTTGTGCGTTAAGCTCTACAGTGTGAATATAGCCTAACTATTTGAATCTTGGGATTTATTTGTGAAAATGAAACCAGGAGTTTGGGTTCAATGGGGTTAAAAGTTCAGTGTTGAGTCATCAGACTGGACTTCGGCTCATTTGTTTTTCTCGCATCTGATGTTTGTGTTTTCTCTCTCCAGCTTCTCTCCGTGGAATCCAGCGGTGCATGAAGAGGCAAAAGAGAAGATGTTTGCACATAAAGTGAGTGTGTGACGCTCCCCTGACTGCTCCCCACAACCAAGTAAAAACTGGCTTCTTCCTGGTATCTGATGCATGTCTTGTTTTAAAGCATGAGCTTGTGTGTGTGGAACACCATTTCCTTTTCTATTTCCTGTTGTCTTTTTTTCTGCTTTGCGTTTTTGTGGGTTGGTTAAAATGTGAATAGTTGTGAAAATTTAATTACACCCTTGGTGTTTGTGACCAATGGCCTTCGTTTGTTGTTGTAGCGGCAGCCAGAGGATTATAACAAAGGTCTGCCAGTGTCTGGGTTGTCTTGGGTGAAGCCTGGTTCCACTCAACCCTTCAGCAAAGAGGACAACCCCCTTCAGACGTGAACATTCAGCGCTTCTGTCTGTCCACCAGGAGGGGCGCTACGCTACTGTGGCTGCATCGAACCACATATATATGTATTGAATTCTGATGCAGTTCTATGAACTTCATCTTCATTCGCAGAACCCTCACGCGGCTTTGAAAGAACAGTTTTAAACTTCTATTATGGCCTAAGAATTATAGACGTGTTCCCAGTATAGATCTAAAGACCCCCACTTGTTCATTTCAGTGCTGAGGCTTGAACGCACAGACGAAACGGATGGTTCTAGTCAGTACTGTTACTTGCACATGTTAATGTTTTCAGGCACAACAAACAACCTCACTTATTTGGTCATGCTCTTCTAATTGATAAACTTGGTTCTCTAATTTGAGGAATTTAATACATTTTATCTATTATTTTCCCTTCCCTAAAATCTTGTTTAAATTTTTATTTCAAACATACATTTGTAGACTGGGACAGAAGCTTTAATTTTTTGTGTCTTGATTTATTTGGTTTGAGTTTTTTTTTTTTTTTTTTTTTTTGTAATGTCCTGTGTATGATAGTTTTAATGTAAAATACAAAGCAAGACACGTACTGTTCATTAAGACACCAAGTTAATCCCTTATTATCCAGTAATGTTATTTGCTTTTATTGTGTCCTAACGGTTTGATCTAAATGGGTTTGATGTGTAAATAGTGGAGCAGTTCAATGAAATGAATGGCCTCTGTAGAGTCCATAGCTCTCATTTATTTATCTAGAAATTTAAGATGGTTTAAATTTTAGAAATATTGATGTTTTACAATGCATTTTTTTTTTAAATTTATTTTGGATCATTTCAGTAATAATACTGATGTGAGCTCAGATGTGTAAGTAATGTTTTTTTGTTTTTGTTTTTTTGTTCTAAGCAAATAAATGCATAAACCATAAAACTAGTCCGGTTTTTGTATTTACTGTTTGCTCGCAATAAAATGTTTGTATACGTGTATGCAGTAAATTATGTGACCCTGTTTAGGAATTGTATTTTTCTTCATAAAGTCATTAGGATATTAAGTAAAGATCACGTTCCATGAAGGCATTTGTTCATTTCTTTCCTTTCAAAAAACTTAATGTTCGATTGGTAATATTCCTCGTCTAAGGACTTCATTTGGACAACTGTAAAGGCAATGTTTCTCAAGAATTAGATTTCTGTTTTGCGTCCTTGCATTCCAGCTTTTCAAATCGGTTGTATCTCAGACAAATGTCCCCCTGTTCTACCAAACCATACGTCAACGGAAAGCTTGCTTGTTCAGCTTTCAGATAATAAATTGAGAAAAAAGACCCATGAGAATGGTCCAGGGTCCTTTTTATTGTGGCCTAAAACACATACACACACATACTCTCAGCATTTCTAATATTGCACTCTTTATTTTAAATAAAACAAGTAATTTTGGGTTACTGATATATACGTTTTATATCTATTTGACATGCTCCAGTTTCTGTTGGATTTGTCACGTCAGTGTTTACAAGATGCAGTTCCCAAAAGATCCACCAGAGGCGCTCAAATATCAGAGGCACCGGCAGCAACTTTTCCCCACTTCTCTCCGCCCACTGCTTCCACTACCATAGGCTGAAATACGGTCAATGTAAAACCCTCGCTGATTGGCTGACGCCCCGGCACGGCCATCTTGTTTGCTGAACGCTCTAACTTCACGTTTTGCGTTCAGTACGCTCATGTTACAGATTACTAGTAACATTTTAACGACACGATATGTGTCTTTGATAAAACTCTACTTGAGGACTCAAACGTGCGTCCCAGTTATTCCAAACATACGAATTCAACTTCGACCAATCACAGAGGACGTAACACTTATGCAAATGCACGTTTATCATCATCCTACGTCAGCAACGCTGGAACCGCTGAGGTCGCCCAGCCGCGATATTAACTACGCCAAAAACTTCGCTATTTTATCTCTCCGTAAATGGTTGCGCTGTCACCGCGGGATTTGGCTTCGTTTGGGTAAGTTCGTTTATTTGTTTCCTATCCTAGGCTAAAGATAATGTAGATGGTTAGAGAGTGCGACAGTGCTGAAACTCAGGTGGCTGTCAGTCCTGATGAGAGAGAGAGAGGGTGAGAGAGAGAGACTGTAGGGAATCCCAGTCTGGATGAAACAAACACTCGTAGCAGCTGAGCTCAGGTAGACTGTCACGAGATGAGCTCCACGTGAAAGACACGACATGGACAGCAATGTGTTTCCAGCAAACGGTGGTTCTGAACTAACAGCGACCGAGCGCACCTCGGAAAGTAGACCAGATTACCGTCTCCAGACGACCGAAACAGGAAAATAACAGTATGAATTTCACGGAATATCATGTTCCTTCGCTGTCGTGATCAAATATGAAGAGGACGCGCGTTTAAAGTTGGAAATGCTGTGCCTGCAAGCCTGGAGCGCGCGTACCAGGTGATGTTCTGGAAGGTACAGTGATTCCATCTGTGCTGGTGTATGTTTCATACAGGTAATCTGTGAAGACAGGTAGGACTACACGCTTGACCACTGGAAGAAGGTATTAGGTCATATGCAGGTTTTTGACCCGCATGGTACCATGATAGAGTGGGTGATTCTTCAATTATGCTTTAGGAGCTTGTAAAGTGAATCATTCTCGTATTATGTTTTGAAACATGACATTTACTGGACTATAGATTTGAATATGGCCTTGTTTAACCTTGAAGTGGATTTTTGTGCAATTACATTTTATTATACCTTCATTGTTTTGGAGACAAATAGTACATTTTTAACTTAAAAAATGGAATTATGTTTAAATGATCACATGTCATCGACTGGACAAATTGCTTTCAGCCTGAATGTACTGACACCATATTTAAAAAAAATAAAATGGAACAGTATTAATAAGAACTAGGAAAACTTGCGAAGTAGTTATTTTTGAAGAGTGGTCGAAGGGTCTGGATAGGCAACAGGTCCAAAATATAAAAAGGTCCTTAAAGTCTATTATAGATTATTATTATGTTTAAATCCTGATAAAACTTCATTTAGAATTATTAAACAAAATAAATCATTGGATCTTTCCCCAGAATGAACCCAGGTGATAGAAAACACCCTGTGAGTATTTGAATATTACCATATTCATGTACATGCAGAAAACCTGCTAGAACCATTATACTTTATTGTTTGTGAGACCTCCAGAGCTCAGTTTTCTTTAACGGTGTGATTGTTCCTGGCATGTGTATAGTTAAACTTACACATGGCAGACCTACTTATATGCAACTTACCTTCGTTATATTGACTGCAGTGATCATGTGCTCTTTTTTTCCTGGGGAACCCAACAGGTTTTCTTTTGGAAACACATGGTGTGTTTCACTGGACCACTAGTTTGTAATCTGCAAAAATTCATTGTTAGTATGGCTGTGTCGGTGTGTAAAGTAGTTCTGACAATGCAAGTCAAATGCAGTGCCTGTGACATCTGTCTGTTGCTGTTTACATAAACACAAGAAAGCATCCTGTGTGAATGACCCCTACAAGTTATTCTGGTTAAAAGTGTCTACTCATAAGCGCATTGCTCACAAAAGAAAGCATTCGATTATAATTGTGTGTGTGTGTATATATATATATATATATATATATAAAGGGAAAGCGTGATGTGCAGTAAACCAGAATCAACTGCTGTGAGCAGGAAGTGTTGGAATATAGAGATGCACTTCAGCTCCAAAACAATAAATAAGACGCCCATCTCCATCTGAAGTGCTGTTGAAGTTACATCAGGACCCAAAATGTCGTTTAGTGATGAGTCAATGGAAGAGCTCCAGCAGGGACAAGATAGTTTAAGCCCACATATATTTTCCTCTGCTTGAGAAAAAAACAAAAAAACTAATCTGTGAGCGTCATGAGTCATGATGATAATTGAAGTACTTTTCCATTAGATCAAGAGAAAATCTTGTTCAGCCAGCTTTACATTCATTCATTTATACATAATCTAAGAAATGTATCTGGTACATTGTCAGCGGCTGGTACAGCAAGTGTTTATTTAGGCCTAATGTATTTTCTGACTCTCTTTATTATTGTGGTGTGCCCTGTGCCTTTTTGTGCACCAGCAAGCAGTTGTTTTTTCGGCTTCTCTTTGTAGGAAGTGGCTTTCGTCATTCCTCAATGGAAGCTGGTTCATTATTTGTCCACTGTTATGTAAGATCTTATGTATGATCCACCTTTATGTTTAGAAGTATGCTAAAAATAGATAAAGGTTTTGTTGCACAGGACCACACTCCTGAATAGCTATGAACATTTAATTAACAGTATAAAATAGTTGTACATGCAGATTATGGTTAATGCTTTATAAACGTTATTCTGGGACTAGACTTGTTTTTATGCTGGACGTTATCAGGCAACATTTAAAATACTTTATTAGCCAATATTGAGTATTTAATGGAATAGACTGTGATGGTGCGTTTCATATATTATCGTAACATTTTTATTTGTATTTTTAAGGATGTAATGTATGTATTTTTGCCTTACAACAAAAAAGGTATTCGAAACGCCTAAGAGGTTGTTTCGGCTAAACGAATAGCTGCAAATCAATCTTAGTAGCCTATATATTCACTTCCTCCATAGGAAAAGTTGTGTAAACGTGAATGCAAAAAACACATTAGCCTACTGCTGCAGTCCCTAGTTTACCAAAACATGACGACTGTTGTATGAAATGTGAAAACAATTGATTCTGTACTTTCATTTAATTGTCAAAAAAACCCACACTAATTAAAGTAGTGGTAAATACTATCTTTATCAAATGTCATTAAAAAAAATCCACTTTACATAAATGATGATGCTTGAATTTACTTGTTTTTGCTTTTAGTGTTTTATTTTTTAACTCATTTAAAGTTAGTATTGCAATTTATCGTTTGTCAGCCAAGGATAAAAAATTGCAACTTAATCATACCAGTTGACAGGTTTAATGAACAGACATGCACTGTTCTTAAAGAGATCAATCCCTCCTCGTGGCACAAAAGATTGTTAAAGCTTGCATAAAAAGACAAGAAAGCCCTATCTTCCTTCTGTTGTTCCACTTTTGATGTGGAAGTCGTTGAAACTTCACTCACCACCTGTTGTGTTGGTTAAAGCATGGCTGTGCTGTGGGAAAATGAATCACTAAAAAAAGAGGTTACTTGATAGGGGTGGTCCAAGATCAGCTTCACTCATCCAGAAAAAAAACCCCTGACCATAGTCAAATACAGCTCCGAAACTGGTTGTGGGTCTCTGGCACCTGTCAATCTCTACCTGCTCTTCAGATGAGTCACTTTCTAGCATATATGACTTGACTTCTGTCACAGGGCAGTTTCACAACGGAAATACGTTGACTTGCGCAGTCCAAGACTAGTAGCACTGACACCCATCTATGCCTCATCTTGTTGGAGTCATGCACTCTCACTGGCATGAAAAAAGCCAGTCGATTAGATTTGTGAAACGCATTGAATCACATCATTGACTCATATCAGTGACTCTATCATTAACCAGGGATGTAAGACATGTTGCAGAAATGTAGATCGAATTTGATGTTGTAGGTTACTCTACGAAAGAGACTTGTGTAAGATAGGATCTGTTAAGAGTGTGTTGGGGGAGGGGTCGCAGTGTTTTTCAGTAGTAGGAAGTTGCACGTGTTTTTGCTTGTATAGATGGTGCACGGCTAATGGCCTGAGACGGCAGGGCTCTTATCATCGTGTCTTTAAGCTGTGGACTGATGCAGTTTCTAGAAGACACCTCTGGCCTCTCTTCTAAAGAGAAATGTTTCTGGCCTGATGCTTATCCTTGGAAGCCAGTCGATAAAAATCAGTCCTCACAGCCAAACGGCCTGATCAAAACTGCTAGGCTATCTGGGCTTGGAAGGTTGACAATGAGTGTTTACATAAATCTGTTTTGAGTCTGCTGTGTCTGTGCCACAATGTTTCATAAGAGCCACCGGTAATCCATTGCTACAGCAGTAGGGCTGCCTTAGTTTATTATTATTTATTTATTTTAAATAATTATTTATTTTTCATTGATATTGTAATCACAAATATGAATCTCAGCCGCTAGAATGTATTGTACTCAATGAAAATGAAGTGAGAACTGCTTTTTATGCAATTTTATACAGTATGCTAAAAGTTTGAGCTTTTTTAAAAAGGTACATAATATCTTATTCTATAACAATATATGAACTGCATTGTTTGATCATAAATGCCTAATAGTAATAGTTCAATGCCAAAGAGACCTTCCTTATTCTCAATGCTGATCAGTTTGATCAATAGATAGTTCAAAATAAAAATACATGTCATTTGGAACATAATGTCTTTATTGTCACCTGTAATGTGTTGTTGTTGAATAAAATTATTAATTTTCTTTAAAGGGGTCATACAAAAGCAATTTTCCACAAGCTAATATGATTCTTTAGGATCTTAATGGAAAGTTTGTAATATAGATTGCTTTAAAATTTCTCAAATATAGTGTAAAAAAAAGCTAATTTTAACCTGTCAAAAACAGATCTTTGGAGATCACTCTGTTCGGTGTACTTTCCCTTTAAATCTTCACGAGCTCCGCCCCTCTTTTCTGAGGCGCACTCAGAGGATCTTTTTTTAGCCGTATTCATAGTGAAACTTGCTAATTAGCACATCATTAGGAAAGGCAACTTGCAAATATTCATTAAAAGACATTATACTCACTGCTTCTGTAGGTGAGGCTGGATCATGAATGACTCGCACGAACATAAACGCATTTCGGTTGATCAAGGGCGCATTTCCCTTCAGAACCAAACGTAGTGTTAATCCTCTGCATCATCATTCACTCAGATGTTGGGGGTAAATGACCACGGCTATGTTCGTTTATACATTCAACAACAAAACACCTCAATCTCTTAGGAATCTTGCTTGCCTCTGCGTCTCGGTCTGATGACCGCTCACTCAGGCGGGTCTGAGGTAAGACACCACTTCAGTCTGCGTGACACGCTGCTGTCAATCAAATATTGTGGGTGTGGCCTCTGTCAGTGTGACGTCACATCGACATGCATTTGAGAATGGCTTGATTTCAGAAGAGGCAACTTATTCTTCTTTTAATTTAATAAAAATACTTGTGGATCTTTATCATTGTAGGGTGGTTGTGTACACACACTCCCAACACACGTGTGTGTTGTACCACCGTATGACCCCTTTAAGAAATATTAAAGAAACATGACCCCAGACAGTGATGTACCTCAATAAATCAAGTCAGCCGGTGACTAATTGGTCAACTTCATTTTGAATAAATATACTGGAGGCAAGTAATGTGGCAATACTAGAAATCCCATTATAATAACTGAGGCTGATGTTTACACAGCCTCGTTGTTTGAGCCCTGCAGTTCAGAGCAAGTCAAATCCGCATGCATTGTTTATTGGGCTAAATTTACTAAATGTATGTTATGGTGTTGAGAATTTAGGATAATTCTAATAATATAATAATAATAATTACCACTGATCATTTTCACTTTGATTTTAAACATATTGTAAATTTAAAAACCACAGTCGAATGCAGTAAATGCAACCAACGCTGTTCTGAATTGCTTAATGCTTAAAGTCATCCATTCATTTTTATCAATGAATGTTGCAGACCTATACTTCAAAAATCTCTAAAGAACAGTGAAACGCAGAAAGCTCATATTACTTGTAGTCTGATATCATATCAGTTTCATCCAGATGACTTGAGTAATCCTTAATTACAATGTGCCTGCCCAAATACTTCCTGGTTTGAGACAGGTGTACTACTTGCAAAACAGTACACTAAAGCCAGCCCTAGATGATGGGAGTTGCCCTGTAATTTTGAACACTGGTGAAAGACACAGTTACGGCTGTTTCTGATTCCCCACAGAGCTTGTAGTTTGCTGTTAATATGTGATAAGGCTCACGCTTGAGCAGTTTTTTTTTTTTGCCCAGAGGACTGACTCTTTTGTTTTCTTTTTATTATTATTATTATTATTATTATTATTGTTAAAGTTAAAATCATTATAAAATGGCTGTTAATCTATTTTTAAATGATCGTGTAGTCTAGATGTCACACTGACAACTTATGCTTCCTTCTCTAGCCACTGAATATAATCTATGTTGTTGTGTTGAGTTATTGTAGGTTTAATAAGAGTAGGAAAGGTTGAAACCACAGAATGGTATTGTTGTAATGGACCATGTCTAGGTTTCTGTTCACTGCCATTTTGTTTATCTGTGTGTGTTGTGAGTCATCAGGTCGTGACTGACCTCCTCCACAGCCGGTGTTGGTCAGGACAGCCTGTTTCTCTCACCCTTTCTGGCCGTTTGCGTGTGCATGTGTGCGTGAAATGGAATGAGCTGTATGTGTGTCCCACACAGCTCGAGCCGCTCCTGACCAGGGCTTTTTGAAAGAATCACGCAGTTCCCACTGACTCTCTCTCTTATCCGTAGCTGTGAGGGAAGTCTGAGGGGAGTGTGAAGCACCTGGTTTTTGTCTGTTGCTGAAAGCCCTTCAGCTGCTGTGCTTGCTGTAATGCCTGTTTCTGAGCTCCACTAATGGTGCCAAATGTTCCCTAGACATTCCTTCCCCTTTCACCTCTCTCAAGCCTCAGGGTGTTCTGGAAGAGTTTATTGCCAGAGTCTGACTTAAGGAGATGGGCATGTTAGAAGAGCATCAATGCAGTATTGTATCTTGTAAAGAGTGATGTAACATGGAGTTTGTGTTTAAAGTATGACATCACATGCTCAGTGCTATTCCTTTTATGCTGATATTTCATAATTTTTCTTATTAGGAAAGGATCATTAGAACCCCATTTGATTGCAAACTTCCTATTTGGAAACTCTGACTCTGCTGAGATGTGGGTGTATGACGGCATATGATTGTTATGAAACCCAAGGAGAAGTACAGAGTTGATGGTGACCCTTCACTTTTTAAAAAATGACAAAATCTCCTTAGCAAACATTTTCATTAAACATGGAGTATAAAACAGTGCATTATATTATGAGTGGATAATCATACCTGCCAAAACAAACGCTAGCATTGCCATCTTGTTTCTGAATACGTCAGCTAAAGAAATGGCAATATTTCGTTTTTTTGAAGATGTAAACCCCGACTTGGAGTTGCTGTATTTTACTTCACTACATTGAGTTGTGTTGTACATATTTAAGGTACTTAACAGGAACTAGCCTGCTCAATTTTAAGAAAAAGGAAATCCTTGTTTGAAAGTCTTGAAGTTTGAGGTTTTGTAGGCCTGTTACACAGACAGGCTTGTTAACAAGGGTGGAAGAACGCTTTATTCCCCAGAATGTGGGTTTGGGCAATTTAATGTCAAGCCACACTTGAAATTGATTTATAGATATTTCTCAAATACTGAAATGTTCCAGTCCTGCTAGTAACTGAAATATGTGTTCTACTGTATATTAATTACTCATAAGAACCCTCATGTCGTTCCAAACCCTCAAGGCCTTTGTTCATGTTCAGAACACAAATTAAGATATTTATGGTGAAATCCAAGAGCTTTCTTTGCCTGCATAGACATCAACGCAACTACCATGTTCAAGGCCTAGAAATGGTTAATAAGGACATCGGGAGTTCTGCTGTGCTAGAAGACTGTCACAAAAGAAAAGAAATAGTGGGGTTACGTTATTTTTGTTTTGTTTTTGAGCACAAAAAGTATTCTTATATATTCACAGCATTACAGTTGAACCACTGATGCGACATGGATTATTTTATGCCCTTACTTTTAGGCCCTCAACATATCTTAATTTGTATTTTGAACATGAGCAAAGTATTTACAGCTTTGGACCATGAGAGTGAGTAATTAAAACATTAATTAATATTCATTTTGGGGTGAAGTCTTTAAATGCAATATACCTAAAGACTTTATACCTAAATGCCTGAAGACACTCTAAATGCAAAGTTAAATTTGGCTTAAAGCTATTAGGAAAGCTCTGAGGTGATGAACAATAATAAAATGTGTTTTTTTGTAGATTTCAACCTATTTTAAAATATGTTGTCTAATCAATAAAGTATGCTGAATGTTATTAAAATAGTTTTAAATCCCAAGTGTTTTGCATATCTATAATTAATGTGTTATTTTGTTGCTTCTTTTCCAGACTGTAGCTCTTCTTGGTGATGGACACACAGCGGTTCAACAAACTCTGACAGTCTTTAGCTCCCTATTGCGTTCAGCAGTCCTGTCATAGGGACCGCTGAGGGGGCAGACACTTAATGCACTGAACTCAAACAATGACCGACCCCATCATGGACTTCTTTGATGACCCTAGCATATTTGGGGGAGGGCTTGACAGCTTAGTCCAGGATGATCCAGGGTTTACCCCTGGTTCTGTGTCCTTGGATGATGAACTACACCTGGGTCCTAGTTTGGAGCCTCTTCAGGTGGATGCAGGGTCCAGAACTTCTACTATCCAGCATGGGATACCCTACAACCTACCTGTGGGGCATTTTAACACTATGAAGACACAGACTTCAATGGAACAGTCCTTTCCTGGTTCGGAAAGAGGGGGCAACAACGGAAGAGCATTTTTGCAACCGCAGCAATCATTTCAAGGGCATACTATGAACCAGGTGCCCCAGACCAATGGACTGTTTCTTCACAACAGCCCCATGTGGGGAAACCATGATCAAAAAGGGAATAATTACAATCAGCACAATCAACACCATCAACAAATTCATCATCAACAACTTCAACATAAACAATTTCAGCAGCAACAACAGTTTCAGCAGCATCAAGCTCAACATCAGCAGTACAGTCAGCAGCACCAACATCTTCAGCATAGACAGCACAGCCTCAGTCAACACCCAATCTCAAACCAGCTGCAGATCCCTCACCAACAAATAGCCCATCAAGGCTTGCATCATATTGGCAAGACTTATCAGGGACATACAGGTTTTTACTATGAGAGCAACGTCCCTCAAACTCATTCCCAGCACAGCCACCATAACTCACTCAGTGTGGAGGGTAGTCCCTTTCACTCTACGGTTGAGGCCTCAATAATGCCTGTGTCTTCTCAACAGCACAGTGGCTTTCAAATAGCCCAAGGGGTCCAAGATTTTACTACAGGTCCAAGGTTGGACGACAATGACCTGGCCTTCCCAGTCCAGTCTTCCCCTGCAGCCCGTTCTTTCCAAACTGACTCAGTTAGCCACGCTTCATCCTATCCTACTGTTCATTATACTCTGACTGGTCAGCCTCCCCCTATAGCAAATGCAACCCAGTCTTACTCCTCTGCCCTAGTCTCTATGACAACCTCTTCAACGGCTATCCCATCAACCGCTTCAAACCTTTTGGATACTGGTTGTCCTTTTCTGTCTAATTCTGGAATGGAACATCAGCAGCAACGAGTCCAAATACCAGGCAGTCCGTTACAACGGTGCCCCTTAAATAGCTCTAAATCAAACCAGAATCCCTTCAGCTCTTCAAAGGTGTTTCGAGATGGTCTAAACTCATTCACTGCAGACTGTCCATTCACTGCGGCAGAGCAAAGGAACCATGATGTGTCTGTACCTTTGGTTACAAACCAGAGCAGCAGCAATGGGTTTCAAGCACTGGAGGAGGTTTTGCTGGGAGAGCAGCACGGTCACAGACTTGACCTGGGTGATGCTCCTGACCTTTTAGGGGAAGAGCTGTTGCCTCAGCTGGAGGCGCTAGACCAAGAAGACAACTCCAATCACTCTTGGGTAAATGCAGGACTAGAGAATGACCAGGAAGAGGATGTGAAGGACGAGGAAGGCATGGAGGACGTGCCAATGGTTTACAACGCACAGGTGAGAGAAGCTGTTCCCAGATCCTTTCCAATGGTGTCTTATATTGTTTGATGGCTTTAAAAAAGTTCAGTGCTGGCATGTTGGATTGAGTCAGAGATTACAGATGTGAGCTCTTAGTTTGGGTTATCAGCTCTGCAGAGCTTACTTTCAGGGGAAGTGAATGATTTGCAACAGAGTTTTTGTGGTTGTTGTTGGTTTATCTCCACCGGGAAATATACAAGTTAATGACATGGATGAGAGATAAGTGAAATGACTGGTGGAATGTTGCCAAACAGACTACTTCGTAACAGGCTTCATTGCAACGTTCAACTGTACTGGAAGAGAAAGGGACGAGACAGACAGGCTCCATTAAATAATTCACAGCACCTCCTGTCCAGGGCCTGCAGACAGGTACTGTAACAGCCGATTAGGAGTTGCAATAGTGTTTAGGACTTACTGGGGCTAAGCGTACTTAAGGCTATAACAAGATGTGGGTCAGGCCGACTGTAGGATAGCAGGAGGTGCACTCCGGCTGGCTAGAGTGGGTCTGGCTTGTGGTTTTTCTGTCTGCATGTGTTGATGTGAGATGAGTATTTGTGTGTGTGTGTGTGTGCAGGCAGAAGGGAGATGTTGATAATAGGGTTTCCTTAGGGAAACGGAGAATGAGAGAGAGAGAGAAAAGAGCAGGAGTGCTGTCTAGTGTGTGATTGCAAGCAGCAGGCAGTGCTGCCTGACAGTGTCAACTCTTTCTCTTTCGCTGTCTCTCTCTCTCTCTCCTGTGATGCAGGAGCATCAGTCTTTCCCCTCAGCTCTTTGCTGCTGACACAGGGAGTTGAGGCTCAGTGATTCAGCTGCCACGCACACACACACACGCGCACGCACATATTGTGAACTCTTTCCACCAGTTCTGCTGGGCACATGGAGTGCTCTCGTTGTCAGACATGTGTGCACAAATACACCTACCCAAACACAGATTCTGATTTGCCAGTGCTCTTGTTTTTCCAGAAGGAAAAATGCAAACGAGAGTCTCGTCTTTGTTTGTCAATAGAAAGTTTGATTGTAGTATATTTTATCATAGTGATTATTGCTTGATAGGAGAATTTTTTGTTGTATCGTTAATGTTGAGTATAGTTGCTTTATATTTTGTATTAATTTTTATTTGTTTAGACAAAATATTATACATTTTTTTAAAATTGACTAATTGTTGGTTATTACTCATAACATAAAAATAAATTTAGTAGCTTATTGGTGCCGCTTATAATACAAGTCAACTAGGCTTTGATCAGACGAGATGGATTGCTATGTTCTCCTTCAGCCAATCTGTCTGTCCTCACAGATCCTTAATTAAAGCAGAGGCAGGATGTGGATCAGAGTTCATATCGTGTGACTTCCTGTAGTGAGTGTGTTTGTGTTGCAGTGTCTGCCTGCGTTTGTGTGTGTGTGCGTGTGTGTGTGTCTGAGCGAGCGATGGAGGGAGAGAGACGAGCCATTCATGTGCACTGGGCTGTGGAAAGCCAACAGATGTATAATGTGAGGCAGTCCCAGGGTAAAAGAGAGAGATGCACTCGACCTTCTCTCTCCCCGAGGGTCTCGTGGGCGAGTTTGTGCTTTAATGTTCTGAGTCTTTCTAAGCGTCTGGACCACGAGGGGTTGGTGTTTCAATACTGAAACTTGACTTCAGCTATGTCACTTTAGCTGCAGTAGAGGAGAATGGCTGGTTTTGTGTGTGGTTTACTTGGGTTAAATGTTTGTAGAAAGTACAAAATCATGGTTGAACATGTTCAGACAGAAATTTCCCAGGTATGTAACTTGATTCAATCACACTACTGCAAAGATACCGCTTCATCATGTAATGCGCTTAAAGGCCAAGTCAGTGAGAGTTTATGAGGTGGATGGAACCCCCAAATATAGAATAAAACCCCATTAGACTCATACATGATAACAAAATCTGTACACTTTTATGCAGGTATTTTCCGTAGGTTAGATCAGTTATATTTAAAAAAGGGACATTTTCACAACAGTCTGTGGGAAGTGTTGTATACCATCACATTCCGATGAACGCCTTTTTAATATGAATCGGTATGAAATGATATTTTGTATGCTGCTCTGCTGATCAAGAT
>JAUYWG010000040.1:13656929-13687348 GCA_034779775.1 Enteromius afrohamiltoni
GGAACTGAACAGCTACAGGCTCATGCGGCAGGCTACACAATCGCCGCCATCTTGTGCTAACTGCTTCTCTCCATTTCTTATTCTTTCGTTGTGTGCTAACAGGCAATGCTGTGTTATCTAGCTCTTGACTCGCTGTTCTCTGGCTTTGTCGGTTCTTCTTCCTGTTTAGTTGCTTTCATTCTCCGAGGCGCAGTAGGATGTGCCACATGTGGCATTGTGTGGCAGCGCCGCGTGCACGTTTCTGCTTCAGCATAGTTTCATTCTAAGCCGAGACGGTGATGACCTGAGCGTGGAGAGGGATTGAAATCGCTGCGGCGCTGGCAGCCTGTAATTTCAGTTATTTATAGATGTGTTACATAGCTGCAGTGCTCACGGCTTGCTGCATTTTCCCCCCTCTCTCTCTCTCTCTCTCTCTCTCTCTCTCACGTCATATTCTCTCTATTACTCATTTTCTCACATATGCTCTCCCGCCTTCCCCCTATAGCTTTTCTCCATTTCTCCATTCCTGCTGATTTACCCCTTTTATGCCTCGAATGGATTAGTGTGAATATTTCGGGAGAGCTTGCTTTGCTCTCCGGCTCATGTTTAGCCACCAAATGAGTTAGTGTTTATAATCCACCCCCACTCTCTTTTCTTTTGTTTCACTCTTTCCAGATAATTCCCTTTATTTAGCCGTCAGGAAAGCACAGGCTGGGTGATCCGATTTTATGTCTGTCTCTCTCTCTCTCTCTTTTTTTTTTTTTTTTTTTTTTTTTTTTTTTTTTTTTTTTTTTTTTTTTTTTGGAAGTCAACAAAGCTTTATTGGCATGACTGGAACATTGCTCTGGCCGCGTGTCATATTTATAAAGAGCGAGCGTGCAACATTAAACCAAATAAAGTAAAAGATAAGATCTATTTCTCCTTTTTACGGGGTTCAAACTCACTTTAGCTGCTTTCTGAGTAAAAAAGAGGACAAGAAACGGAGGGGAAAAGGAGATGCATGTCAGCGAAACAGGCATGAATAATAAAAGTTGGCATGTCTCAGCCTGCTATATGATCGTGCCATGAATTATACACGACTGTCGTTTTATTTCATGGGGTGAGGGGTGGATAATGTGAATAGACAAGCTCTCAGGTTGAAGATTTTGTCTCTTGACCTTTGCTCAGGGTGTGATGTCGTTCTGATGAACTGTGACTTATTAACACCCCTATACCTTATGCTAACTAATAATATCTCTCATGTTTAGATGATTAAACCAGTAAAAAAAATGGTGAATATGTGAGTGTGTGCTGCTATTGCCTGTGTATTCAGCCAAACCATTCCTTTATGTTCCCCTATAGTGGCTTGGCCACTTGACTGGACAGCAGTGGATATTATGAAACCCAGGCAATAGGAACATTGATGATGCAGCAGTTCAAAGATGGAGGATTTCCCATGTTGTCATCCAGTATGTGTGGGTGGACTCAGGCATACCATGCTGCACTGCTTGAGCAACAATCAGAGGAGAAAGGGATCTCCAAGGAATTTTTTTCTTGGACATCCTCTTACATTTAGTCTGCTGGAGAGGTCATGAAGTAACTAGTGTGCTTATTAAATTTTCAACCAGTATTGAGCTGGGTAAAGAATGACCTCGAACACTCAGACAGTATTTTTGTTGATGTAATCACAAGTATCCGTACAACCAGACAGGCTTCATTGAAATTAGTGTCGTGAGAAATCACACCTGTCTCAGTATCAGCCCTGCAAAAAAAGAATCAGGGGAGTAAGATGTTTAAGCCAATCGGTAAGCTAGCCAATTAGAAATGTTCTTTGCTTGTCAACAAAGTATGTAATTAATTTTTTTGCCCACTGAGTGAAATGGTTGGCAAAATTCCCAATTTAACCTGCCTGATATTTTTTCCACATTTGAAATCTATGATATAACTGCCTGTGATTTGGAAAACAAAACACAAAGACTCATTTCTTTTAGCATGTCTTTTTGCCTCGACATGATCTCTGGTTTCTTTTGTTCCACTTCATTTAAAATCAGCATGAAATGAAAATCGATTTTCTGAATGAATGTAGTGATCTTATTATATTAGCCATTCATCCTTGCATGTATGTGTGTGTGTGCGTATATATATATATATATATATATATATATATAAATTGATGTTCTGGTGAAAAGACTTCTCCCTGTTGATGCATGACTGACTTCTCTGACATTTTAGTGCACCTTTAGACCCTCACATTCCTGCATTCAATTATCAAAACAAGTTCTTAATAAGTTTTTATATTTATGTATATTATTCATTTCACTTGGATGTGCATCACAAAACAGTCTTCCTCTGTTTGAGCCCAGTTAAGATTTGACTCTAACAATAAAAAAATCAAACATTGAAATAAGACATCAGCTTTGCTTTTGCAATGCACGTTATAAGCGAACCACCGTAGATGAGCAAAAATAGCTACCACTGTGTGTAAAACTACCAGCATTTGGCTGGTGGCGACTGTTAACTTCATACCCCGCCTGTGAGGGGTATGAATTTGCACATTCTGGTTTGTTGGCATGTCTTTGGAGGTCTGTGTTTCAGAGTGAGGTTCTTGTGCTTTAAGTTAGCTTACAGAAATGTCTAAATGTATGTGCAATAACTGTTTCACTGTACTGACTTGTCCCCCTTAATAAGAAACCTATTAAAGTATTTACATCCGCTTGAGTCCAAGTTTTCTAGGTCATGACTAGAGGAGTAATGTTCTGGTTGTTGAATTCAGCTCGTCGTTCTGTTTCTTGTCTATTAGCACTCTTATATTGATCGTCAGACTAGTCTACATGGCGTCATGGTATCTTAAATAGTGTATTGTTCGTCATGGGTTTAGCATATGGAATTACCGAATCCTGAAATAGAAGCCTATCAAGCTTCCTGTACAGTCCTGCCTACACAACAGCTCTAGATGAAGCCGATCCTATGGAGAATGTTCATATCTTGTTTGAATGCTAATAGCTTTCTTTTTTCATTTTGTCACAGCCTCCTAAGAACACTAATGGTCCCAGCAGCCAGCCACGGGTACTCAGCCCACCAGTGAAGAGCAGCTCCTCTTCTTCCTCTTCATCATCCTCGTTCATATCCGTGTCAGAGAAGCGGGCACAAAAGCGACAGCAGCAGCAACAGCAGATGGAGCCGCCCCTTTCGGATGATAAACAACAGAAGGCCAATCGAATCATCTCAGAGGCCATCGCCAAAGCACGAGAGAGGGGAGAGAAAAATATTCCACGCGTCATGAGTCCAGAAAGCTTCCCGTCTTCTTCGTCGCAGCACCGCAGTCACAGGGCCGGATCTTCCAAGTCCAGGGGCAAGGATAAGAGCTCCAAGAAGGCCCGGATTGTGACGTCATCCAAGTCCAAGCAAAAGGCTCAAATTGGGTAAGACTGCTGTAACATTCCTCCCAAGCTGAAGAATGAGTGACACTTTGTCACTTTGGTGTTTTGGTAACTGAGTGGGAGGAAAATTGTTGATGATTTCTATTTATCCAAGAACATCTCTGTGACTTGACCTGCATGTTGTTAGTCACAAAGCTAACCACTGTAAGTTAAAGATGTCTTCCTGCTTACAGATGTGGTCTTAATGTGTGTTTGTGAGTCTGATAAGAGTTTAGTTCTCATAGATCGTGAGGAGCATTATCCGTTTATTTAAGCTAACAGTATTTAATGAAGCAATACGGTAGAAGAGGCAATATAGTCAAGAGTAAAGGCCATTGTTAGGCATAAGGTTTCTCATTTAAGATCATTTGTGAACATTTGACCGAAGCAGAAATTACTTTTAATAATGAAGAGCCTAAAATTATAGAGAATATATTTCAGTGCAAAAATTGTATCTTAAATTGTACCATTTTTCCCCAGTGCGCGTTGTGACTTATGTGAAAGTAGAGCAAATTTACTCCAGGCTAGCACATGAACTTGTATGCAAATGTAGAGAATTTATGTGCATATCAAGCGTTTCCAGTAAGGTTTTCTTGAGTACAACTTTTGCCAGCAGTAGTCTCTGACAAGTGAATTTTTATTTTATTTTTTAAAATATGAAATTGTAGCACTGCAAATATGGCAAGCACAGCAAAATCCTCTGTAAAACTCCATTCAAGAAGTATTAAGGTGTCAGCGTTTCTTTAGATATTTACAGATACATTTTCGTTCAGTCACATTCGATGATTCTGTCCTCAGCCGTTTGGAAGTCTTTGGGTCTAGAATTGTGCTTAGAGTATGCAGAAAGTGAGCATTCTAGCAAACAGAAACAGAGCATTCAAGCAAACTCTTTTGAACCAGGGACTACTTTTAATAACCCCAAACCGTTTGCTGTTATGAAGAACACTGCCTTAGCAGTTCTCTCTAGCAATGTCAGAAATTGGAGTGCTGAAGAGTAAAATGGACGCAATTTTGAAGTCATATTTTTGTTAAAGTTTTGTTCAAATTGCCTCAAAATTATACAAAGAATTAACTTTCTGAAATATAAAGATTAGGCTACACTAGGAAATATAAATAAGTGTTAAAGTTAGGCTATATTAATGTCATGTTTATATAAAAAAAAAAAAAAAACAACAATTTCATAACAAATGCAGCCAACATTTATTTCTCTGAAAAATTAAATACAGCTTGGTACCCCTTCTGGAAAATCCCTGATCTAAAAGTTGAATGAAAAAATGCCCCACAAAAATGGCATACACTAAACTTTAATCTGGTGTTCTCTCATTTTTGTTGTGGTTAATGATTTCTTCATGTACCTCACATGTAACAGTCGTGCTCGAACAGAGAGCCTATTCTGATGAGATGAATAGATCATAAGTCTGAATCAAAAATGCAGAGCTTTATGACATAATGATGCCACCTGATCTGCATTAATGTAGGACTGAATGGGAGAACGTGACATGAGATTTCTAGGTCATGTGCATTATCTGTAGGCCTCTGCAAACTTTATGCTACCAAATATCGAGCTCTACAGTTGAGTCTAGATGCTGCTTTGTTTTTAGAGAGGCCGTGTGCTCTCTTATGGTCCATTGGTGAGATTACGAAGCTAGCATGAAAATGTTTAACATTCCCGCTGTGCTTGTAAAAGCAGTGTGTTGAATTTCTTCTGTGACTTGTTCATCGTGCTTAATGGATTAGCAGTCCGACTGACCTAAATACTTCAGCAGTAAAGGCAAGACAAACAAGACGTGTGTATGTTCAGACTTCTTTTTTGTTTAACACAGTCTGAGATTGCAAAAGCAGACATTGATGGCTTTAAAATGCTGGTTTGCAGATACTACCGAAGGAGATGTTTGCATATCGGCATGGTAATAGGTTAAGTGGTCTCCTTCTCCCTGTAAAGTACAAAAAGTTACCTGTCTGGTTTGGCCAGCTTCTATTGAGCGTGTTTTGCTGTGTGAGTGTTATGAACAGGATCTTGCCACCTAGCATTACTCTGCTGACACTCTAATGTACGTTGTTGCCGCTCTGCTGTAAGTGGCTGGTATTTATTAATGGTTGAGTGTTATGTTGTAGCTAGTGGTGTCATGACTGAAAGCAAAGACCACAGTTAAATGAAACCGTGTGGGGAATAAAAAGTGTAAGTGTTGATGATCAGAAAGACGTATAGACTCTGTCCCAAATGCTCAATGTTTTTCAACATAAGCAAGGACAGACCTTTCTGCCACATTCAGCAAGGTCGGTCACATTTTATTTTAAGGTCCAATCTGTGCTCAGTGAACTCCTAATTTGCTACTTATTAATAATTAGTAAGGTAGTTGTTAAGTTTAGGTATTTATTAGGAATGTAGAATATGGTCATGCATTATATGTGACCCTGGACCACAAAACCAGTCTTAAGCCGCTGGGGTTTATTTGTAGCAATATCCCAAAATACATTGCAAGGGTCAAAATTATTGATTTTTTTTTATGCCAAAAATCATTAGGAAATTAAGTAAAGATCACGTTCCATGAGGACTTTTTTGTAAAATTCCTACTGTAAACATTTCAAAATGTCATTTTTGATTAGTAAAATGCATTGATAAGATATTTATTTGGACAACTTTAAAGGTGATTTGCTCAGTATTTTGATTTTTTGGCACCCTCCGATTCCAGATCTTCAAATAGATGCATCTCAGCCAAATATTGTCCTATCCTAACAAACCATATATCAATAGAAAGCTTATTTATTGAGCTTCCATATGTATACATCTCGGTTTTGTAAAATTTTACCTTATGACTGGTTTTGTGGTCCAGGGTCACATATGTGCTTTACATGTATATAACGGCCGATATGTTAATAACAGGCATGCTAATAGTGTAATAGTTGTAATAATAGTTAATGGTGAGAACTGGTATTCTAAAGTCTTACTGCAAGGTCATTGCTTGCAAAATGATTTATATGCACAATGCTTCTGTGTTGTAAGACTGAACATTGATTTTTAAATAGAAGGCCTACTTTTGCCAGATATGGCATTGTACAGGAAAGTGTTCTGTCCTTTTTGTTTTAACATTATATACAATTATTTAAAATATCTTTAAATAAAGGTTCAGCATGACTGCATCCATGTTTAACGATGGCAAACCGGAACATATGTTAAATAAAAATCATTAAATAAAAGTCATTTCTGGAAAGTTGAATTCAAGAAAAAAAAAAATGTTTACCAATTATAAATATCATACATTAGTTTATACATTTATACAATAGACAAATAAAATACTAAAAAAAGTAATTAGGATTTTCAATGGACTGTTATATGCAGTATTTCTGCAAAAATCAGTGCTTTGTGAGGTTCTTGTATAGTATATTCCCATCAAAAATATCACATTTCTAATAACTGTCAATCACAACAGCAATATATTAACATATCATTTGTTTTTTTTCTTCTTCTTATTATTATTATAAGTTAATAATGAGCTCCAGAATAATTTAAAATGCTTAAAAAATGGGAGAGCATATCAATATTGCTCTTATGTTGAATGGATCATGGTATGGTAGACTGATGGAGAGATCACATCAGTCCTGAAGTCACAAAAGGCTGCACTAAGAATGGTGTCATCTTGAGAAGAAGGGGAAAAAAAACACAAAACTGAGTCATAAAATGGGAAAGGGACACCCTACTGTCTTTTGCACTCAAGACCACATAAAGTGTGTAATTTGGTGCATGACCATTGAAAATTGGCTCATCTGCAGTGAGCTGTTTGCTTAACTTGACAAGTTTGAGGTTGTAGGTAGCAAAACTACAAAAATGTATCTGTGGACAGTTGCAACAAACCCCTTTATGTCAGGAAATTCCTTATCGAGAATAACCATACCTGTTACTACTATGGTGTTTTTATAGGTTTTCTTATCTGAAGAGATTTGTGGTAACTGGGGGCTGGAGATTGATTTTCAAATCACTGTGGAGACATGGAGGCAGAGGTGGGCCTTTAGATCTTGCTTTCATAAATAGCAGGGTTGGTGTCTTTGAGTCTGCGGTGGAGAGCAAAGCCAGAAACCTACTGACCCGCTTTGCACCAAACTGCACACTACAGCCAACAGCTGCCATTAAAGCACACCACGTGATCTCAAAGACAGAGATAGAGACTACAGCCAGTCTCGCACACACCCATATTTATAACAGTACAGTCTGCCAGGCACGTTGTTACTGTGCCGATATAGTCATGTATACGTTTTTTCCTCTCCTGCTACTGCATCAGTACTTCTATTGTTGTTTTAATGCATTCTTGTGTTCATTCATTTTGATTATAGAAAAATCAGGTTGTTGAAAGTGCAGACTTGCTTTCCTTAGAGCGCAGTGATCAGATGCGGTGCTGGGCAAAAGTGACACCACAAATTCACTCTCTCGCACGTTTAGCAATGTTTTGATTCAATGATGATAAGTGTTGTGTCGTGAGGTGATGGTGGGTTTCTCATCACAGGGGTGATTTGAAACACATTTTAAAATCGTTTGAGCAATCGTTTTTGTGTTTGTAGGAGCTCTTAGGGAAAAGACTGCGAAAGAGTGTGTGCGTGTACGTAGCCTAGGTTACAACCGTAAAATATTAATGCAGCCTTCTGCGTCTGCCTCCAAAGACCTTCCTCTCTCATCCATCGAGCATGCGTGCATGCATTTAAATGTGTTTGGCTCTGATTCATATAGCCTTTAAATACTGGTGCATCATAAAAAATAAGAGAAACACACACACGCTCCAAAATCTCCATGTTTTTTATGACTTACCAAACCACACAATTGTCAAACACACAGTCAATAAGAAGAAAAATATTTACCTTTCATTATGTGTTATGTATGTTTTGATGTTTTTGTTTGTTGGTGAGTTGACTTTGAGCTGTTATAAAGATATCATCAGAGAACTTAAATGTATGAGACAAAGTACAACCGATATAGGACACTGTGTTTTCTGCGATCCAGTCGTAAAAATGGAATTTACAGTATAGCATTGGATGTCACTGAATTTGCTACATTTTTAAAAAGACAAATCAAAAGTACGGTTAGTTCAGTTAAGTCAAAACACAATGTGATCAAGTGTCAAAATATGAATCAAAGTATGAATGGTCCAGACGCCTGGTTTCCTTTACTACACACATACTTTGAGGAAAAAAATTAATCATATCATAGTGCCTTTTCGTTAAAATTGTAAAAAAAAAAATGCTGTTAAGGTGTTATTTATTTTATTTCAGTTAATTATACATGCTTTTTGATAAGAAAACATTTATTAATAATAAACATTATTTTAACCATTAATTGATCTTCGTTTTGCTAAACCCTTTTTTTATGCATTAACGATTTAATAATGTGCAGTGATAATTAATATCATTAGAGCTGTTGGATAAATGTTGGCTATATTGACCTGTTGACTAGTGCCTTTTTCAGGAATTCTAACACCGTGCATGGTGTAAATCTAAGAATGCAAAGAATGCAGTGTAAGAATGACAGTCTGACTCTCGCTGCTGTTTGTGAATCTGCACAAATGATCTGCCGAAGAAACAGTCACTGACACTGGCCTATCTTTTTGCCTTTGCATTCAGATAATTAGCATTTTTCTTATAGATTTGTTTTCTTGTCTTGTTACTCTAGAGTTCTGTTCTTAATACACCAACATAAAATCAAAGTTTTGACTTCATATATTCTACCAAGATGAAAACTGCTAAATATGTGTTTTGTATTACAGAAATCTACCTGTCTGTCTTTTTATTTTTCCAATTTTTTTATACTTTTATACTAAAAGTTTGTTGTTGATTCACGACCCGTGTGTGTATTTGTTAAGTCACTTAACGGAGGGGAGCAAAAGAAAGGGTGTTAAACTGGCTTACCTCACATGCTTTCCCAGGTTAGCTCGGTTCAGCTCTGCCCGCACGGACACACACACAAACACTGAGCACAGTAAAGACCAGCTCTCGGGCCCATTTCACAGCTGCTGAGTGGGGCTCATGTGTCACTCACAGAATACAACATTACTGCTTCCACCCACGCCACCAGCTTCACTCTGATCAGGTCGCTAGGCAACCAGGAAGTCACGTTGTCCCGGAGACTAGTGAAGTGTAACATCATCCACAGAGCAGGACCCAGAATGAGAACGAGAGTGAAAGAGTGATGCACACAGCTGATGTCCTGACAATCATTTCCTGTTCATGTGTTCCCGGCAGTGAAGAGTGGAGAGATTGCTAACGTGTGACAGTTTTTAGTGTCCAGCGTCTTTTGTTGTTTATTGTTTGCACTGAACATTTTCATGTGTGCCGAAGGTTTGACTTTTTTACATGACACTTACAATGGAGTTAAGAAACCTGTGTTTGGTGTTATTTATAAACTACTCTTAATGTATTTATTAATATTTAAATTAGCTTTTATTTGTATATATTTATTTCAGGTTTTCAGGGCTTTTATATATAAAAAAATGTAAAATGTGTGTGTGTTTATAGTGGCAGTTTTTATGTTTTTTTTTTTAATGCAGAGGCATAACCATCCACAATCATATGATTGCGAAGGGCAGTATAGATTACGCGTTGAAGGTGTCCTTTGTGAAGCAGAATCAAATTATACAATACAGTAATTAAGTGCTAATAAATCACTAGTAAATGAGTTCTTTCACCAGAATGAATGCAATCAACAACGTGGTCATTTAGTGTCTGTACATAAATGTTTTGAGTGATACTGGTTTCTTATGATTGAATTCCAGTGGGTATTGTTGTTAAAATAAGTCTCTGTGCGTTCTCTTTTACAGGAAAATCGTTATAAAGCTTGGAAAGAAGAAACGAAAGAAGACAGATTCCTCTGAAGAGCTGTCTGATGATGACAGACCAACTCGACGATCCTCTAAAGATGACGACTCTGTGAGCTTTGGCTTTTTTTATCTATTCTTGATATACCTAGTGGACACTTTCATGTTGTTTTACATAAACGTCTAGCAAGAAATGTATTTCTGAGTGGTCATTTCTTGAGTAGGCGGCCCAAATTGTATGCGCTTTGTCGCTGGCCATTCTTTGAACTGCATAATGCAGTGATACTTCCTGTACGTTGAGTACAAGAGTGAGAGATGACTGCCCTCAAATGAATTCCATCTCTTTCTTCTGAAATGACTAACCTCTCATTCCCCTATCCGTGATATACCCCCTCTACCCTTGCAGATATAATTATCCTCTTTAAATACCCTTGTGTTAATTAAAGAAGTGTTCTTTTGATGACTCAGTTAGGCTGTCGGAGTTAAGCCACAGCCATGTGCATTTTGGGAAACACTGGGGTCTCGTGGCAGGGCGGGTGGGTCTTCATTTGGTCATCCAGAGATATTCTCATCCTCTCCATTTACTTTAACTCATACACATTTAGGTCATGTTATATTTGGGAGGACAGACACACACTCTTCCTCTCTGCTGTACTAATTTATTAAAGGCCCCCTTATGGGCATCTCTGATTTGCTGAGTGAAAAATAAAATTGTGCATGTGCAGGGGTTCTCCTCCTCTCTTGGTCATCTAAAGTAACATTTACATAGCTCAAGAAGCCCCCTGGGGTTAATTTATCCCAACTGTAAAATGATTTTTAAAAATTCAGCTTTGTCATCACAGAAATCAATTACATTAAAAAAACAACAACTTTAAAATCAAAAACAGTAATTTATATTTTAAACCTGTATCCGTTTGATCAATTAAATGCAGCCTTGATGAGCACAACAAACTGTGAATTCAAACATACACTAACTTTGGTCTGTGTGTCTACAGAAGAGACGTTCGAACCGGAAAGTCAAGAGGAAGAAGTATGAGGATGATGGCGAGGTCCGATTATCCGATGAAGAAATGAAGGTCATCGTAAAAGCCAAGAAGAGCAACTCCAGTGCTCACAAACAGCCTGCAGTGCAACTGTTTGTGGTGAGTACGTAAAATCTCACTGCGGCCAGCAGCACACAGAATGTGTCCCAGCATGCTCAAGCAGTTCTCTGATCTTGAATATAATATGCTATGTTTAGAATGAGTAAAGCCAACGCATTCTTTTATGTGTGCGTGAGGGAGAGGGAAGTTGTGTGTGTTTAAGTGTGTGTTGTGGTAGGAAGAGTCTCTGATCTGGTTTATGTTGGTTTATAGGAGAACCCGACTGAGGAAGATGCTGCTGTGGTTGATAAAATCATGGCATCTCGTGTGGTGAAAAAAGAGGTAAGGTTTCACAATCTCTGTGTTTTATTAAGTGTGTTTTTCTCATTCAGTTTTATTCTGGATATTGTAGCCCTTTTTGCACGTGTTATTATTACACAGCACTTCCTGTGACCAACTGTGATCAGATTTTGTCAGGGGAGGGTCTCTAATTTTATGACTGTGTACATTACAATGTATGTTGTTGTAGATAAGATAAACAGTCATTTAAGTTAATAGTTGTTCTGAAATATGCTTGGTATTTTGTTTTTTTGTAAATATGACAGTTCTAGTGGAATGCTCTATTAATTATTAACTTTAATATGTATGACAATATGTTTATTAATTTAGCAAATGCATATACTTCTATCCCATGTGAGTTATCTGTGTAAAAATGATTTATCTGCCGTGATTAAGAGATTTTTTACATTTTATTTTTTTATATTATTTAAGATATTTTTTCTTTATTCAGAAATGGGAAGGAAAAAAAACTATTATTAAAACTATTATATTTATTTTAATAATGTTGTATGTTATATTTAATATATGTGTAATATTATATATTTTACATTTTTCAGGTTTCTCCTGGGGTGGTGGTAGAAACCGAAGAGTATTATGTCAAGTACAAAAACTAGTAAGTCAGTTAGATACTGCTTTTATCAGCTTCAACGGTTGATTCTGTTAGCTTTCAAGCTGTTAAAATTCAGTTTTTCATATTGCTAATAACCAGGAGCAGTTCAGAGAGCAATACAGTCATGTGTTGATGAACACGCATAATTTAGCGTGTGTGTAAGGAGCATTCAGTAATTATGTAAACTTGTGTGTGTTGTAGCTCGTATCTTCACTGTGAGTGGGCGACGGAGCAGCAGTTAGAGAAAGACAAGAGGATCCAGCAGAAAATCAAGCGCTTCAAGATCAAACAGGCACAGAGAGCACACTTCTTTGCTGATGTAAGAATGCCTGTGTGTGTTTGTAACTTCAGCAAACACTGTCTTCTCACAAAAAAATATTTAGTAGGAAGCATTTCAGGTTAAATGTGATCTCCTTTAGTCATAATGATCACTGGAGAGACACACAGGATTTATTTGTAAGTGTTAATGGTGTGTATGTGTTTGTTTAAGATGGAGGAGGAACCATTCAATCCCGATTATGTAGAAGTGGACAGAGTTCTTGAGGTCTCATACTGTGAGGACAAGGACACCGGAGAGGTAGCCGTTGCTCTGTGTATTGTGTGTGCGGTTAGCACTCTGTGTAATTTCTTTGTTAATTATTTTGTGTGAGTCTCAAAAATCTTCTTTTTGTGTACATGTGTAGCCCGTGGTGTATTACCTGGTGAAATGGTGCTCTTTGCCCTATGAGGACAGCACATGGGAGCTGAAGGAAGATGTAGACCAGACTAAAATTGAAGAGTTCAAAAAGCTGCAGGCAGCAAAAGCAAACACCAACAGAATGGTGAGACCATCTCTCTGTTTTTTTTTCTTTTGTTTTGTTAATTTTTTATTTCTATTGACTTTTTTAACTTGATTTTACTACCATTAAAAAATGTTCTTTTTAATAATAATTTTATCTAGCGAGGATCTTTTACTATTCCAAATAAAATGCTGTTCTTTTGAACTTTCTGTTCATTAAATGTATGAATCATCCTAAAACATCTGCATGATTTCCACAAAAATGTTAGAGACAACGCCATTGTTTTTGTCATCATAACATAGTAACAAGCAGATCAGCATATTAGAACGATTTATGAAGGACCGGGGTAAAGGTTGCGCTTGAAAATATATTGAAATAGAACAATACATTTCAAATTCTAATAATATTTCACAAATGTTTTACTGTACTTTTGATCAAATAAGTGTAGCCTTGGTGAGGATAAGGTATTATTAGGATTTGAATTATGTATTCACTATGTTCCTCTTTCTCAATGTAATTGCTCTTTAACATGCCTAAACTGTATTAACTGGATATATAATACTCACTTCTCCATCATTTGATGAATTTCTGTTGCAATAATCACTAGAAATTGTACACAAACTTCCCTTTTTTAGGAAGTGTTGATGATTTATATAGAAAGGAGACTTTTACTCTACAAAGTATTTAAATTTGCATGCTGAATCGTTGTATCAAAGCAAAAAGTGCCTTTTTGAAGCTGTATTTGCAGGTAGTTAGTGTGTTTAATGCAGTGTGTGGTGCGTGAATACCTTTTGCTGAATTTTGCGTGCTCTTTCAGGAGCGTCCACCGGCGAGTCACTGGAAGAAACGGGAGCAATCACGAGAGTATTGTAATGGAAACTGTCTCAGGGATTACCAGCTGGAGGGGGTCAACTGGCTTCTCTTCAACTGGTATAACAGGTAAGTGAGCGCTTAGCCCTGACACATGGACACTTCCTCTTTAACCTTCCTTATAAATGTCAGTAAAACCACTGAGTGAAACGTCATCAAATGGTGTACATTTCATCTGTGAGCTAATGCTTGGCTTTTCATATATACTTTGCACCCTTGTTCTTTTTCTTGCTTTTTATGTATAGATAGATAATTAAATGGCAGATAGATGAGACAGAGCTGTGTGTGTTCTAAAAAATCTAATTTTTCATTCAGACTCCAGACAGCATTGAGACCATCAATGAGATAACGAACGAATGAAATAACTTTAAATTCCAGCAGCTCATCTGGCTGGTGATTTTGTACAAAAGCAACTTAAAAACCTAATTTGAACGTCATTTAAGTGTTACTAATAATATATTAGCTGAATATCCATGCTTTTATGTGTTTTGTCCTTGCTCTGGATGTGCAGTCGCTCACTATTGTGCGGCTCTGAGTGCCGTAGCACTCCATTTCTACAGGCATTGTGTAAAGAAGGTCTAATGTTGTGAGATTTTTTTTTTCATTTTGATTTGAATTTTTGAATAACTTTTACACCTACTCCTGTCATTTAGCCTGATGTCTTGTGTGCGGGAACATTAAAAAGGCAAAATCTCAGAAGCCCCTCTGTCTCAATTTGCAGGCGGAACTGTATTCTGGCGGATGAGATGGGTCTAGGAAAGACCATCCAGTCCATAACGTTTCTGGATGAGATCTATCGCACAGGGATCAAGGGGCCTTTCCTCATCATCGCCCCTCTGTCTACCATCGCTAACTGGGAGAGAGAGTTCAGAACCTGGACGTACCTCAACGTCATCGTGTACCATGGCAGTGTGGTCAGCAGACAGATGCTCCAGCAGTATGAGATGTACTTCAGAGATGCTCAGGTGAGATTTCACACCCACACACAGCAGAGGAAGGTCAGCCTCGCATTGATCTAGACCTCTTAACTGTAATTCGAGGCTTTTGAATTGCTTACCTTTTAGTATCATGTTTTGTAAAGAAGAAAGATAGAGGGGAAAAAAGCAAGCCACAACTCAATTGTGGTTATTTTATTTCTTTTCAACTAAATGTAACTGTGAAGTTGGCAGAGTGTATCTCTGATAAAGTCTATAAAGCGATGCTTGATATGCAAAGAATAAAACATTGCTGTTATGGCTGGGTGGTATTTCAGCATATATAGTACAGCATAATGGGAGAAATTTGTCAGCTAATATGAAATTTGATATACCCTGTACCATTAATGCCGCAGTGGATATATTTGCATAACTACCAGTGACAATGGAGTAACATGCTAAAGAAATAATGGGTGAAATAGGTTAAGGAAAAAAAGCATTGCAAACAATTGCATTCATACAGAATAGAATACAGAATCAAATAGTTGGGTCAGCTTTCTTTATATTGGCTTTTTTATAGCAGATACTGCTCATGTGGTCAAAACTTGATATTTTACAAATATTAAATATGTTATAAATTAATTTTAAGTTAATTTGTAATGCATAATCATATATTTTAGTTTGCATCATTCAAATGTATAAAATCCAGGTGGTTATACCAGGTGGTTTGCGTCCTACAGGTTCTGAAAAAAAAAGATTTAATGAAGTTTTGAATTCACTGTATTATCAAAAATATCCATAACCACATAATTAATATATAATTGATATGATTTATATGTATTTATAAACTCTGTGTGTGAGAGATGCATTTTTGTTGCATTTCCTGCAGAAAGACCCATATCAATATATATGCTGTATATGATGAAATAAAAATTCCCATGCTGTTATATATGATTTTTGTCATATTACTTGCACCTAATGACTGTCTAACATGTACCATGCAAAACCCTGAAAAATGTTTGCAGGCACTTATTATCTCTCTTTCTCTCGTACAGGGTCGTGTGATAAGAGGTGCTTACCGGTTTCAGGCGGTCATTACAACATTTGAGATGATATTGGGAGGCTGTCCAGAACTTAACGCAATAGACTGGCGCTGTGTCATCATTGATGAAGCCCACCGGCTCAAAAATAAGAACTGCAAACTACTGGAGGGCTTCAAACTTATGAATCTGGTATAAACAATACATTGTTATAGTTATATTTAAAAGTCTGTACTTTTCCTGTATGTTTTTAACTTGATATCTGTTAACCTCTTAGGAACATAAGGTTTTGTTGACGGGCACTCCACTACAAAACACAGTGGAGGAGCTCTTCAGTCTGCTGCACTTCCTGGAGCCGACCCGCTTCCCTTCTGAAAGCACCTTCATGCAGGAATTTGGAGACCTCAAGACTGAGGAGCAGGTGCTGTGTTTGTATATACGTTATATATCATTGTAAATACATGTTCTGTATAACTTAACTCTTCTTCATTTGAATATGTTTGCACATGTAGGTCCAGAAACTCCAGGGCATCCTGAAACCAATGATGCTGCGTCGTCTCAAGGAAGACGTGGAGAAGAAGTTGGCTCCTAAAGAGGAGACCATCATTGAAGTGGAGCTCACCAACATTCAGAAGAAATACTACCGAGCCATCCTGGAGAAGAACTTCTCATTCCTGGCTAAGGGAGCTGGCCAAGGCAACGTCCCGAACCTGCTCAACACCATGATGGAACTGCGGAAATGCTGCAACCATCCCTACCTCATCAAAGGTACAACAATTTAAACCCCAGCTGCTGCCAAAAGCAAAATGCCTACTTTAGACAAGGTCCTAAGAAGTCTGTGGCTCTCTCTTCTCTTCTAGGGGCTGAGGAGAAGATCTTAGAGGACTTTAAAGAGGTGTACAGCCCCGCAGCAGTAGATTTCCACCTGCAGGCTATGATTCAGTCTGCAGGTAAACTCGTTCTCATTGACAAGCTGCTCCCCAAGATGAAGGCCGGTGGACACAAAGTGCTCATCTTTTCTCAGATGGTGCGCTGCCTGGACATCCTGGAAGACTACCTCATCCAGAGAAGGTGAGAATCAGAACATCAGCGTTTGTAAACAGTCCTTATGGTGTATTTCATTGCTGTGAATGGCTCTCATCGTGTTCCTGTAGAGTTCATGAGGTTTAATTGTAAACTCTGACGTCATGGGCTACTATATTTGTTTTAGATACATTGCAGTGTATACGTGCCGTTTTAGCTAGCAGTCTAATCAACTTTTTTGGCAAGAGTTCAATGTCATTTTGCTTGCCTTGCTTTGAGTTGTATTCACACTTTCCTTATCTCCGGCCCTTTATACAGAGCTCTCAGCTGTTGAACCCCTTTGCATCACCGATATCACATGACTGTTTCAGGCAGTGCCTAGGATTAGTTTCTTTCCTAAGAAAAAAGATGAAGTCTCATTGATTCTTGCTTCAGCTTGTCTGCGACTGTCTAGCAGTGTGTACTGCGAACTAAGTGCTGTGTATGTTGGCTGATGCAGTTAGGGTGCTGCAGGACACAGACACTCAAGGGATCTCACATTAGGCACACAGTCCCAGAGGCACAGCTCTGCCCTAAGTGGGTCAGAGAAAGTAGGAAGTAACATGGAAAAATATGTGACTAAAAAGAGAGGGAGAGATAAAGGGGAAAGAAAATAAAAGAAAAATGAGTGAAAACGGGATGACAAGATTTTTAGAGAGAGTTAGGGAAATACTAAAGCAAAGGATGCTCATGGGTAATCAATGCCGCAGATGCTGAATTGGTTCAGGGGGTGGGTGCATCAGTTACATGTTTTAGTCATTGTGTCTCAAGTACAATGTGACATAATACATTAAAAGAATATTCATTCTTTTAATATATTATATCAAATTGTATAAATGAAATGTTTTGATGGTAGAATATATGCATAAACCGTACTACTGTACCATTCAGAAGTCAGTAAGATTTTTTTTAAGAAAGAAAGAAATACAGAAATTGATACTTCAGCAAGACTGCATTAAATTGATCCAAAGTTGTTTACACACAATTACTTGTACTTGAGATACAGTGACTGCAACATGTAACTGATGCACCCACCCCCTGAACCAATTCTGCTAAACTACAAGCACAATTCCTGCTTTACACTCAAACTGCAGGTTTAAAACACACTTTTTTCAAAACACTGCACACAATTCTCTGCATTTGGCACAATTTTCATAAAGAAAATCTCTTGAAAATCTTTTAGATTTTTGGTTCACACCTTCCTCTCAAAAACATTACAAAACAACCAGAAACCGTTGTATGATGTCTGTGCTCTGACTGTGTGAAAGTGCTTGATAAAGTACATCGATCTGTGATTTCTAAGTCAAACTGACCTTTTTCAGATACCTCTATGAGCGGATAGACGGCCGTGTACGTGGGAACCTCCGTCAAGCAGCAATAGACCGTTTCAGTAAACCAGACTCCGATCGATTCGTCTTCCTGCTGTGTACTCGAGCAGGTGGCCTCGGTATTAACCTCACAGCTGCCGACACCTGTATCATCTTTGATTCTGACTGGAATCCTCAGAACGACCTGCAGGTACATTTACTCACACACACACACACACACACACACACACACAGAAACTTTATTGTTGAAAGTTCCTATTGGCTTATTTTCCTCTTGTTCTATCCACAGGCTCAGGCTCGCTGCCATAGGATTGGTCAGAATAAAGCAGTAAAAGTATATCGACTAATCACACGTAACTCATATGAGCGAGAGATGTTTGATAGAGCTAGTCTGAAGCTGGGACTGGATAAAGCAGTGCTTCAGAGCATGAGTGGACGAGACAACAGTCTAGGAGGAGGAGGGGTAAGTCATCAAATGTTACCTATGTACCAAAGTTTTTTCCTCCAGCCCTCGTTACATTGTTTCTCTACATGGAGATTTTCATGGTGGTATTGACAGATATATTATTTGTAATGGTTTAATATATATTGTCTGGTTCCATTCTCTCTTTTATAGCAGATGCAGCAGCAGCTCTCTAAGAAGGAGATTGAGGATCTTCTGCGGCGTGGAGCTTATGGTGCCATCATGGATGAGGAAGATGAGGGGGCTAAGTTTTGTGAAGAGGACATTGACCAAATCCTGCAACGCAGAACCAAGACCATCACTATTGAATCTGAGGGTCGGGGCTCCACCTTTGCCAAGGTCAGCTCCTCTCTTTTATCTTTTATTTGTTGTATGTTTAAAGTATTGATCATAATGTTTTCTTACAGTTTTCTTTATTAAAGTGATTTTCTGATAACATTTTAAAGGTTGCTAATGCATTAAAATAAAATCAAACAACAAAGGAGAGACTTTAAGGGATCCCTGTGGTTTCCATCAAAATATCAACTTGAAAAAGCTTCAAAATTAAAACATAAATATTAGTATTATAATTCTACAGTTTTTCTATGAAATTATTATTATTATTATTATTATTATTATTATTATGAAATACTGACTTTTACATTGTATAGTGCAAAGCAATAATATATCTAAATAAAATGGAATAACAAAAATAAGCTTTAGGGGCTCCCTGTAGTTTGTAGTTGTAGTTTTGGAATATTCTTTTTTTTAAAGGAATTAATATGCAATTCTAGTATTGTAATTTTACAGCTGTGCAATTCTATTTCATTAATTTATTTTAACTCTTCACATTGTTTACTAAAAAGGGTTTGGCTCTTATAAAGACTATACTTATTTGTTTCCACCAAGTCATTTTTTTTAAGCATTTTTTTTTCATGCAGACAAAAATCCACAACAAGCCTAGAATGCTTATGCCTTCCATATCTGACCTGCAAGGGTCATTTTAGAGACATTATTTAACATGTCCTCATTTGTTTTTGCTGTGTTCACAGGCCAGTTTTGTAGCTTCAGGGAACAGAACCGACATCTCTCTGGATGACCCCAACTTTTGGGACAAGTGGGCCAAGAAAGCAGAGATTGACATGGATACAGTAAATGGCAGAGTAAGTTATAAACAATCTCTGCCATAATCAATGTTTAACAGTAGAGCAGAGAAGCCCACATCCTCCTAGTTGACTTTCCAGTGCCAGGATTATTTTGAGAACTGCCTAGACATCAGTGTTAATAAAAAAGAAAAAAAGAAAGTTACAGAAAGCTTCTTTTGATTGTCAGTGGCTGATGGGAAAACCCCCAGAAATGAGATTTTGAGCAGAGAGGAATTGCTGTAAGAGATGACAGGATGCTGGCTAACATGATTGGTATTTAATGTAATGTACTCTCTGAAATAACTCAATCATTGTTTTCTGTGGGCTCTTCTGTATTTTAGTTGTAAGTGCTGCACTCAAGAGCAAAGAACGATCGAAAGCAAACATCAGTTGTTTCAGTGAATGCAGTTGACCGTATTTAAATTCATAGCACTGCTCTCAGTGACGGTCGGTCAGTGCTTTTGTTTTAACTGTTGTTATTTGGTGTGGTTTTGCTACAGAACAGTTTGGTGATCGACACCCCTCGTGTCAGGAAACAGACCCGGCCATTCAGTGCTACTAAGGACGAGCTGGCCGAGCTCTCTGAAGGGGAGAGTAGCGGAGATGACAAACCCAAACTCCGCCGGCCACATGACCGCCTCAATAGCTATGGCCGCACAGAGTGCTTCCGCGTGGAGAAAAATCTTTTGGTGTACGGGTGAGTGATGGCTAGTGCTCTACCAATATGGGTTTTGTTATATGCCAGTACAATAACAACTGTTCAAAACTTTGTACGATTTTTATTTTTGAAAGATGCTACTTTACCAAACAATTGAAACCAGGATGGACTTTTTCCCCCTGGATTCTTTAATAAATGGAAAGTTCAAACGAGCACCATTTATTTAAAAAAATAACATTTTAAATTACTTGATTGTCAGTTTTGATTAAAAGTCCGTTGTGCTGTGTATGTACATGTAATACACAAATATGCAAATATAAGAAGTGAGACTTGACACTGATGATGAAATGATGGACTATTGAATTTGTTTCTGTGATCGAAGATGGGGTCGCTGGAAGGATATCCTGACACACGGGCGCTTTAAGCGTCAGCTGAGCGAACGTGACGTGGAGTGCATTTGCAGAGCACTCCTGGCATACTGCCTCGTTCATTACCGTGGAGATGATAAAATCAAGAGCTTCATGTGGGATCTGATCGCTCCCACAGAGGACGGCAGGACCAAGGAACTTCAGAACCATCTGGGTATGAGGACTGAAATTGAATTTTGCCTTTTGCATTCTAATCTACTCAGGATTAATGTTTGTTTATAAAGCATGTGACATAATTTAGATTTTTTTTGTGTGACTTGTGCAGGTTTGTCGACTCCAGTGCCACGAGGTAGGAAAGGAAAGAAGATGAAGACTCAGTGTAGCTCATTTGATATCCAGAAGGCAGAGTGGATCCGAAAACACAACCCAGAACACATGTTGTCTGATGATGGGTACAAGAAACACCTGAAACACCACTGCAACAAGTGAGTATTGCATCCCAAACACAATAAATGCTCCCCAAACATTTGGGGTCGAAAACATGGTGTTTTAAAAGAATGTTGAATGTTTTCTTTTTAAAATCTAGATTTATTAAATGAAAATTATTCCTGTGATGGCAAAGCTACATTTTCAATAGCTATTAGCCCAGTTTTCGGGGTCAAATGATTCTACAGAAATGATGGTGCTTCCTTACTGTTATAATTCATGTTTGTTGAAAACGGTTTAATATATATTTTTTGAAACATAAATTTTGCAGAATTCTCATTTCTTAGAATTTAGTTCATGGGAGCGGTATTTATTTGAAATAGTTTTCCCAACATTATAAATGTCCCTTTTTAAAATAAAATATTTGTTTTTTTTCAGAAAAAAGTTGTACTGACCCCAAACTGTATATGATCTGATGTAAAATGCACAGCCATATGGCTAATGTTAATGGGTGTGTAATGACAGTGAACAGAAGTCATTTGTTGATTTTTTGAGCAGCTGTTGGTAATGCATTGTCGGCATGTGGAGAAAACTGTAACCTTAGGCAAATAAGCAGTGATAGCGATTCAGTGATAGCACTTCTACCCATAGACATGAAGACACTAAAGCTCACAGATCCGTCTCTGTGTTGGCAAGGTAATATTAATATTGCTGTGAGCAATTTCACAGTTCTATACGATTTGTTTCTGCCCACATGCAGAGCTAAATAAAATATACATATGAGAGAGAGAGAGAGAGAGAGAAAATAGATACCAAGATGAGTGTTTTTAATGAGTACATGTCATTTATGATCTGATTTTTGAAAAATGTAGCCCGTTGTGCAACCCACCAATACTATTATGCCATAAAGCAGCAGTAGCACCCTCTTTTAACCACATAGCCACCACCTGTGGATGTTAACACTCTGGAAGAACTGTTTGGCAAAATGATAAAAGGGGAATCTCCCTTTTTTAATTTTAGCCATGTGATCTTTGTGTGGCACCACACACCCTCACATACTTGTTTAGGGGTTTTTCTTTTAGGGAATAGAAGATGAGAGGTGCTTTCAAGTCACTTTCATTACTTGACACTTACTTTGTTAAATTCACAATCGAGTCTACTGTAGCTGGCCGTTCCCACTCGTTGTCTGTGTGTTTGTTACAAACACTTAATGGTTCTTGCATTAGAAAGGAGGATGATGTCTATAAATCAGACTGTGTGATTGTGCTTTGATAAATGAACTCCAGGAGGAGTAAAAAAAAATGGACCAGGAGGAGTGTGTTTATTACTGTAAGGTTGGCTGCATCCAGGGCTCTATGCCATTGGAGAAAGTTCCCTATTGTTTAGAAAGCTGTCCTGTTTAACACACACACACAATCATAAGCGATGACCTGGGACACAGCTGTCAGCTTTGTATGCATTTTTTTCTCAGGGCTGAAATGCCAACGATGATAGGGTGACAGTGTGAGTTTTGTTATGAAAAACTGTCAATTCTGTCATTTCACATGAAGATCATAACATGGAAAGACTGTGGAAGAACAGTTTTTAAACTGTTAAATTACTTTCATGCATGCTCCCTTTTACTTTCATTAAAAAAAAAAAAAAAAGGCTGGAAAAGACTGTATGTGTTAGCACTCATTAACACCAGCCATATGGTAGTGCATTTTACATCCGATAGTACACTTTTAGTACAAGCCTATTTACAGTCCTGTTCAAAAGTTTGGGGATGATACAATTTCTTTGAAAGAGGTCTCCTTTTACAAGGCTACATTTATTTGATTTAAAATAATATGTAGTGTTGTGAAATATTATTCCAATTTAAAATGTATTCTATTTCAGAATATTTTAAAGTGTAATTTACATTTGTAACAACAAAACTGTATAACTGCAGTCTTCAGTGTTACAAGATTCTTCAGAAAGCATTCTAATAATGCCGGATTGGTGCTCAAGAAACATTTCTCATTATTATTATTATTATTATTATTATTTTTTAATATATATTACACTTTGGTCTCAATCTGTGTCTGTCTGGCAGGGTGCTGCTGAGGGTCAGAATGCTGTACTATCTGAAACAAGAGGTGATTGGAGTACAGTGCCAAAAAGTGCTGGATGGGGCAGATGTCAGGTAAGAATTGCCATGAACCCTCTGACCTTTATTATTATTTTAATTTAATTTCACTACTCTGGGAAACCAAAACATCTGAGTGCTGTGTTCTGCATGTATTGTACTATTAATGGTAAAAGCGGCAGTACCAGCTATTTTAAGCTATACAAAACTGATCAAAACCTAATGATATAAAGACATTTACTTGTACATAATAAAACCCTTTGCATATTAGGATTATAAATAGGTCCTCATTGAACTCTTCCGGTATTAGTCAGTTTAAGCCAGTTTGTTTAGTTAGAGGAACAGTAAAGCGCCATCTGCTGTTCTGCTGCGGAAACTTCAGGAAAGTACACATGTAATATCAATACCTGCATTTAAAGGAATAATTCCCCCCCCCAAACAAATATAAGCCTTCCAAAATCTAAACCTGAAATAACCTTTGACTAAGATTTATACCCCCAGTTTCACAGACAAGGCTTGAGCTAGTCCCAGACTAAATTGCATGTTTGAGCTGTCTCAGATGCAAAAATCTTGCTCTGACAAATCTTAAAACATGTGAGTGTCATTGCTCTGTATTAAGATGCACACCTGTAATACTTTCTAATAAGGCATTTTTGTGCTTAAATATCTTAATTTAACTAATGCCTAGTCCTGGCTTAAGCTGAGGCCTGTTTGTGAAACCGGGCCATAGTGTATTACTGCAAGCGATGGCTGAAATGTGTGTTTGCTGTCTTGCAGTGAGATCGAGATCTGGGTTCCTGAGCCGGATCATTCAGAGATGCCTGCTCTGTGGTGGGACATGCTCTCAGACAAATGTCTACTGTTAGGAGTATTTAAGCATGGTAAGTCTGATCAGCTCTGTTGTGCTCAAGGCTTTCTGTGTGGGTAAACTACCCTTTTATCTAATGGTTGTTTGTATGTGTTGTAGGTTATGAGAAGTACAACACTATTCGTGCAGATCCAGCACTGTGTTTCTTAGAAAGGGTTGGGCGGCCGGACGAGAAGGCCATTGCTGCTGAACAGAGAGGAAATGACTTTATGGATGGGTAAGAGACACAAACATGTGCTCCATTCATTCAGATAGAGGAAGTCTTTTATCAGTTTCTGCCTGAAGTAACTCTCTGAGGTGTTTGTAACTGTGTTTGTGTGTGTGTGTGTTATCTCTGTGTGCAGAGATGTGGACGACCCTGAGTATAAGCCTGCTCCAGCTTTGCTGAAGGATGATATGGAGGTATGCAAGTGGAGAATGGAGAACTGGGCCTGATAAGAATGTTACACACACACAAGCACACTTTAGAATTGGTTGCCTTTTCAATTCACGAGTTGGAATTTGAATTGAATAGGGGCCCATACTATGTTCAATTGGAATGACACAAGGAGGAATGCAGTTTGAAAGAACAGTCAAATAGGTGTTTTTGTTAGTTTGTTACTGTGACTTAACATGTGCTCTTACCTCTAGGATGATGCTTCTTCCCCGGGAGACTTGGTCATCACTGATACAGGTGGAGGTATTGACAAACTATAGTGGTGTATAGTGTTTCTCATTCCTTTTTGTAAATAAACCCTTTTGAGTTGATATTAAGTTGTTAGTCTTTAGCAGTGTGTTTGTGTGTTGGTGCAGAAGGAGGGTCTGTATTAGATGGTGGTGGTGGTGGGACTCTGAGTGCTGGATCAGGGATGTATTGGCCCTCACCCTCCACGCTGACGGCCCGGCTGCGGCGTCTGATAACTGCTTCTCAGCGGTTCACCAAGAGCAGACAGATCCTTCAGATCCACCAGACACAGCAGGCCATGACCCCTGCCCTCTATCCTCTGCCCCCCACAATCAGCGACACACTCAATCCCAAAATTGCTGCTAAGATTGAAAGACAACAACGGTGAGAGACTTTAGTTAACATCTGCTGCCAAGGCTGTGGTACACTGAACTATTGTCGTCTGTAGATCTTTAGGCGTTGGAGTTGACAGATTTCGCCGAAAACCATGTAGCGTATGATCATTACAGTCTCTCTCTCTTTTTTTTTTTTTTAGAATTTAGACTATTGATTCCATCCAGAGATTTTTTTTGAGCTGATTTTAGAACTTGTTTTTTATTTTGTCTAGCAGTGTGATGCTTGTTTCTGTGTGAGTTTGCTGTTGTTTTCAGTAAAGCTTTAAAGTCTGGTGCTGTGTGATCCTCAGTTGATGCCCAGTTTTCTCTGTAACCATTTAAACAGTCGGCAAGTGTAATATTCCTAGTGTGGCATTGTTTTAGTAATGTAGGGTATTCCATCTTGAGAATGCAGAAGTATGTTTTTTTGCTTTGAATAAAAGCAAAAATCTTTGTGTGGGCCAGCAACTTTGTTTATGAATTGATCATTTTTCCATTTCTTGATAGGTGGACGCGGAGAGAGGAGGCAGATTTCTATCGCGTGGTTTCAACATTTGGGGTAGTGTTTGATCCAGATTTGGGCCGCTTTGACTGGACCAAGTTCAGAGCCATGGCTCGACTGCACAAGAAAACTGATGAGAGTCTACACAAGTACCTGTGTGCCTTTATTGCAATGTGCAGGAGGGTCTGCCGCCTGCCTGCTATAGAGGGAGGTCAGTGCCAAAGACATCTATCGATGCACAAAATGTGCTCTCCTTGGTTTTCCTCCAGTCTGCCAATACATTATTGTGTACTTATTCATCATTAGTTTTTGTCTGCTCTCCCTTCAGATATGATGGACTCCTCTCTTGCTATACAACCAATCACAGAGGAGCGTGCCTCCCGTACCTTATACAGAGTGGAGTTGCTGCGGAAGATAAGAGAACAGGTGTTGCGTCACCCGCAGCTTTATGAGCGTCTCGCACTGTGCCAGCCAGGACCGGATCTTCCTGTGTGGTGGGAAACAGGATCCCACGATCGGGATCTTCTGCTTGGAGCGGCCAAACACGGAGTCAGCCGAACAGACTATCATATCCTCCGTGACCCGGAGCTCTGCTTTATAGCAGCACAGAGAAACTACAGCCAGAACAAGGGAAATTCAGCACAAGTCCAAGCCCAGAATCAGACGCCTTCACTGGGACAGTGTCACATCCCAACCCCCTTCCAGAACGTTCAAGCTAAAGAGGCTTCTACTTCACCTCTTCCAAACCAAACTGAACTAAAGGAAGAGCTGCTGTCAGACGGAGAGGAAGAGAGCAGAGAGCAGGATCCCAAGATGGAGACACCCTCTATCAGACCACCCACGCCTTCAGGAGTGGATGGGAATGATGACATGCACAAAGTGGGAGAGAACGAGAGCCGGATGGTGGCAGCTAGAACAAAACCGCTCACGCCGAACTCTGTAACTCGAAAACAGAAGAAGCTGAGTAAGCGGAGCCGCAGAGAGGCCAGGAGGGGGTCGGGATCTGACTCAGACTCGGATGGCTCCTCATCTAGCTCTTCGTCGAATTCTTCTTCAAGATCTTCTTCCTCATCCTCGTCTTCGTCACGGTCTGGATCCAGTTCCTCGTCTTCGTCTTCCTCCTGTTCTTCGGGCTCTTCGTCTTCATCGTCGTCATCCTCTTCTTCAGACAGTGACAGTGAGGAGGTACCAAAGAACGGTGAGTAGTTATATGATTAATTTGAGTAGTAAGATGTAGCCTTTCTACAGTAATGGACTGTTTTAACACACAAGTTGAGCATATTTGATTGTGTCTCTAGCAAGAAAAGAATAGTTCTATTCAGAACCCTGTTGATTAAAAGTCATAGTAAAGAGATGTTACAAAAGATTTAATTTTCTGCTAAATGCTGTTTACATTCTGTTCATCAGCTGTTTAGAAGCCAAACTGTTTTCAACAATAACTGTGACAAATGAGCCCCAAATAGCGCCAATTTGAATGACTTCTGAAGGGTCATGTGACACTGAAGACTAGTAATGGCTGCTGAAAAATTTGCCTTGCCCTTACAGAAATAAATCATTTAAAAAAAATCCAAATAGAAAGCTTGCAATTTCTTTTTACTGTATTTTTAATAAATAAATGTAACTTTGGTGAGCCCTTCTTTCAAAAAAACTCAAAATCTTACCACACCAAACATTTGAATGATAGTGTATGATGAACAGTGTACAGTATATGTATATATTCAAATGACTGCATGTATGTGCCAGTGCAGTTTTAGTGATTTTAAGCAGTCTTCCTTGGGTAGAGGGCAGCCCCAGTAACAGCATTCAGGTGTCCTTTCACTTGACTCACTAATGCATTAATCAGTTATGAGGGTCATAAGTTTTAAAGCATGCCCAGACTATTTTAAGAAAGAGAAATGCTTCATTCAATATGTATATCTTCAGTGTGGTTTAAAATGGGAAACAGCTTGCGTGGTGAACACTGCAGTGTACAGCCTCTATACTACTGCCTGCTTCTTTTTAAAAATATGTGATTTTTTTATGTGACGTGCTGCAAAGAAATAGAAGGTCAAGTTGAGCATGAAGTATATTTTGACTTTTTGTCGTCTGAGTTTTGTAAAATGTGAAATGGACAATGTTGAAAGTGTGTTCGATCTGTATAACTTTGTTTGCTTTGTCTGTATTCTGGTAGCGTCAGCAGTGCCTGGTGTTAAAGGCTTTGACGAAGACAGCGTTGCCTCTCTCAACACTACACAAGATGACATGCAGGATAGTCATGTGACCAACGGTATCTCTAACCCTCCCCACCCTTTCCAGGGAGGTTATATGCTTGCTGCCTCCTACTGGCCAAAGGTGAGCAGCCCAGGCCAGCATCTCTTCTCTTGTCTCACTCTGTCTGGGTGGCTTAGTTGGGGCTCTGTCACTGGAAGAACAGTATTGTTTCATTTGTAAAATGTAAAAAGGTCATTGAATGTGGTTTTTCTCTACCCCACCAAAATCATACAGTTACACCTTATAGTATAGTACTTGTAATGTCCTAACATTAATACTGTTGCATTGCAGGACCGTGTCATGATAAACCGGTTGGACAGTATATGTCAGGCAGTGCTGAAGGGGAAATGGCCAGGGGTTCGTCGTGCATACGAAGGCAATGCAGTGGCTTCTTTCTACACCACCAAACTCCTGGACAACACAACCACGCTCACAGAAGACCCTTCAGCCTCCCCTCAGGGTTCAAAGGTGAAGAAGCATGTTGCAGACAGAGAAAAGGAGTTCTCAGTCAAAATCAATGACGTATGTTATTTTACGTTCTCCCCCACAAATGCCGATCTGCAGTGTCATTGCAGCGCTTGGCATGTTTTGTTTTTGTTTTTATTGTTTGGTCTTCCCCCCTTTTCCTCCAGTATTTGTTTTTTTTCTTCCTTTCATTTGATTTTGCTTTGAAATTTTGCAGCTTCAGTTTAATTTTTAGTTGACATTTTTTGCTTCCTATATCTGTCTGGAGACCAACGGTAGACTCTTGGTGGGATCGAATCAAATCTACAACACTGAAGTTGCAACATTCAGATATTTCAACTAAACTACAAAATCAGTGTTAGCCTCTGTCCTTTGCTTTAAAAGGTGAAGTGTGTAATAATAGTATTATATTAACTACATTATTATACTTGATTTGAATATTTTACAATATTACTGTTTTACTGTATTACTGATCTGATAATATCCTGTGTGAGTGAGCATTAGAGACATTAATACATTCTATTTTTGATAAACATTTGATAAAATATTTCTTATTAGCTGAGCTAATGTTGTTCAAACAGACAAAGTTTTGATAAAACCAACTTTTGAGAATCAACCTAAGAATGGTTTACTTATTATTCTTTATATATTACACAAAGAATGGACAGTATAAAAAGTATTTGCACACCAAAAACATTACACACATCACCTTGAAGCCCTATGACTTCACTGTGTTTCTGTGTTACCTCAACCCACAACTTGCTTAAAAATTCTTCTCTGTTTTAAACCTGATCCCATTTATGAACCTCATATGTGTGTTTGTATATATAACTGTTCTCATAGTTATTAACTGGTCACAAACCAGTATCCTGGGCTTCACAGGAGCTTGGCCTATTAGCAATGTGTCTTTGACCTCTAACCCTTGGCCTGTGTCCTGCAGCAGGAGGGCAGCCTTAAACTGACCTTCCAGAAGCAAGGTTTGCCTCTGAAGCGCCCTCTGGATGGTGAGGAGGGACCACTTGCTCAGCAGCAGTACTTAGCCCGGCTACAAGAGTTACAGAATGCATCTGATATCAGCCTCGCGGACTACACCAAAACACAGAACAGCTATCCACAAGGTAGCGTTCAAGCATAGAGAGATATAACACGCTGTACTGTATGCAATATAGAGTACTGGATGACATTAAAAGTGCATGTTGTTTGTTGTTCTACAGTACTGCCAGAGCAAATGAGACTGAATGGGGTTATGGACGGACAGCCTGTAATGAAAAAGAGGAGAGGACGGCGGAAGAATGTGGAGGGGATGGACATGCTGTTCATGAACAGAAACAGGCCTCCTATGATGGCAGAGCAGGTTTGACTTGCTTAAGACCTGTTGTTGTTGTTGCTTTCATGTTTCAGTAGCAATAAGCCAAATGCATGACCTACATTTGCAGACTCCTGCTGGCTGGAGTAGCAGTGTCGCCAGTACATCCGCTCCCCCTGGCTTGAGCACACCTCAGGGGCCCGGCACCCTTGATACTGAAAGCCGCGTTCCTGTCATAAGCCTCAAAGATGGGACGCGACTGGCCGGAGAGGATGCTCCAAAACGAAAAGATCTTGACCACTGGCTAAAAGAGCACCCAGGCTTCGTTGCAGATGTCGGAGCCTTTATTCCTGTAAATGGCACATTATTGATGATTCTCTGGATAAAAAAAAAAAAAAGTTATTCTTTCAGATGGCTGTAAAAACACACATCTAAGTTTCTGATCATACCTCTATTGCAGAGCACAAACAAAATGCAATTTCAAGATGGCAGACCAAAACAAAAGAGACATCGCTGCAGAAACCCCAACAAAATAGATATCAACAGCCTGACTGGAGAAGAGCGAGTACAGATCATCAACAGGCGAAATGCTCGCAAGGTGAGTATGTAAGGGTAATAAACAATTTTTTTGCTGTACTGAAACGTG